>CAEFZP010000528.1:0-382034 GCA_903064625.1 Mallotus villosus | reverse complement strand
CCGTCACCTTTCCACTATCCCCCAGAAAAAAAAATAGGCCTCTTTTTAAACAGCTATGTTTAGCTGCGAGGTTCTCCACCGTCATGCACGTCTGCATGATTTCAATTCTTGGGTATGGATGTGGAAAGGATGTTGAAATCCGGCTCTCGAAGGACCAAGTTGTCAGAGATATTAATCTATCAAGCATTGCACAGTCAGTCGGTGAACAAGTTAAGAATGCTTTATTGCTTGCGGCCACAAGGAGACAAAAACATCACACGCCATTGTGCTAGAAATTTGTCTGACTAGCAACAGTTGTTGCTAGTCATTTTAAACACCAGCGCTCAGGACTGTAATTGGCTAATACAAAAGTATTTAAATGTTCCATGGCTCTTCTTCATTGGCTCCTCTGCATAGACCTTGCGCGCGTGTGTGCGTGCGTGTTTGAGTGTGTGCATGTGCTCTTTGACCCCTGTAAGCCTTCACCACTTCTTTTATGGCCTCTCCAGAAAGATAATGGTCAAACCCAGGTCCCCTTGTTTATGTAAGCCCAGTGTTACCCAGAGTTCAGATTTGGGGCTAGGCCTATCTTTGCACACAAGGAATACTTGAACACAGAATCATTCTTATACAGGATAAATATGTTACATCTTCAATTTTCCCTACAGCACTCTGCTCTGTTTCCCCCCTCTGCATCTCTCTTGCTACACTCTGCTCCTCTCCAGAGTGGCCAGGCTGAAGCAGCGTTTGTGTTTTTCTCCACGTGTTAGCTCTGCAGCTAACCCTGCCTCTGTGGTTCGGTGTCTTTGTGGGAAACTTCCGGAACGTTTGAGCTCTTCAGCTCCTCGGCTCTGTGTCTTAACTCGGAGTGACTGGAAGCGTCCTCCTGGGCTCCACCGGCGCTCTGGAACACGCCCGTGCAACAGCTTAGAGAACACAACAACACAACAGTCATCCTGCCACCGCACACACGCTCAGGCTTTGGAGAGCATGGCACCCCTAAGACTCCCAGAGCATGACTCACCCGTCTGCATATGTTGCCACACACACCCTGTAGAGCGTGTGGCACACACACTCACACCCTGTAGAGTGTGTGGCACACACACACACACACCCTGTAGAGTGTGGGCACACCACCCTGAGGTGTGGGCACACACACACACACACACACACCCTGTAGAGCGCCGGGCACACACACACACACACACCCCTGTAGAGCGTGTGGCACACAGGCACACACACACACACTCTCACTGAAATACTTAACACTGCCCCGCACAGTATGCACATACAGCAGTCCGTGTCCAAAGCTCCAGTAGGCAATCAGTGGGGATTTGACTTGAATACTGTATGAAGACGGTGTCTCCCTCTCACACACACACACAGACACTCACGCATTTGACATCCCTAACCACAGCCTCAGCCTCAGCCTCAGACTTGATTCACACTGATGTGATACCATTATATCATTACTTCATTACGCAATTCAGCTGCATAGTGGGAAAGGAAGCTGGGAAATGTGTGAGTGGGCGTGCCTCTACTTACTAGTGTAGCAAGGGAAGCCCTGCTCGTCTCTGCACACAGTGGCCTGGTCACAGACACCAACAGTACTACTCACTAATCTGAGGCCTATTGCCTTACTCCACTTTGCATGCACAACTCATTGAGTTGGATTTGTTCAGTGAGTTGCAGTGCATTTCTAGTTGGGTCCAAACAGTGTTAGGACGTGACAGGACAGTGCCGACAGATGATTTATTTTGGTCTGTCTCTGCACTTTCTTGACGTTTCCCTCTTTAATTATGAACAAGGAGTATTTTTACACAGGGTATAGGACCTTGTTTTGGGCCTGTAGACTTGACAGGGTTTGGTCAAGAGGAGGAGGGGCTGCACAAGGACATTCCCGTCCCAGTCCTTGTCACACACGGCAAATCAACTCGAAGCTTGAACTCGGAACACGACCGGCCGTGCGCTAAACTGAGATCTGGATTTTCAATTTCAGCGAACGACGTTCGCGGCCAGGGGAGACCGCGTCGCTCGAGCTCGAACGGAGACTCGAACGCGGGTCACGAAAAATAGAGTCCTTCACCACATCAGCTGGCGACAGACACCACCTGCCTCATCCAGGGTCTCATTTCAGAGTGCTGCTCTTTGAAGGGCTAAGGGCCACGGCGGCCCATCTGACTCCTCCGTCTGACGTCCCTGGGAAGTGAATCAAAAGTGACACGCTGATAGACCACCTCCAGGTTTGCCACTGGTAAGAATAGGGACGCTTGATAAGCTGGCGTGCGTCACCGGGGAGCTGGAGCGCCAGGATTGAGTCACGGAGCCGGATTAGGAGGTGAATGTGTAAGTCATTGTCCTGCCGGAGATTAGGAGGCATCTCAGCCCCCTATCGGAGCTGTTCGCTGTCACCAGCTGCCTCTGATAACACGGCGCATTGAAATTCATAGGGACAGATTTGGTCATGAATATCTTTATGGCACTGGTGATGAGGCACGCTGTCAATTGAGGACAGACTTAGACACACAAGTACACACACACATATATATATATATTAATATACACGTAGTGACATACACATACTCCCAATTGCACCCCTCTCCCTCTATCTTTCTCTGTCAATATATCCCGCACACACACACTCTCTCTTTCTCTCTCTCTCTCTCTCCTCATCTCTCTCTCTCTCTCTCTCTCACTCTCCTCTCTGCTCTCTCTCTCTCTCTCTCTCTCTCTCTCTCTCTCTCCTCTCTCTCTCATCTCTCTCTCTCTCTCATCTCTCGTCTCTCTCTCTCTCTCACTCTCTCTCACACACACACCACACACAGCTCCTTAGCTCCCAGCGGTGGAGATGTAAATGCGTTAGTGACTCAGTGTGTGTGACGTGCAGCAGAGAGAGCATTACCAGCTGACACAGGTGGCACGGAGCAGACATCCAGATTCTTCCTGCCAACACCAAACCCCCACTGAGAAAGGCTGCTCCTGTTCCAAACAGGAGAAAACCACCCAGCGGAGGGAGATCAAGAGAGGGATAGAAGAAGAAGAAGTGAGGAAAGGGTGGAGAGTGAGAGACAGAGACGGAGAGAGTTGGGTGTCTGGATTGTAGGAGGTGGGAGAACAAGAAGAGGAGGAGAGAAGGAGAGAGGGAGAAGGAGAGAGGGAGAAGGAGGGAGGGAGACAGGATTAGAAAGCTATTTGTCTCAAGCAGAGGGGGCAGCATTGGATTAGGACTCTGCCATGACAGTGTTGAAGGTTGCCCAGAATCCCTGTTTATCAAAGCTGCATTCAACATGTGACTGTTCTGCTGACAACACACATACACACACGCGCACATGCCCACATAGTCACAGGCTCAGACACATATGTACACTCATACACATACACATTCACAGACACACACACACACAAACACACCGGCCTTCACCTTTCAGGAGTGATATGTATTCAGCAGCTTTTGACAGGATGTGCAGAGCAATGAGTAAACTAGAAAAAATATAAACTTGATATGTTAAATAGAAAATAGACAGCACCCATAAGGAAATATTTAAGCTTTAAATATTTAAAACTTGAATACTTGAATAACTTAAATAATAAGTCTTGATTTAGCATTGTTTACAAAAATTGATTTGTTCCTCTTGATTGGAACCCAGGTATTTCCAGGTGATAACGGAACAGATAAAACAATATTTTTTTGAACGGTATTGTTTATTTTACAGTACATATTGGTTCCTGGAGAGAGAAAGATTGCTAGAAACGGAAAGAGTTGGGAGAGAAAAGGAGGTATCAGAAGAAAGAGAGACGGGGAAGAGAGATAAAATAGTGGGGGGAGCAGGTGAAACAGAAGGAGGGTAGTAAATAGGTTCCCTCGCCTCTAGCCAATCCCCTGTCAGAGAACAGCACCAAAGTTCCGCCTCAATGCAGACAGAAGACCAATGAGAGAAGAGGAGACTGCAGCACCAATTATGTCAGCGCAGGCTTTGAACAAGGCTGGATATCAATTAGAGGACTCTGTGATGCTTAATTACGAGTCTATCCTCTCAATTGATTACCTCGCGCAACACTGTAAAAGCTGTAAATCCAAAGTCCCATTGTAAAGCATGTCTGATTTAAGGTAGCAAATGAGATGTGATCTATGCAAGAAAATACCACTGCAATCAATTGATCTACAGTACTGTAAATTGGCCATTAAGATAGAATCCACATGGAACATAATGCATTTAGTCTGCAGTAAAGCCCACCAGGGATCTATGAAATCAACTGTTGCCAACTGATAGGTCTATCAGCATGTCCGTGTCTATACGTCTGGTTCATGTTGGCAGGGGTAGCGGTGACGTCCAAACAGGGTTTCATAAGGAGGTCCTCAGGGGCTTGAGTCTCCAGGCCAGATCCACACTGCTGATTAAGACACTGATCCTGGGTATTGATGTTGCTGTAAAAAAACGAGATACTTCAACACCTATCGATCCAAGTCCCTACCCGGCACTGAACACACACACATGGGCACACGAGCGAACACACACACACACACACGTGTCGGGCCCACACACGTACACACGTACGCACAGACATGCAACGAAAGCTATAGATTAAGCAGCCCAGAGGCTAGAGATCGATGAGGAACGTGGCTGGTATGTGACACTCAAGAGTGAGTAGCCTGAAGGCATGTTGCATTATGGGAGAAATCTATGGGGCTAGCATGAGACTTCCTGTGTGGGTGGGTGTGGGTGTGTGTGTGTGTGTGTCCATACGTATGTGCGAGTGACAGAGAGATAAGGTTTGAGATCTTGTTCATGTTTTAATCACGACTCCAAGGTTCCTGCTTGTCTGTCCCTGTGCTCAGCTCTCTTTGATCCTGGGATTCTGTAATTAGTTGACTGACCTCTGCTGTCAGGCCCTAATTAGACATGGTAATTAAGGATTAGATGGGTCATGAGGGAGGGGTGTGTGTGTGTGTGCGTGTGTGGGTCAGTAAGCCAGTTAGAAAGAGAAGGGGTTGATCAGACATGTGAAGGCAGCTGTGTTAGCTGGAGGACAGGAGACGGGGAGGGGAGGGCAGGGTTCCGTCACACATGTTCAGGCTGTGATGTGGGACTCGCAGGTGACCAGGTTAAAGACAGGGTTGAGGCTGAGTGTTGTAGACACGTGTACAGTTGTATTAGGGAGACCGCCTCATTGAGACGCCCTGCTGTCCGCATGGAGCGGTGACACCGAGACACTCGGAGGCTGGGAGGAGGGAGCTGGGAGGCTGGCAGGCTGGGAGGCTGGGAGGCTGGGAGGCTGGAGGCTGGGAGGCTGGGAGGCTGGGAGGCTGGGAGGCTGGGAGGCTGGGAGGCTGGGAGGCTGGGAGGCTGGGAGGCTGGGAGACTGGGAGGCTGGGGCCAGGAGGTTGGGAGGCTGGAAGACTGGAAGGCTAGGAGGTTAAGAGGCTGGAAGACTGAAGGCTAGGAGGTTAGAGGCTGAAGACTGGAAGGCTAGGAGGTTAAGAGGCTGGAAGACTGGAAGGCTAGGAGGTTAAGAGGCTGGAAGACTGAAAGGCTAGGAGGTTAAGAGGCTGGAAGACTGGAAGGCTAGGAGGTTAAGAGGCTGGAAGACTGGAAGGCTAGGAGAGCTGGAAGACTGAAAGGCTAGGGGTTAAGAGGCTGGAAGACTGGAAGGCTAGGAGGTTAAGAGCTGGAGACTGGAAGGCTGGAGTTAGAGGCTGGAAGGCTAGGAGGTTAAGAGGCTGGAAGACTGGAAGGCTAGGAGGTTAAGACTGGGAGACTGAAGCTAGGAGTAAGACTGGGAGACTGGGAGCCAGGGAGGCTGTGAGGCTGTGACATAGCTACAGAGTGAGTGCTAACCCAGGGAGGCGTGCCACCAGAAGGCCTGGGTGACATGCCAGT
Organism: Mallotus villosus; assembly: GCA_903064625.1. Lineage (NCBI taxonomy): Eukaryota > Metazoa > Chordata > Actinopteri > Osmeriformes > Salangidae > Mallotus > Mallotus villosus. The sequence continues at coordinate 376,176 of CAEFZP010000528.1, read as the reverse complement.
CCCCAGAACCCCCACTCAGAGGGGATCCATCACTCACACCCCTGTTGGGGGCCTAGATTACAGTGTGTATGTGCATGCATGTGTGTGTGTGTTATTGAGAGATAGTGAGTGTGTGCGCGTGTGTGTAACGTCAGGCTATCACTCAGCACACACCGTGGGGGTCCACATCTGAGAATGGAGGTAGGAGGGAGGAGTGGAGGCATGAGTGGAGTGAGCGAAGGAGTGGAGGGAGGGAGGAGTGATGGTGATGCTTTCGTGATGGCTGTCTGTCTTGTGTGTGGTTGACTTTACTTATTAGTGTCTTGTCTTGCTTCTGTTGTTGCTGTTCTTGTCTTTTGTCAGTTCTTTCTTTCTTTCTTTCTCTTAGTCCTTCTCTGCTCTCCGCTCTTTCTTTTCGTCTTTCTTTCTCTCGGAGAGATCAGAGAACGCGGGAAGAAAAAGCCCCGGGCTGCCAGATAAGACGAACAGTGTTGGAGATGCTCTTGATCAATGGAGCTTTGCAGGAAGAAGGAGGTGAGCCGGAGAGGAACTGAGGGGAATGAAGACGTGGATTTTGGAAGGTACCAGAAACACTAGGATGTGTCCAGCAGGTGGTCCAGGAGGCTGAGGATGAGGTGGGTGATGTCAGAGACTACATTTGTCTTGTGTTTGTTTTTTATTTTTGGTGTTTGTTATTTTTTATTTTATATATATTGTATTTTGTTTTTTCCTATTTCTGTTTTTATTTATCTATTTTTACTTTTCCTCCTCATCTCCTTCTCGCCCTTTCTCCCTTTTTCTCCTCTTCCTTCTACTGTTTCCTTCCCTGATCCGTCATACTTTCCTTAGTCTCTTGTCTTTCTCCTCTCCAAGATGCTTAGAGAAGCTTGTGAGGGAGAGAGTTAATCATATGAGACGAGTGATTTCTCTTTTCTCTTTTCGTCTTTTCGCTTTTTCGTCTTTTCTCTTTCTCTTTTCTCTTTTCCTCACTTTTCTCTTTCTCCTTCCTTTGCTCTTTCTTCTTTCCTCTCCTCCTTCTCTGTTTCTCTTTCTTCGCTTGTTCTTCTCTCGCTTTTCTTTCCGCCTCTGCTTTTTGTTTGCTTAGTCAATGCTGCTAGTTCTGCCTCCCCCTGCTACTCACACAGCATACACTGTGATTCATCCACGTACACCACACAGCTACACTGCCACACTGCAGGGGAACTCCAGCTAATATCACTCGCTACCTCAACTAGGTCATTTTTCCAGTTCTAATCAAACATTCGATCTGCTGGTGATGATTTTGTCAATGGGAAACTCTCTGTGAAGAACCCCAGCAGTTTGCACTGAACTGTGAGAGCACACCATCCTGTAGACAAAGAGAGTGAGAGACAGAGAGAGAGAGAGAGAGAGAGAGAAGGAGAGAGAGAGGGAGAGAGAGACAGAGACAGAGACACAGACAGACACAGAGAGAGAGGGGGGAGAAGAGGGAGAGAGAGCTGGGCGGTGGCAGTGTGTTATATACAGTGTTTATCAGTGATATGAAAGAGAGGTGACCTAGTTTGCAAAACGATGAGGAAGCTACAGGAAACAACCTTGCAGACAGACAGGTAAGCAGACAGACAGACAGGTAAGCAGACAGACAGACAGGTAAGAAGGCAGACAGGTAAGCGGGCACATAGACAGACAGGTAAGCAGGCAGGCAGACAGGTAAGAAGACAGACAGGCAGGCAGACAGGCAGGCAGGCAGCCAGGCAGGCAGGAAGGAAGGAAGGAAGGAAGGAAGGAAGGCAGGTAAGCAGGTAAGCAGGTAAGCAGGTAAGCAGGTAAGCAGGCAGGCAGACAGGCAAGCAGACAGTTTTGCAAGTTTCCAAAGAAAAGAGCTGTTTTCCTGGAACGGTTAGGTACTCTCATGTCTGGTCTCTCCCAGGTGTCTTGTCATGCTACTCTCAGATATGAGGAGTTACTTCACCTCATTTGTTTCTCCAGATGCCATTCACAAGACTCTCAAAAGGCTATATGCATTCAACTATTCCTACTAGCCACAGACAATGAATTCAGTTCCATTCAAGAATATATCTGATATTGACTTTCAAGAGGAGGTGTGATTGAAGCTTGTTTCCTTGGTGGCCATGATGAGCCTGAACCAATTAACTGATCTCTTTAGGACAGAGAATACCTCCTCCAAGAACCCAAACACTGAGAAAGAACAATATGAATGATCACTAACAAGATGGACTTGAAGTGTTTCTTTCAAATACTGAGACCAAATCAAATCAATGATGTGTTGTCAACACAAAGATTCAATTACTGTGAGCATTCACACTGGGCATGGGCTAAAGGTCTCTCGTCTGTCTCTTCCTCTCTCTGCCCCTTTCTGCCAATTCGTCCCTCTCCCTCTCACTACTGCCCCTCTCCCTCTCCTCGACCCTCTCCCTCATCCCTCTCCCTCTCCCTCTCCCTCTCCCTCTCCCTCTCCCCTCTCCCTCTCCCTCTCCCCTCCCCTCTCCCTCTCCCTCTCCCTCTCCCTCTCCCTCTCCCTCTCCCTCTCCCTCTCCCTCTCCCTCGGTCAGCAGTGCTGAGACTAGCAGTTCTCAGGAGGGAAGAGAGTTCTTGTGTCTGAGGTGTCTTAGGAGTTTCGTTTAACAAACAGATCCTGGCTTCCTACTGGGCCAGGCTGAGAAGGATGAGAAAGGACATGTTTGTCTCATTTCAGTCCTTGTTGCCCCGCCACACACACACACACCCATTCCCGCCCGTCACAAACATGCACAGTCTTCGATCTGAGATTTCGTTCTCCTGAAGCTTCTCCTGATTTCTTTCTCTCTCGTGCATGCTGTGTGTAAGTATGGTGATCGCAAACAACACAGTCTGGATGAGATGAATGAGTGGGTCGGGTAACAGTCCACATCCATCCCTACGCGCACAATCTACACTCACAAACACTAGGGAGACACAGGCACACACTCAGACACTCACACACATACACACTACCCCTGCTGTAGTGTGATTCAAGCTGGTGAGAGAGATGGGAGGAGGTGGTAGGCATCAATTTGCCCTGTGAGGAATGCCCAAGAATGTCCCCAAATGCCGTGAGTGTGTTTTTGTGAGTGTGTGTTCATGTGTCTTTGTGTGTGCATGCACGCTGAATATGTATCCTGTCCGTCTACTACAGTACACACTCATGTCAGCCTGTGTGTATGTGTGTGTATGTATGTGTGTGTGTGTGTGTGTGTCAGAATGTGAGCACGTCCTAAACCACAAGCTCTTAATTACGGGTATGTTAACAAGCACGATGGCCCTGCTGGCTGGCCAACCGTCCCTGGACAGTCATTTTCTCACGGGGAGCCAAACGCAAATATGTCTCCCGCCGTGTACTGTGACTCGGGCACCATTAGTCACATTATTCAACGTGACACCGGAACCCTCGCTACAGCAACCACGGCGGCCCCCACACCCAGGGGTAATGTGTAATTCTGCTAATGATGAGCGTTGACACAGACACCGTTAAGCTAATGTGCGTAGCAGAGGCACCTGGAATACAAACGAAGCTAGCGGTTAGCGTAAGCTTGGAACCATCCTATTACATTAATGGCAAAACAGACTGTTGGACACTTAGTGGAATTGTGCATAACTACGCAGTCCTTGCTGAGGTGGCATGATGAACTCGTGTTTGTTACCTTGCCTGGCTGGTTGCATCAGGTTGACCGCACGCTCGATCGGTGTTTTTCATATTTGTCTCTCTTTCTCCCCTTTTCTTTCTCACCATATGAATCACATTCTCTCTTTACCTCGCTGACTCAATGTCTTTGGCTCCCTCCCTCCCTTTCTTCTCCTCCCTCTCTCCTTCTCTCTCTCTCTCTCCCTCTCTCTTTCTCTTTCTCTTCACCCCTTGTTCTCCGTGTCCCCCCCCCTATGCCAGTCTGTGTGTTCGTAGAACAACTGACATTTAGAATTGACAGAGATGAATGGTGTGCCTGCATGTGGCTTCAAATCACCTGATTATCACTTTGGGATTCTGACATCGCCCCTGAGCAAATATGAGGAAGAGGAACGCTCAGGAGCTGAGCCAACACCCTGTGCCGAGGTGTCATTTCTCACACCGGCCCTCCGGTTTGATAGACAGGGATCGGATGCCAAAACCCTCCGTGCACAGAACGGTTCTGCCAGTTCTGACTGATCCTGACACACGGGGCTATGATGTGTGTGCATGTGTGCGTGCGTGTGTTGGTGTGCGTGTGCGTGTGCGTGTCCATGCATGTTTGTGTGTGTGTCCATGTGTGTGTGTATGAATGTATAATGTGTGTGTGTGTGTGTGTGTGTCGCTCCTGCAGAGCCCCTTGGATTCCGAGCAGTCTCCGAGGAATAGCAAGCAAACGGACCATGAAGGGAAGGCGAGGACTGGACCCGGGGAAGAGAGCATGACTGTCTGACAAGATGTGCTTAGTTACACACTGTTCCAACCGGAGACGAGACAGCCCACCAAGGCCAGAGACAGGAGAGAAGGCCACACAGCATCTTTCTGTGTGTGTGTGTGTGTGTACGCGTGTGGGTGTATGTGTGTGTGTACGCGTGTGGGTGTATGTGTGTGCGTGTGCGTGTGCGATGTGTGTGTGCGTATGTGTGTGTGTGTGTGTGTGTTTGACAGAAGCAGAGATATATTGTTCTCTTCCTGTGCCCAGCGGGACTCTGGGATGCATCCAAGATCCTATAGCAGTGACAGAATCATCAACAAAATGTAGCTGAGGCTCTCTCTCGCTCTCTTTGACACACACACACACACTCTATCACACACACCCCTCAAGTAAAAAAAAACACCAAATGTGTTTGGGAGATCGCTCTGCCACTGGGGGTAAATACTTTACGTATGTGTTTGAGAGAGCGAGAGAGAGAGACAGAGAGAGAGAGAGATAGAGACAGTGTGTTTGACAGGAGGAAAGACACACAAACAGCTTTTCTTATCTCGTTCCCAAAAGTTTTTCGGCAACAACTTCTTAAGCAGCAAGAGAGCTTTGGTTCTTTGTTTCAGAACACAGGGACATCGCAGTAATCACAAGCCCTCGCAAAACGATGCTCAAACTAAGGACCGCAAGGCCATCGTGTTCCAGAAGGACACACTGCGACGGAGCTGAAGCGGTCCTGTCCGTATGAGCCCAGAGTTACATGACTCATCAAATACTGGCCTTCAAGTCTTCTCATCTGTTTATCCAATCTAACGCTGCATCACACTAACGTGGAGCTTTAAAGTCCTGGCTGTGCGCCCAGTTTACCTTTAACAACACATTTATGGGCCATCTTTCTCCCTCATCTTTCTCCTTCCCTCTCCCTCTCATCTCTTCCTCATTTCCCAAGAGGGCCGTCGAGCCCTCACAGCAGCAGACGGGCTTTTTTCCTCTCAGAACCAGCTGATAAATAACAAGTTAGCCTGCAATATCAGCGTCCAGGAGATCAAGGGTGGATGGGGAACGGAGAGGGTTCTAATTAAAAGCTTGCAGAACCTCTTCAGGAAGCAGTTTTGATGAGTTTCTGGTTCTGGTACTGACAGACACTGTCCCAGCAAAGACGTTCAATATCATCTGTACATTTTTGCGAAGGGGAACCAAAGTAATGAACAAAATGTTGACTATTACTGTATTAGAAATGAATGCAGAGTAAGCCAATGAGGGGGTGGAATTATAGGCAGACTGTGGTGCCAAATGGTGCTAAAAGATTAAAAGATCCATGTCACACATTGTTCGTAATACTTAAGGGCAGTCTGTGTGAGTCTGTGACAGTCTGTGTGTGAATGAATTAGTTTATTCGATTATTTATGCATTTATTCATATTTTAATAAAGCATGAATGAAAGCATGACAGTATAAATGAATTTTCTCTCGTTTCGGCACCATGGCTAAGGGGTATTTGGCTGTCTCACATTCAGGGTCGTATATACCTTCGGGAGAGTCGGGAGATTTCCCGAACGGCCGGTCAAACGGCCGGGGCATAATGCCAAAAAAATATATATATAAGAATAATACAGGGCCGTGGGCCGGTCTGCATTTCAAAGTCCCGGGCCGTTTTTTCAGTTCCAGTCCAGACCTCACAGCTCACACTCAACACTACTCCTGAACACCATCCTGCCAAACCAGGCTAGGGGAGGACAGAAGTAGCAGGAAGGTAGGAAGGTAAGAAGTCTGTTTACAGGAAGTCTGGAAGACTGCCCTCAACAGTATGACCGAGAGTGGGAAATATTGGTCATGCGACAAACAATGAGAATCAAGAGAGAAACAATGCAAAGGGATGAGAGGGAGAGAGACGGAGAGAGCAGGAGAGAGCAGGAGAGAGTGGGGAGGGCAAAGTGAGCAACAAAGAGAAAGAGAGAGACAGATAAAGAGATAGAGCAAAGAGCGAAAGTAAGCAAGAAAGATGGAGAAAAGCTAGAGACATATGCTGATGAGGACTTCCCAGAAAAAGCTTTAATTTTTCATGTGTCCTAGTTTCAACCAGTACCCCAAGGACCGCCAGAAGACAGGGAGGAGACAGGGACAGGGACAGGGGGGGGTGAGAGAGATGGAGGGATTTTTGAAATGGGGACACACACATCCATTTGGAGGAAGTTAGACCGCATAGCCCCAGAGCAGGAGAACTTTCGGTTCTGCGCTGGGTCAATCAGAGGCAGCATCAACAAGAGTTAGCCCTCATATCTCAGTTACACCCAGAAGAAAACCACAGTGAGTAATAAGCTGTGAGGCAGTATCAGACCTGGAAAAACGAGAGAAGAGAAAATGGACGGAGCTAGAGTTCTGGAGGAGCATGAAGGAGAGTCATGAAAGGGGACGGTGCTAACATGACTGAAAGAGGTGGAAAGACAGACGGAGGGAGGGAGGAGACACTCTCAACGGTTGTCAGGATGACGTGTACGATAGAGTGTGTCATACCTTCCCTCATGCTCCTGCAGGGCAACGAGTGTTTGAATTCTGTGAAGAGACCGTCATGACTTGTGGGACACGTGTCTGAGGTCACCCTCTCAGACAGCCAATTAGCATGGAGGCTAACACGTCTGCTGTTACGGCTACACTTCCACCGGCTAAGGACCCAGAAAGCTTTTCCTTCTTCATGAGTGTCTGTGCAGATGTCCTTTATGAGTATAGATGTATGCTGCCTCAGTCTATTGGCTTGCTGGCTAGCTAACAGAGATTATGTACTGCCTGGGACAGTGAGCAGGGACCCTGCTAATTTACAAAGCCCACATTAGTAAGCATCCTAATTAATCACAACTGTGTGAAAAAAAAGGGTTAAAAAAGGGTCTCGCACACTGTGTGACTATTTCTGTGTGTGTTTCTGTTTGCATACGTGTGTGACTCTGTGTTTGTGTGCGTGCGCCCGGTCCCGGAGACGGTGTGTGTTTCCACGGAGCGCTGGACTGGAACACCGTCGCTGCCCCGCTGATATAGAGACTCGCCGCCCTGACACATAAAGAATGGTTCAGATCTGACGAGAGGGTCAGCCTCTCTCTCTGCACCGGTGAGCGACGCGCAGGCGTGCGGGGGTGTATCCCTTAACCAAAGACATCAAGTCTGGTTAGGAGCTGAGGACGAGGTCGACCCCCCTCTCCACTCCCTGTCACCGGCTGTTATCTCCAGGACCCCGGCCATCGTCACCTCGCTTCATCACCCAGACAGGACCATTCAACACCCGGGAGACAGCCCTCCCAAGCCCCACTAGCACCTCCAGGAATTTAAACCCCCAGCATGTTTATTCGTCCCTGTGTGCACTGTTTCAACACGTCGTCCAGCCAGAGTAGAATGTTCTAGAGAAAGAAAGAAAAAAAACGCTTGGCTTTCTTCTGGAAGCACTGTTAGATGGAGATGAATGAAGCTCCATTCTTGTATAATTCAGCTCACGGCGTATGGCCTCTCCTATCAGTGTATGTCCTGTGGTGTTGTTTCCCCCCCCCGGTCCTTGTTTTAACAGAATGGCGAATGGTAAAGATAGTCTTTAGATATTCTCTCTCCTATTATCTTTGTGGCTTAGCTTGAAGGAGGAATCCAAGGCTTTCAGTATTAACTAGAAAACTAGAAATAGCCCAGGCTCGCTTTACTCTCTCTATCACCGGACAATTACAATATTTATGAGAAAAGCCCCGCGGTACAAAAAACTCTGTTTTTATTCTCGAGCCATTTCTTTCCCTTCTTGTAGAGTGGACTTTTTAATGAAACACCGCCAAGAAAATCACTCAAGCATTTGTCAGCGTAATTGTACAACACAATGCCATGAATGGCTATGAGCCGGGCATCTCAAACTGCTGACAGGCACGGAATAAAACACCTCCGACTGAACGGGGATTAGGACCCAGCGAGAGAAAGACGGAGGGAGAGGGAGAGAGAGGGAAGGAAGGAAGGAAGGAGAGAGAGAGAGGGATGGGGGAGAGAGAAAGACAGAGAGAGACGGAAGGCGACGGCAAAAAAGAGACAGAGAGAGGAGCGGCGCAGAGTGTATAGCATGTTGGGCCGTCGAGGCGTGCATGTGTCTTCTGTGATTGTGTTTATTTCCCTTTGTTCCTCAGCAGATGTGATTTTTTCATCGGGTGGCCATAAAAGCTTCACGACTCTGACCTTCTACAGCAGACTAATAACGCCAGCGGCACTGGGGAGGCCGGGGGGGCTAATGTAAACAGGAGTCGTGCGACAGGCCTCATCCCCCATCACTCATCACTGGTTGTTATCTCATCTGCGGACACTGCGGCCCTCATTACCGAGCTAACACGAAGCCGCTGGCTGTCATCCCTTGCCCATAGCTGGTATCCCCCTGTCCGAGCGTGCTTTCGCGACTCTGCCTCTGCAGGAAAAAGGAATCGGACCCACGCACCACCGACCGAGGCAGGAAGAAGAGGTCCGTCCCACTAACATCACGCGGTGAACGCGGTTGAGCGTGAGCAGCTAAAGACGTGACGACGACGGCAGTCATTGAGGAAGCACAAAGTCCGCACACCCCCCCCCTTCCCCCCCCCACCCCCCTGGAGCCTCATGGAAGCAGACAGAGACCTCAGCATCACCTGTCCAGCGTCCAATTGCCACTGATTCCGATTTGCATAGGAAAATAAGACGGCTCACAACACATTAGTGTGAACTGGGGGGAGCATATATTCTTACAGGGGCCTGTGCGCATGCACGCCATCACTGAATATACGTTCTGTCGTTTTCTTGTTTAACCCTGACCCATAAACTGTTCCTTCAAACAGGATTCAGTTGATAGCTTTGGAATCCAGAATTCCTCCAGTGTTATGTGTTCAGTTGCCAGGGATCCAGACTGTATCTCCTCAGTGTAGCGTGTTATAGTAGTCTACAAGCATGGGTAATGGACACTGACTCTGAGTAAATGGATATGTCGCATTGAATTAAGCCCCTTGTGTAATTTCTCCCTCATCTCACAATGCTTATTTCATATATACACTCCCACTTTGCTTTTGATCGGTTGCTTGCGACTCTATTCATATCCGTGTGCCAGTGTGTGTGTGTGTGTGTGTGTGTGTGTGTGTGTGTTTGTGTGTGTACGTGCCTGTGTGCGTGTCGCGCGCACTGCAGGCGACTGTGAGATTGCACCGCGACGTCCTTTAATTCATCTGACTGAAAGACAGAATAACATTATCGTCATCCCTCCATGAGTGCAGCCCACCGCTCACACTCCTATCCCAATACGTTTATGCATTCAAACTGAAGCGTGAGCTCGGGAGCGACGTCGACGGTCAAGGTCGGCACAGGAAAACCCAAAGAGAGGCTCTTCTCCTGCCTCTTCCTATCGCAGACAAACACAATGTCACCACCCCCGTCCCTTATTATCACAAACACATCATGTGTCGCAACCTCCAGCAATTATTGATGAACAATCTTCCCCTGAGCACCACTTCAGGGCTCGCCCAGGACTTGATCTGCATTTGTCGAACAAAAAAACAATCGAAAGTGGGCCAGATCAAAGAAAGAGCACAGATGACCCTGTGATCTCCTGTTTGTTCGTCATCACAATCCATATTAAACACGATCCTTGATTTGTTTACTCCTTTGGAGGATTCTCGCTCTTTGATGGTCGTAAAGGCAGGGTGGACCGGCAAGCTGTCGTACGTACGGCCCCCCCAAACACCTCATGCTTTTCCCAAAGACGGGCTCCAATGTTACATGTCTGTTAAATGAAATCCCCGTTCTCTACTCTGGAGTCTGGCGCTGTGCACACGTGTACAGGCTGGGGATTGGATGCGGTGGGAATGAAAACGTCAGCTCGCGTGAAGCCCTCTGTGTGTTTTAAGGCAAGCGGCAGAACTCTTTTGTACATCTGACACCTGCTTTTTCTCCCCTTAATCAGGGCTCTTACACTATCCCCCACAGAGAGAGGAAGACGGGGAAAAAAAACTGTTGATTATAAGAAGACGCAGACATTTAAAGACCTTCCTAATCTTCCTCGTTCACACTGTGACAACCTCCCGAGCGACGGTCAGCAATCTCCTTTCTCTGGCGGTAAACAGGAACGGGGGGAACGCTCTTTCATGGGATTGGAGAGCGCCGACGCTAAGCCTCTTAGCATCCGGCGAGTCGGCGTGTGTGAGATGGGATGAGACCCAACGGAGGCCAAACCAGGAGGAGGTGTGAGCTCCTGGAGAGAGAGTCGCCAATCACACCTCCGCTTCCAAACCCCCCCCCCAACCTAAACCTCGGCCTCCACAGAGCCAGGGTGCTTGGGCGACAGGGAGAGAAGAAGACGACTGCTGTGTTGAGTTGTGTGCATCACGTTCGAAAACCTTGTCTGGGTGTGCTTCCTGGTTCTCCTGCTGCTTGGAGCTGTCCCCCGTGGCAGGGATTAGAGCAGGAGCTGTGACAGCAGATGAACACACACCCTGGCACTGGCGTGGCACTCTGTCAGATTCACCGCTATGTGTTCAAATGCATGGCTCCATAATACGCAAATGAGCCAAGGGAGAACGGAGAGAGAGGAAGAGTGGGGGGTGGGGGAGGGGAGAGAGGGAGAGAGGAAGGGGGGTGGGGAGAGAGAGAGAGAGAGAGAGAGAGAAGTGTGAGTGGGAAGGTGGAGGCAAGAGAGAAAAAAGAGGGAGAGGGAGGGGAGAGAGTGAGAGGGAAAGAGAGAGATGGGGAAAGGGAAGGAGAGAGACAAGGGAAATGAGGGAGAGAGAGGGTGGGGGGCAGTTTCACAGGGAGAAAGAGGTACTAGTTGGGGAAGAGGGAAAAAGAGAGGGAGAGGTAGAGAGAGGTTAAGAGGGGAGAGAATAGAGAGAGTGGGAGACGGAAAGAGAGAGGGGAGAGAGACAGAGGACAGTAGAGGGGAGAGGGAGAGAGAGGAGAGGAGAGAGAGAGAGAGAGAGGAGAGAGAGGCGAGAGAGGGAGAGAGAGAGAGAGGAGAGGAGAGGGGAGAGAGGAGAGAGAGAGAGAGAGGAGAGAGAGAGAGAGAGAGAGAGAGAGAGCAGAGAGGGAGAGGGGGAGAGAGGGAGAGAGAGATAATGGTTATGTGAGGAGTCAGTCCTCTGTAGTGAGCCGTGGGACAGAGGGTAGCCCTGTGAGCACCGTCCTCGTTAATCACTCATTAATGAATGGAGCTGCTGTATTTACGGACACGCGCGCACACGTACACACACACACCTGTCCGCCATCTACCGCCCCCATTCACCTGTTAAGACCCTCTGCCATCCACTTCTATACCCAAACCATTAGTCATGATATTGTGTAGGACAGGGAGTTGTCGGAACAAGGGAGGGAGAGAGGGAGGGGGAGAAGGGTAAGGGACTGGAACGCTTAATAGGATCACTTAATCTACAGGCAAACGTATGAGGATAAAAGTGCCTGCTAAATGACTGAGATGTGAGCAAGTAGGCCAGAAGGTATGGGTTGGGTATGGGTTATCTGGCCTAGCCCACAAGTTATCCAGAAACAGGATTCTGATCCGGGATCCCACACATATGGAAACCATGAGGACTAGGATTCCCTATAGGTCTGTACAAACACTCTATCCTTTCCCTTCAGGTAATTCCATGTTGCATATTTAGCACGTCAAAATGAGCATGTATTATTTATCAAGTGAATGTCAGCCGTCAACCCGCCAGGTGTTCTTGATTACAGACTGTGTGTGTGTCTGTCTGTGTGTCTGTGGGAGCTAGTGTGTGGGAGTGAGCGCGAGTCTGTGCACAAGTGTGTGTGTGTGTGCGTGTAGGTGGGAGTGCCACTAGCTTCAGCCCAACAACACATTCATGGAGCACCTCAGTGAACATTATACCTTGGCCGCCAGGCCTCCTTTGTCTCTCGGTTGCTATGGTTAGTGTTGAAGTGACACGGGACAAGGGTCACAGACACGCACCGCCATTTAAAGCCTCGGTATTCATGGGCGCTTTGTTCGAGTGATCGCACTGTATTTTTATGACTATAGCGATGTGGCTTTGCGACGTGTGAGAATCCAAACAGCTAGCTATAGAGCTACTGAAGCACTCTCATGTCTAACTGCAGGGCCATTAGTTGAAGCCCTGCTCATGCTATCTGAATCTTTCCCTCTCTCCCTGGGCTATTGTCTTTGGCTCAGTCTCTCTCGTATAGCGTTATAGGTATATGCTTTTCCTTTTTGGAGTGTGTTAGTATTTTCATTCATATGCTGTTTATATCTGCCCCTCCCATACTCACTCTGGCTTCCCTTCACCTCTCTCTCTCTCTGGCTCTCTGGCTCTCTGGCTCTCTGTCATCATCTCTCACTTTCTCTCCCTCTCTCCCTCACTCTCTCTCTCTCTCTCTCTCTCTCTCTCTTTCTGATGCTCGCTCTCTCCCTGGTCTGCATGGTAGGACGATGAGAAGCAGCTGTGTCAAACATGCCGGTCATGTGCAGTTTCCCAGGGCACCACACCGTCGAAACACACACCAGTGCTTTTCTAACATGGAGACACATAGAGCTGTATCTCTGCTGCCCTCTCACAGGACGCTGTCGGCAACTGCACTGAGACCAATGTCTTTTTCACCCTCCCTCTCTCTGTCTCATTCTCTGTCAGGCACAAGCCAACACACACACAAACACACACACAGACAAAGGCTCTATCTCATTTCGCTATGAACACTGTGATCCTTATCCATACACAACTTCAGTGGCTGCTCTGCTTCCTTAGGGTGGCTGATAACATAAGCAGGACTGCTCGCTCACACACACACACACACACACACACACAGAGAGAGACACACGCACACACACAAACCCTGTGACACCCTGCTGAATTGGTGGGGAGCAAGAGGATCATGCTGACATTTTCTCTGCAGGAGCACCCCTCAGGTGAATAGAAGGAGGACGAAAAGAGAGGAAGAGAAGGAAGAGGGAGAACAATGGGGAGAGGAGATTTTTTTCCGTGTGACGGCACAATATGAGAGAGATGCTGAGGGAGAGATAGAGGAGAATGCAATTGAAAAGGGATTGAGGAAAGAGGTGCTACGGAAAAAAGGGTTATCTGAAAGTGATTGCACATATTTAATCATCGACGGGGATAAATTCATTCGCTGAACCTTCCAAGGGTCTTTTCCAATTGACTGTTGGCATTTTTACAGTACATTTTGGCTGGACAATTTAGGTGTTTGAACTGTGAAGTATTTGAGTCTGACATTGTGCAGGCCTAGCTCCCCTATATCAAAAATGACTGTACAGTATGTGTGTCTTGACTCCATGGGCATATTCTCAACAGATCTATGAGAAAACAAACAAATGTTATTGATGTAACTGCTCCTCCTCTGTCTCCTCAGTGGTGGCTGTCCTCTGGGTGTTCAGTAATACCCACACTTGCTGCTGTGTTTGTTTTCACTGTGTTGAGTTTTCAGGCTACTGTTTCATCATCCAAAGCACTGAATTCCAAACAGCACCTTCACTGTTTAAATCAAAAATGCTGCTGGTGTGATGCAATATGACCATTCGGGTACAAAATGATCCTTATTTCAGCGATCTGACTGTTTTGTGAGTCGGCCTGCTTGTCTTTTGGCCTGTCTGAGCCTATCCATCTGCCTGCCTTTCTGTATGTCTGTCTGCCTGTGGGTTTGTCTTCCTGCCTGTCTGTCTGTCTGTCCATATGTCTGCCTGTCTGCCTGCATGTCTGTCTGTCTGATCCACGTCCATAGCCAAAGCAGAGGGGCCAAACCCAGAAGATGACAAAGAGATGATGTTGCAGCAGTATGTATAAGACTGAGCTCTCCACAGCAGTTAGACTCTCTCACTGCAGATAGGGGTGGAGGACGAGCCTGTGTGGACCTGTGCAGGACCCACACACCCCGTGCCCCACACTCCTCACCCTCGACGAGACGCAAAACAGAGCTGAGCAAACTGAGCAGCGAAGCATCGACTCAGACGAGCAGCTATGAGAAGCTACTCTCCTCTCCTAGCTCGCATCTCCTCTCGCTCTCTTCTCCTACTCCTCTCTTCTCTTCTCTTCTCTTCTCCTCTCCTCCCCTCTCTTCTCCTCCCCTCTCTTCTCCTCTCCTCCTCTTTTCCAACCAGCACCATTGTCTTATCCGCTTCCTTAATTACTGAGGGGATCCTGCTCGACGTATCCATTCTTCAGTAATCAATAGCTTTTTTTCGGTTAATTCACTGCTAGAACAATCGACTCATTTAGACTCTTCACTCTGGGGAATTAATGGAATGTCCTCCTATTATTCTTTGCCGTGGGCCAATCTAACGAGAACCTCAGAATGGTCATTAGGTAATTAGAACACCCTGCGATGGAATAGGAGACCACACGAGTGAGAAACATACACGCACGCACACACAAACTCACACACGCACACACCTCTTGAAAGTGCACGTGTGTCCTTGCTGTCAAGGTCTAAACTGCAAGGCTTTGGGGACGAGCGCCCTGTCATGTTTTCCTCCACCTGCTCTGCTTTGTGCTCCTCACGTGCTCTCCTCGCCCGTCCCTGCTCCTCTTTATCTGGGTGTGTTGGCGAGCAGGCCGGGGCAGGGCTGGATCCCGGTGAGCACCGGCGTCTCACAGAAACACAGAAACAAGACGGGATCTCTGCCCGGTCACGTGCACACTCCTACACACATACACACGCCCTCGTCCAGTTCCTCTGGGTAACATTGAGGGGCTGCTGAGTGGTCGGTTGCCACAGGGGCCCAGCTCCAGTTTAATGTCTGCAGAGTCGGAAGGGGGCGGAGGGGAACTGAGCCTTGTTATTGTTCTGCCCTACTGACCACACTCTGACTGCCCAGCCTCGGGGGGGATCCAGGGCAGGACTGCCCCCCCCCCTTCCTCCACCTCCTGCCCATCTAGAGGCAATCATCCACTCCATTACCTATAGAATTATAGCCTGCAGCTAGTTGGGTTCTTATCCATAAGAACAAAATAAAATGCCATGTATCCTTTTTCCGTCATAATGCGTTTACGTTGAATGCATGGACAGGCGTGTGTGCGGGTGCATGTGTGTGTTGTGAGTGAGTGAGTGTGTTTGTGTGTGTGAGTGCGTGTGAGTGTTTGCATACGTGTGTGTGTGTGTGTGTCTGCAGTGTGATGCATGCAGACTCAGCAGTTTCCTGTCATTTCGGGCCGCTGGGTTGAATAGCAGCATCGCCGCCCTGTTTAATATCCTCTGGTAATAGAAGGTTCAGGCTAATTGAAAATGAACTACTCTATGTCTCCCTGAAGCACCATTACAACACTGTTAAAAACACACTCACCATACACACACATCTAGCTGGGTAGGAGCTGAGTAAAAGTATGAAGTCTAAGGTACGTTTTGTTGCATTTAAAAATGTTTTCCTTTCTACACACTTCATGGCGTATGTGAGAGTAGGTTATGGTTGGGTGTCCAGAAATATGCAAGAGTTTGAAGGAATACATCAATATTTCCTCCTTCTCCTTTACGGTACAGTGTGCATGCAGTAACAACATTTTGAAATACTTTAGTCAAGGAAGTTGTCACAAGGTGATGTTGTCTATGCCCTTCTCGCTTGCCAAAATGGAAGAGCTGATAAATGGGGGCTATGTGGGGATAAAATAGCCCATAAAGCCAGCAGAGAGAGAGCGTGTCTCCAGTGGCAGTGATTTACAGCAGGCCAAGTTGAAACTGCTTACCGTCAGGAGCCCTAATGGATGCCGGCGTCTGCTCCTCATCTCCGTGGCTGAAGCGCAATATCACAGTTGTTATTTTCTCCCACAGCCATCTCCCTAATGTCTCCCCAGGCACCCTCCTGTGTTATAGTTGGAACATATGGGCCTAAAATGGAGCAATTAAAAACAGAACTTCAACTCAGTTTGAGTCCCACACTTAGCAGGCTAGCAATGGCTTCTATAAGTAACATCTCAGTGTGCTGGGCCTCTGTGCCTCTCTCCCGGAGAGGAAACATAGTCGAGACCAGAGGACCAACTGAGGACTCTTTAGAATTCAACTGCCGACAGGGTCGCATACATAGCAAATCTGCATCGACTCCAAATGACTAAACACGATGGGTGTCATGACTGGCCTTTGGACTCGAGTGCACTGGACACCGCACACACGCAGACCCACTGCACACTGCACACACGCAGACCCACCGCACACTGCACACACGCAGACCCACTGCACACTGCACACACGCAGACCCACCGCACACTGCACACACGCAGACCCACTGCACACTGCACACACGCAGACCCACTGCACACTGCACACACGCAGACCCACTGCACACTGCACAAACGCAGACCCACTGCACACTGCACACACGTAGACCCACTGCACACTGCACACACGCAGACCCACTGCACAGTGCACACACGCAGACCCACTGCACACTGCACACACGCAGACCCACTGCACACTGCACACACGCAGACCCACTGCACACTGCACAGACGCAGACCCACTGCACACTGCACACACGCAGACCCACTGCACACTGCACACACGCAGACCCACCGTACACACGCAGACCCACTGCACACACGCAGACCCACTGCACACTGCACACAGGCAGACCCACTGCACACTGCACACACGCGCTCCGTCTTTGGCGAAAGCACACAAGAGCTCACCCTCCACTTGTGTCTCCGTTCCACCCTCTCTCTCTCTCTCATGCCCCCTGGCTGCTCACACGGATCGGTGAGCCTGGTCACATTCATGCCACCCCCACCCTGGGTGTTGCAGATGAGATAGCATCATGAGCGTCCGTGAACAGGGCTGAAGACAGGGAGGTTCCACTCAGTCACCAGTAGATGGCGTCAGCAGATTCGTCCTGCAGTCTCTTGTGTGCCGAGTGGGGCATTCACAAAAAGACTGGTGCGTGTGGTGCTATTATCATCTCTAGCTCCTCCTACACTATGTGTGTGTGTGTGTGTGTGTGTGTGTGTGTGTATGTGTGAGTGCTTGTGTTTGCATGTGTGCATGTGTGCATGTGTGTGGCTCCTCCTACACGGTGTGTGTGTGTGTGTGTTTACAATAAACGGCAACCAAACCTTGGACTGAGCGGATGCCTTCGCTATTCGATTGTGTCCGGCCTCACCTACGAGGCCTGGGCACCTGAGGAGATGAGAGGACCCCATCTCACCACCCTCTGCCCCACACGGACACTGACAGGCTCTCCTCATCCTCATCGTATCCTCACAGTGTCAACAGCCAATAAGGACACCCTTGGAGCACACCAAGATGGCTACAATAACAATGTTGTATGACAGCTTTTTAGTTCGGGAGTGGGGTGGGGCGGGGTACAACAGGAGCTCCCAATGACCCCCCCCATCCAAATACTCCATCTTACTGGCTGAGCCCCTGTGTAGGTGTCCTACACTTTTCCTCTGTCAGATACCAGAGTCAGGACTTGTTCCACCTGCTACAAGTGCCTGCCTGGCCTATGGTCCTGGTGACAGGGCTACTCTGGACCACTCTTGAGCTTGGAGAGCTGCCATGGATAGTTGCCTGTAGGACTGCTCTGCTGGTCTGGACACTATGGGCTGGAGGGTCTTTTAGTCTCATAGCAGGCTGGCTGCTTGACCAGTGCAAGCTATTTTTATCCCTGTGGTTCTGTTTCTGTTTCTCAGCCAGTGGAGGAGGAGAGGAGAGGCTAGCTGGGGCACAGGCATCTCTGTCTTTCGTTCTCTCTCTCTCTCTCTCTCTCTCTCTCTCTCTCTCTGTCGTCCTCCCTTTCCCTTGCTCTCTCCTACATAAAAAAAACATGACAAACACACACACATACAGCTCAGCTCCAAAAATAGCCCTGAGTCGTGATCAGCTCGTCCTTGAGAGAGAGCTGTATTATTGCTCAGAATCAGAGGAGTAATAGATTGATACAAATAGTCACTCCCGCCAAGCCAACCCCGCGCAGGCTGAATTAATGTGTTGCTATTTTTGGGAGCCCCGTGTTTCCAGGGGAGACCTAATGACGCAATGACGTCAATGCGGGTCAATCGCAGACTGGAGGAATTGAGTGGGTTCCATTTGGGTTTTGCTGTATTTCTACAGAAACGATAGAAACGCGTGGAAAATTGAAGTATTTTTTCCCCAAATGCATCGAATATTATCTCAATCAAAACGCAAAAATGAAAATATTGACGGTGGCATCACGTCGCCCGAAACCTGCGAGTATCAGCGATAGTAGAGGGAGGTGTGTATTGGATGCGTTTTCTACTTATACAGAGAGACTCGTTAGCCCACCTGCTTGTGCATTTTGGAATAATGCTTTATATTGCTCGTGTGCTCTCTCTTGGCTTTACAAGTCCTTTTTACCACCTGACGCGATATTTTTCTTACACAAATTAAGTATTTTGGTTTGTTTCTATATTCGTTTTTTTCTTCTCTTTTCCCCTACGTAACGCGATGTATATGGCTTTCTAACTTGTGGTGATGGTCAGTGATACATGCATTTGTGTTCTTCTCAAGGGTTTTATGATCCGAAACAGTCTCGACCAGTCCCGAGAGCTTGCATCTCCATGCGCTGAAAGGTAACATATAGTCTAGGCGTATTCCACCTCTCTCATCTCTCATCCACCCCTCGCTTCTCTCAGTCAAACCGTCTCTCATATGACATGTGTCTGCCTTTGTAGCCTAGGCCAGTGAGACATTAAATATAATTGCCACAGTAGCGATGTTTAATTGATATTTAATATATCGACACGTCCTCAGTTCATTTCGTGAATAACATTATTTATTTTTTTGCCTAGGTTGTGCGTGCGCGCAATGGTTGCTGTGACGGACGCCGCCGCACAGAGACCTATGATAGGTAACCAACTAACGATGACAAATTTTGTTTTTTCTTCAACTTTCGCTCAGGAACCGCCTGTAGATCCTATTTTATTCTGACACCATATAGCCTATATGAGAGGGTCCCGTATAAAGATGCTTGGCTTATCTTCCCTTCCTTTGAATTTGTGTCAAGATAGTGGAAGTGGAGATGATGTAGCTTTATGTACATAACTTGCAGAATGACTAGAATGCCATATGCAACACAGTAGTTTATCTTCAAATCACACGCGTGCACACACACGCATTGAGGCTTATCACCATTACGTCGTGAGAAGGGCCTTGGGCGTTCACCAGTTTGGCTGGCACGAGGGTTTTGTTTCAGCACCATGGACAGCTACCGTGTGACGCCTGTCGTGCATGCGTCTCCTGGGATTGCTTTGTATTTAATCATGTTGGTAAAACAGTGATTGTAATAACGAGGGAGTGTAACTCAGCAATGTCAGCAACCACTCCATTTACTGTAGATTCCAATTAGACAGATACCGTATACCAAGAACAGTATAGTTATAAGGAGGTGTTGTTTGTCCTGGTCATTTTACACCATGTTATTACCAACGTCTGACTCTGTTGGTCAGAACGTTTCATTTCTTCATTTAGAGCTACATTGATATATCTCTAGAGATTACATGACACACAATGTAGGTAAAGTTGCGATGAAAGTCTTGACTACTATAATTGTTTATTTGTCAAATGTTTACAGAATGCGACACTCTTTTTGCCGAAATTGACTTATTTGCCTCTTTTCCCTCTCACACTATTCCTCATTCTCCTCATCATTTCCTCATTAACCCTTGCTGTCTTCACCACCTGCCAATTCCTCCTCCCATCTCTGTCCCTCTCTTCTTCTTCTCCACCTAATCCTCCTCTGAAGCATGTCTAAGCTGCTAGATCACCTGAGGGATTTCTGCACCTGTTAACCTGCAACTTGTCTATGTTCACCAGGCTGGCCACGGACCATAGTTACACATGTAGCTAGCATAGCCTCCAAAAATAGAGAACTGTCCTCATGTTGATTTCCCTATTGTTAAATAACAAGCTTTCTCTGTCAACTCATTCTAACAAACATCGTTATCGTGAGCTGGCAGTATTCGTGCTGTCAATACAATCAATAAATCACATTTAAAGGTCAATTCTTTACAGTAAAAGATGGATAATGACTTCCGAGTCAACTTTGGAGTTTCAGAGATTGTAAAAATACTCAGTCCACTCCTTAATCTCCAATGATTGCATCTTCGTGTATGTTTACTCCAGTTGTGGTTGTAATTTTGCCGGTATGATGTCAATTCCTGTGTGTCCTGTCCAATGCTGCCCTAACACGCTAAGACTGAGTGATTGATTCTTTCAGGTTCTGAATGGACTGGCCTCATGGAGTACATGTAGTCCCTCACCCTAAGTCCTTTTCAGGTCTTTTTGCGGTCTGGGCTTTCTGTTCACTTCTATCCAGGAAGCCCTTACCCCAAAAAGCATCTACATGGGAAACTGACTGCAAGCATCACACGTCAAACCTGCTCACAGAGACCTTCACATGAAGCTCGGAGAATTCCCTTGGTCCAATCAACAGGAGCCTGTCTGTGAGTGTGTTGGATGTGTCCCATTTACTGCTAAACGCAATCACAAGATAATTACAATATTTTTTTAGCCCCGTGCAAATTTTTGTTGTGTTCTGAAGTACGCAAACGGACACAGAAGAACATCTGAGGCGATGCAATTCAATTGGTCCAGTAGATGGCAGTAACAGTACAGAACAGTTTTGATTGGCGGACATGAATAATGTGGCACATCGGTGAACAATGATGGTGACAATGTCTGTGTTTACTTTGGTGACACTATATTAGAAGTGCCCGTACACAGTTTTCTTGCTTAAATATATGTGTAGTAAGCATAGCAACTTTGTCAAAGATCAATTTTCTATACCAGCCACAATGTCTCAAGGCTTTGTCTGTTACTATGAATGCAAACATAAAGTCAATCCGTGAAAACGGTTTTTATCCGCCTGTTTAATGCAGACAAATTGTTGCAAATTAACGTGCTGACCTGCACGTAGGAACGTTATATCATGGAACATTAGAACCTCTGTACTCCTGTTGTAACCCTGTGCACACACACACCTACACTTACTTACACAGACCCCCGCTATATCTGCACACCTACACAAATACACACCTACATTACTGAGAAACAAACCAGGGGGGTGTTCCAGAAAGTTGGGTAACCCTAAAATGAGGTAAACTTTGGCTTTTCCGTTCCAGAAAGAGAGGTACTGAAAACCTTTGGTTAGTGTCCATGGTAACTTACTCTGTGAACCTAACCTACTCGCTAGCAGGTTTTCCATGACAGACTCTGCATTTCTACATATTCCCTCCCACTTTCTGAACCTGATACAGTTGGCAGACATGGGGTGTCCTTTCCTGGTTTAGCCGACCGATCTCGGACTAAATTAGTTATACCCCGGGAGAGGATTTTAAGACTGCGAATTCAATGTGCTTTAATTCCCTGCTGAATACCTAAGTTAACGTTACCGTTTCCTGTCACACTCCATCATTTAGTTTATCAACATTCTCAGCCCTTACATCTCTAATGTCACACACTGAGGACTTGTACTCGGAACCCACCAAATGAGTTTGGGCACTGAAATAAAGACAAATCATTGAAATTGTATTTGGTCTTCTTCATTGCCTACAAATAGAAATCCAACAATGAGTACATGTATCGGCTATTGTTCCTACAATTTACATGATTCACCTGTGACCATATAGGCCTACCCTGTAACTGGTGTTCCAGCAAATCAATTTCAATATTGTAGGGGGTCGATATTGGCCAAACTAAATCCCCTATGGTTTGGAGGAAGAAACTGAACGGTGTATTAACATTAACCAAATAATGCCAATACCAATGGAATTACAGTTATTTTACTATATGGGTTAAATTACAGCAAGAATGGTCAAAGTAAGGATAAAATAATCATTTAATCATATCGCAAATGAATGAAATGAATTACAAATGAAGGTTAACTCTTGCTATACTCTTCCATGATTATTGTAAACCAGAGATATAAAGCAAAAGGTGAGGAAGGAGTAGGACAAGCCAGAGTTTAGGTCTTCAACCTACCCAGACGCTCCCATGTTACCCTGCTCCTCATCTCCCTTCACTGGCTGCCCGTCACGGCCCGTATCAGATTCAAGACCCTGGTACTGACCTTCCGAGCGGTGAACAAGACTGCACCCGACTACATGAAGTCTCTCCTGCAGCCCTACACCCCCACCCGCCACCTTTGGTCTTCCTCTGACAACCGTCTGGTGGTCCCACCGCTCAAGACCGCCCGGTCCCAACACAAGCTCTTCCCCTGTCTGGCCCCCCAGTGGTGGAATCAACTCCCCACCTCCATCTGAGACACTGACTGTCTCCCCACCTTCAAGAAAAGGCTCAAGACACACTTGTTCCGGGAATACAACGGTACCTAGGAAAGATCTGCTGGACATGATGTTTAGTTTCCTCCAGGATCACAAGGACTCTTACTTAGAGACCTGCTGCTCTTGTTGGTTAGCTGTAACTGATTTAAAATTATTGTACTCGCTGTGAGGTAGTTTACTGTTGTTTGCTCTTCCACAGGTACACTCGTGCACTTTTAAGGTTGAAGCCGTCAGTCCACCTGCTGGGCTACGACGGGATTCCAGGAACGTCTCTGACTCACCAAGCCTGTTCCTGCTAGAGGGAATTCCTGCTTTTTGATGTTACCATTGGGGCTGTCATGTGATCTCTTTAAGACTTGTCCCTGCGCACTTCACAGCCTAGGGGGATGGGTGAGTGGGTGGATATTGGATGACCCTTCACTCACAAGCCTTTTACACGCATTCCACTCCTCTTGAGCAACACATTATTTGCAGAAATGTGCTATTTCTTTATTATGATATGGAAACGGTGGGCATTTATGTAGAGAGTTGTCCCCATGTTTTGCTTTTTACTACATTTCATAACAATAGTGAAGAGATCAGAACAATGAAGTAAAACCAATGGAATCTAATACTTATCAAAAAAGTGTTTAAAGACGAATAAAAACACAGTATATCTCTTATCATGATTGATATCCTTCAGAGTTGGTTTCTTCTCAGACATTCAACCACGAGGACCTGCTTCACAAAGTCTCCTTTGAACAGCTGACATGTTACTGTGTGAATCATTTATTTGGGCATTTGAGGTGCTGTGAACTGCTGATGCCAGAAGCGGGTAACTGCAGAACTTTTCCACTGCAGCAGAGGTAACTACGGGACCTTTTCTCCTGAAGCAAACCTCACGAGAGCCAGTTACATCACAGCGCTTAATGGATGCGGCACATAAACATAACTGAGCAGTTAGACCAAGAGCTGAGCAATGTCTTGTTCTGGTGTGTGACTCACCTCCCCGAAATCACGTGAGAGGATTTATTCATGAAGTCCTGTTGTCCCATAGTCACAGGTCTGAGATCTGTGAGAACATGGTGTAAGACACTGCCCTGGAACATCCACAGACACTCTCAGACTATAGTCCTGGGACACTCCTGTCCTTGAAGGCTGCCTCGGTTCAGGTTGTTCTGATTACATAGTGTGAAAAACTATTTAGTAATTATCCTATTTTAATTGGTGTGATTACTATAAACACAATAACTGTAATTGTAAGTGAGTTGTTGGTCTCTCTTTGTTCAATGGACACCACTGATCTGGAATCACAGTGAACAAGTAAGATATCAAGTGTGGAGAGTCCTAATATCCTTAAAGCTAAATTGAACTTCAGGATTACAAATTTGAGGCCCACATCTCTGTTTTTCACTGTTGTTTGTGTTCAGCTACCCCTATTATTGCCCACTGTTCAAACAAGGGGCACTTCAAGTCAATATTAGTCAATCAAGTGCCGGAGCCAAGATGACATCTCAAACAGGAAGCTGCACTAGGCTGGTTCCCTAACAGCCAGTTTATCAACTCTTTTTTCTCCAAAACAGATGTATCAGGGACAGTGTTCTGGATTGAATTACCTTATTGGCTTGTGATTCCAGTAATACTGCAAGAGAGAAAGATTGCTCAAGCAATGTTTTTTGCCCATTCTTCTAAGTTAAACTTTATTCACACCATTTCTTCATGTTTTTTCCTAAATTTGTCAGAGCTAAGCATAGAATCAAATGGAAAAACACACAAGGGAAATGAGTATCTGATTTCATGCCATAACTTCCCAGAAACAGGAGCAGGCCTGACTTTTTTTGTTTTCGATGCCCCCCTGTGTAACTCTGTGTATGTTTAAAAACATATCTTTCTCCTGAAGGAAATTGGTCACAAGCCTGTCTCGTCTTATAAATTGACACATGCATTACAGTGAGGTACCTGCTCAAGTCAAACATGCACACCTTGTGGCATGATATTACCCTCCACCTTCCAGCTCAAAGTCTGCTCCCGTATATATACATTGATAGCAGTGAACACCTTACTATGACACCTGCCTGTCACGCCTCCATGCATAGTGGGTGTAGGTGTGAGAGACCGATAACTAAGCCTTAATGTCAGCTAAAATGACCCACTACATCTGTTCTTACAGTTAAACATCATATTGGTTTAGGAATACAAGTCCCTGGGGGTAAGGATCCTAGCAAAATCTCAAATAAAAAAGGGATGTCGTAAGTCCCTCATAAATATCTGGGAGCAATCATGACCCAGTCATAATGGAGTTGATAGTGAGTGGGTTCCGAATGGGCGAGTTACAGTAACTGCAAGAGGGGGGTCAGACAGTCCTTCTTGCTCAGACTTCCACACTCCTGTGTCAGCCACCCCTTTGACGTAGATAACCCGCTAGCTGCCCCACCCCCCCTTTCCCCCACTTCTCCACCCACTGCTCACTCTTTACCCTACGGAGAAACAACCAGTTCAATGGAAACCTACAAAAAAGCCCTTTATGGTTTCACAATACATTTCTCAACACATCCCTTAACAATTAATCATAGTCCTTAATGACAGTGATGGAATGTCCAGGGGTACGCGAACATTATTTATACAAATGAACATAATCATCGCCATTGTACGCTCTTGGTTCAGAAGGTCAGTCCATGATAGGTCAGCCAGTTGTGACAAACTCGACATCTGACTGAGTGCGATACTCTCGTTTTTCGATTTGAAATCTAGTTGGGCTTCTTTTCGAGTTTCAACGGCTAATCCGGTGACTTCCTTTCCGTAAACGACATGGTGGGTGTGTATCCGTGCGGCGCTGACGTCGGGAGAGACGGAGCATTTCATCAGATTCCGCTGCAGCCCCTCTCCACCCTGACCCTAAGGACAGAGGACACCGCGGAGTGTCTCCACTCTACAGTTGTGTGTGTGTGTGTGTGTGTGTGTGGGGGTGGATGGGTGCTGGAAAAGGAAGCTCATCAGAGGTGGGTCAGAGCATGGGAGGTGCCATTGACCCATAAACAACAGAGCAGCCCAGCTCCAAGCTCTATCAGTCCCTGTCTCCAGCACGATGGAGTCATGACATTGATACCCCCGCCCACCTCCCACTGGACGCTGATAGCGGTGACCTCACTCCCGGGCTTGTGCGTCCAGAGTAGGGGGACACCTAGTGCAGCGATGACACCATGGCCTTCAGACACACTAGACTTCCCTCAGTCCTGACGCAGCACAACTCGACTTGCAATCAATGTTTACTAGAACACGCTGGAAGGCCTGAAGCAGGGCCGTGGCTGTGTGTGAGTATGTAGTTGCGGTGTGTGTGTGTGTGTGGTGTGTGTGTGTGTGTGTGTGTGGTGTGTGTGTGTGTGTGTGTGTGTGGTGTGTGTGTGTGTGTGTGTGTGTGTGTGTGTGTGTGTGTGTGTGTGTGTGGGTTGGTGTTGTGAGGGTGCCTCTGCCCTTTTCCTATGCGTAAATGACATATTTGAGAGTGGGAGTCACCAGTTTGTGTGTGCGTCTTTTTTGACAGAGTTGTGTGTGTGTGTGAAGAGGAAAGGGGGAGAGAAAGGGGAGGAGGAAAGGTGATAAGGGGGAGGAAGGGAGAAACAAGGAGAGGTGAGTAAGAGATGAGTCAACAGCCCTCTACTATAAGAGGCCTGAGAGCCTTACACTGACACAAACACAGACCCTCAAAGGTAAGGTCCACTCTTTTCTCCCCATCCCATCCATCTCTCTCTCTCTCTCTTTCTCTGTATCCCTCCATCTACTCAATACTTTTCTGCATCACATTGTCTTTCTTCTTTGTCTACTTTTTGATTTCTGTGACTCCATCGTCCACTCTCCACTAGTGTGGCACACTTCAGGATCACATGCAGAGCTTTTGACTGCAAAAGGACTATGACAAGGCTTAGATTGAACTGTGGCACTACATTTAGAAATGGTGTCCTATTAGTCAGTGAGGTTGAGATGAATGAATGATCTGCCAGTCCAGGATGAGGGATATTATTAAGGGACATTTGTACTACTTGTGTTTGTGCAGGGCAGAGTACTCTGTTTTCCTCCAGCCAAATATTGATTGGTGCAGCTAAGCTGACACATTGAAAGCAAATGCAAGGTTATGGGCATGATGAACAATCATACATGCTACATTAGTAGAGGGTATGATAGGTGTTGACGACAGATGGAGATATAAATCTTGACATGCATAATAAGCTTGTAAGTGTATGTCTCGTTGTCATTGTGTAAACATGTCAAGAATTTTGAAAATAGAAATATAATAATGATGATGATAATGATAATATGATAATATGATATGATAACAACATGTTCTCTCTCTCTCTACCATAGACATCTGGGTGTTGCTTCAGATACCCACATAGCACAGACAGACTCCAGGTTTCGAGAATGGACTGCACCTTGTCTCTCCTCCTGTCCTCTCTGCTGGCCCTGCTCACCATGGGAGCGGGTGCTTCTCTCCCACGACAAGCCAAACTCGAGGTAGAGATCATGCTGGTCAGGATAGACGAACTTAATGAAAAGGTAATCAATCAATCTATCCCTCAATCAATGAACTATTATGCGTCTTTTCCATTTTTTAAGTTGAAAAAGTAACCAACTATTTGATGTTAGTACCCTTCATGGCATCAGCCCAGTGCACAGGAAAGAAATGGGTTGATTTGAATGTACTGTCCACTGAGTCATGTGGCATGAAGTAATAACATATTGTTCTCTCCAACAGTGGATGTCTTCGAAGCTAGTGGGTGGGAGTCTGGACCCCTCCACAGAGATGCATCTGGCAGGGCTCTCCTCCATCGTGGAGGTCATAGGGACCTACCAGGTTCTGCTGCAGAGCCTGCCCCAGGAGGGGCTCAGCCAGCTCGGGGTGTCTGTCGACTCTCTGAAGACCTGGCTGGAGAAGAAGTGCCCCCCAGGGACACAGCAGACAGCTTGGGAAGAGAAACATCTGGAGTCTCACAAGACGTTTCCAGAAAGCCAAAGAATGGTGGTCCTGACAAAGCTTGAGAGCTTCCTGTATCGCCTGAAGAACAATCTGAACAAGCTCCGGACCTGCTCAATAACTGAACTAAAAGACCTGGAGAAGAGGTCGGCATCCTAGACTCGCTGGCAGACTTCTCACCAGCCGGGGAATCGCCGTACACAGATCGTACACAGAATGAGCAGATCCTTCCGGTACTGCAAACCATTTGTGGAGACTTTTGAAAAAACATTTTATTCTATATAACTTGAACAAGGTATTTGTTACAGAACACAAGGCACTTTCTACCCTTTTTTATACTTTTCATTCGCAATGTTTACATAGGATAGTGATGCTGTATACCAATCTTTGGAGAAGGTAACGTGGTACCAGTAATGGAAGTGTTGTTGAGCCCAAAACAGGCTTTGATTCTACCAGCAGCCACAGCTGGTGAAGGCATTTGTGGGACCACTAACTACGGGCTTGGAAAAAAAAGGAAAAAAAGACACCAGTATAAGACACACAAACTGCACTACACATGCACACACCAAATATGGAGGCGTGACTGAATGGTGATGTCATAAAGGATTTCCTGAAAGCCAGAGCAGCCCATGCCAGGAAACAACATATCTGAGCAAAACATGGAGGAAAGAGTGTTGTGGGTTTAGTTGGAAATTAAATTATTATGCATTGTGACTACTTCCACAGCAATGTAAAGGGTCGATCTATTACAATTAATAATATGCATATATATTTATGCCAGAATTTTCCTACATTGAGAATGTGTGATATTTTTGTACATCGAAGTGAGGTTTCTTATTTAATGTCGGACATTTTAATAAAATGAAAGCCTTCATCAAGAATAGTGCCTTTACTTGTCCACCCAGTGCTGTTATTTGAGCACACTGTTTTTCTGTGCACAAGTTCTTTCTGAGCATGAGCCAGTAGGACTAACAATGTTACAAATATACAGAAAATCCAGAGATGCACATCACTGACGTCTCAAAACGTGATTTATTAAAAATGCCACTCATTTACATGAATGATATATTTTGCAAAAGTCCTCGACAATTTTAACAAACATGACATGAGGAGAGGAAGAATAACAGACATACTTTAGACAGAAACTAGTTTAACAATGCGTCAAACAAAGCCCATACTGTACACATTAAAAGATGGTACCAGCAGTTGAATGCAGTGGATTTACAACCATCATTTAAATGAATGAATGTATAATGATAACATGTGAACCCAAATCCATCCTTAATTCCTCCCGATGAACACATACATTCTAAACAAGACAAGGGGAGGGATTTATTTAGTCTTGTTCTCATGTATGCACACACCACGACTCACAGAAGACGCACACACACACACACACACACACACTAGCTAATGAACCATTTGCTCTTCTTGATAGCTGTGGACTTGTCGCCTCCCATCAGTTTCTTCTTGTACTGCTCCACCAGGCTGTCAAAGCGGACGTCGTCCCTGTTCCTGACCTGCCTCCTGGACGCTTTAGAGCTCTGGACGACACACAGGAAGAGGGGGGGGGGTTAGGGGGGCACCCGGAAGTTCACTAGCATCAAACTGACCCCAGTCTCTGGAGACTGTTCGGGTTGGCTTCATCCCAGTGTGCCTGAGAAGGTCCTCCCCTCCCTCCCTCCCACACATCCACACACACACAGTACCTGTGCTCTGGGCTGGATGGGTTTCTCCAGCGTCTGCCCTCCCTGACGTTCTCGTCTGCTGGGGTGGTTCTTGGCTTTCTTAGGCTGGGGAGGCTGCGGCTTGCCCTTGTCCCTCAGTCTACGCACACACACAAACACACGACAGGAAAGAGGTCAGTCAAACAGAGGAGTTGAGGTATGAAAGGTGTGTTTTTGGTCGTGGTGTGTTAGACGAGAGCATACCTGATCTTGGGTCCTCGATGTGAAGGAAAGGGCAGAGTCTTCCTTCGTTTCTTGCCATCCTGCAGTTCTATGTGTTCCACCTCTGGCTTAGTCTGGAACCCAGAGTAGAACGTGCCCTGGCCCTGGTTCTGGCCCTGTATCTGATCCTGGTCATGTATTTGATCCTGGTCATGTATCTGATCTTGGCCCCGCTTCTGGACCCGGCTGTGGACCTTGGCCCTGCTTCTGAACCTGGGCCTGGGCTTGGCCCTGCTTCTGATCCTGGCCCTGCTTCTGAACCTGGCCCTGGGCTTGGCCCTGCTTCTGAACCTGGCCCTGGCCCTGCTTCTGAACCTGGCCCTGGGCTTGGCCCTGCTTCTGAACCTGGCCCTGGGCTTGGCCCTGCTTCTGATCCTGGCCCTGCTTCTGACCCTGACCCTGGCCCTGCTTCTGAACCTGGGCCTGGCCCTGCTTTGGACCCTGGGCTGGAGCCCCAGACAGAATGGATGGGAGAGGAAGAGAGGTGTCATATTAGTAATATGAAGACACACAGTGAGCATAAAGAGGGGAGTGCTTAGTGACCATAGCTAATTAGTCATTTATCATTATTATGAATATTATTATTACTACTGTTGTGAAGAAGAACAGAGGCCTCACCTCCTCCGGTCTTGGCCTGTGTCTTTAGCTGCCCCTCTCCCGTCACACCCTTCGGTCCAGCCACGCCCTTCTGAGGGCCGGCCCCGCCCCCACTCTGGTATGGTCCTCCTGTACCGGGCTCTTTCCTGAAGCGCTGCTGGAGAGCGTGAAAACAAAGCAACATGGGCGTCATGTTCCTCCATGGAAGGATGGCTTCCACGGAGGGGGAGGCGGAGGAGGGGGGCACACCACCCACCTTGTTCTGCTGCTGTCGAGCCTCCTTCATCTTCAGCTTCCTCCCGTCCTCCAGAGAGAACTCCGCAATGGGCCGCTGAGGAGGAATACACACAGACAGTCAAACACAGGTACACACACAGTCACACACAGGTACACACACACACAGAGAGACACAGCTGGATGAAACACCATCACTGGTCAATTCGTCAGTTCAAAAACACTCCTGTTCCCTTGTGTTGATTGGCTAGGCTTGACGTGTAAGACATGCGTGTGGGGGAGGAGGCGTGTGTGTTTGTGTGGGGGGGTGCACCTTATTAGAGCCGTAGATCTGAGGGTTGTTGTTGAGGTGTCGCAGGGTCTTCAGAGCATGCTCGTGCTCCTGGAACTCCACAAAGCCGTAACCGAGCGACCGGCCGGTGATCTGACCCTTCTCTGGCTTCTTGTCGTACATCACCCTGCACTGTAGATACACAGCACACACAAACGCATGTAGAGCACCTCCACCATGAGGGAAACCAACCTGCTCCTAGCAACAGTGCCACTTAGTGGCCTTAACTGAAAACATATTTGTGAATCTGTGAAATATGAGACAGGGAATATATGTGTGTGTGTGTGTTTTACCTCGGTGATGCGGACTGCCTTGCCTCCCCCGGCCGCATCCAGGCAGAGTTTTCTCAGCTGTTTGATGTCGACCGACTTTGGCAGGTTGTGGATGCACAACCTCGTCTTGGACACGAACACGGAGATGTCCCGCAGCTTGGTCCGCTTCAGCTCCTCAAACTAACACGGGACACACACACACACACACACACAGAGAGGCATGGTCAGGAGGGGAGGCAAGCGGCGCTGCTGGCTGGCTGAAAGTTTCCGGAACGTGAGGGTGGACGGAGCGGCCGCCGCCACGGCGCTCACCCTCTGTCTCTTGACCATGTCTGCCTCCGGTACGCCCTCCGCTGCCTTGGTCCCCGCACGGATCACTGACACACACACACACACACACACACACACAGACACACACACACACAGACAGTCAGACGGGTCTCGTGTGAGATACGGGGGTTCTAGTGGTGTTCTGGGGAAAGGGGGCAGGGGTTTAGTGGGGTTCAGTGGAGGGGGGGGGAGCTACTCACGTCCTTCCCTGGCGAGGTACAGGTTCCTGGTGCCCGTCTCCACCTTCACCTTCTTGTCCTTCAGCCTGTTGGCGTCTTCTCTGGTCACTGCCGCAACGATGTTCAGCTTCCTCCCGTCTACTCGGATACCGCCCGTCTAACCCACACACACACACAGGGTGCAATACAAGCTCAGTCAACACACGAGACAAGCACAAGGCCTCAGGGTGACGACAGCCTAGCCTTGGAGCTCTGCGGGTCTCACCTCCGACTCGTCCTGAGACACGTTGATGCATTTGTCGGCTGCCTGTTTAAACTTGAACTGAGCGAACGCAATGCCTGGGTGGGAAAAGGGCAGACGAGAGCGATCAGCGAGCCGCTCCCGCCGTGACACGCCGGTGGCAGGACGCGACGCGGGCGGGGGCACAGACCTTTGGAGTGCTCGGTGTCGGGGTGGAGCACGATCTTGATGTAGTTCAGCTCCCCGTAGCGCAGCAGCGCCTCCTCCAGGCCCTCCTCCTCGGTGTCGAACGACAGGTTCCTACAGGGACAGGGTGACATCATCCATGAGCACCTTCAGGCATCAAGCCCACCCTACTGGGTTTATGGCTGTCATTGAAGTGTGTGTCTGTGGGGGTTTGTATGGCGGTTGTGGGGCAGGAGGGGGGAAGACTGCAGGGGATGAAGAGAGGGGGTGGGGTAAGAAGGGGTAGTGTGCTGGGGTGTGTGCTGGGATGAGTGGGGTGTGTGCTGGGGTTGAAGATAAAGAGGGGTGGGGGGGTAGGGGGTAAGAGGGGCAGGGGGGGGGTATGTGTCTGGGGTCGGAGGCGGACCTGATGAAGACGGTTTTGCCCTGGTTGATGTCAGAGGGGAGGTTCCGCTTCTTCCTGGCAGGCTGGCCTGGACACAGAGGCAGGCGTCAGCGAGCGGGCAGAATACAGGAGTATTTCACAACACAGCTGATACACATGTACAGAGAGAGCGAGGGGATGGACATACCATCCTCATCTTCGTCATCATCATCATCGTCGTCGTCATCATCATCGTCATCGTCATCATCGTCATCAGACCCAAGATCACTTTTCTCCTCATCATCTCCCTCTTGGGACTCATCATCATCCTCCTCCTCTTCATCATCATCAGCACCTTCCTCCTCCTCCTCCTCACTCTCATCCTCTGATGGGGATTCTGGCAGAGGGGGGGCAGGCTTGGCGGAGGCTCTGAGGAGAGATGTGTAGACACGTGTGGTGAGGCCCCCCATGACCCGGTCTCTACAAACATCCAAACAGTGTCTACCACTTCAGGAACATGCAGCTTAACAGGGACAAAGAAAGAAGAGGTTGTACTTTTTCTTTTGAGGTGCGACTGGTTTCTGCTCTTCCTCCTCTCCTCCTCCTCCTCTTCCTCTCCTCCTCCTTTTCCTCCTCCTCCTCCTTTTCCTCTTCCTCCTCCTTCACCTCCTTGGCGTCAGCTGTTGGTTTCTTTAATGCAATCTTCTCCCCATTCTTAATTCCTGTGGGACAATTCAAATTCATGTTTGACGCGTGTGGGAATAGGATGACTGTCTCACATCGTCTGTGAGTGCATACATTATCAGCTGTACACATTATTGCAGACGTGTTACGGAAAGGATGTCAACTGTCCATGCTGATACTATGATCTGTGTCGGTTTGTTGCATTTTCGAACTATTACCTGAGGCAGCGGGTGGCTGAGAGGCAATAAACTTGTCTTTAGCTATAGCCCAGTCCACAGCTACCTGTCGTCCTGTCATGGGGAACAGAGAACGGTGAGTCATCACGTTGTTTACCCCCTGTGGACCTCCAACCTTTCGAACCAACACTCAACAGCTCACTGACGTTGTGAGTCTCCATCCAGGGCAGGTAGAAGTGCCCCACGCGTTACCTTTGATTTCCTTCAGGTTGATGGCCTTCAGGGCGTTTCCAGCCTGCAACTGGTTCTTAAACTGGACAAACGCAAAGCCGCGCATCTTCCCATCTGAACACACATCACGACAGGGAGAGAGAGAGACATCATTAAACACTGACAGATGCCAGGCCGTTTGGCCCTTGCTAAACTGAACACATTCGGAGTGGCTTAATAGGGGCTGGAGGTTTGTAAGCGTAGATATCATCCTGGGCTAAGTCACCTGGTTTCAGAGCGATGTTGGCCTCTAGAACAGTCCCGAACTTGGCAAAGGTCTGTCTCAGATCCTCCTCAGAGCACTGCAGCAAAGAAAGACAAAGAAATGCGACATCAAGTACGGGCAGTGTGGACACGGAGCACACATGTGTTCAGGCCCATGTGACATACCTTGAAACTGAGATTCCTGATGATTAGCCTTGCTTTCTTCATGAAGTTGTTCTTCGGTACGTTTTTTTTCGGCTCTTTTCGAGGGGCCGGTGGGGTGCTTGCTGGCGTTTCGGTTTCTGTCGTTGTGGGTGCTGAAAGGATTACGGTCACACAGAACAATGAAAAGCCTGAATGCTGACGTGAAAAATGAGCTACCATCCAAATGAATCTCACGTACCTTTACCCTTCTTGTCAAGGATTTTCCTTTTAGCCACATCGACTGTTATCTTGCGGCCATCATAGAGAACTGCTTCTTTCAGAGCACGCTTTGCATCCTCCTCCATTGAGAAGGTGACATATCCAAAACCTCGGCATTTGTCGCCACCTGAATAGAATAGATACAAGCCATGTTAGGGTTTTGCTATGAAGACATTATGGGCTGTAGCCAAGTAGATGTCATACAGGTTGGCATAAAATGATCAATTAAGAGATGCTTCGCTCACCTTTTTCTTTGACAACAAAACACTGCTTCAGCGGGCCAATCTCGGAAAATATTTCTTCGAGTCGTTCATTCGAGGCAGTTACAGGCAATTTATTTACGAATACAGTAAGCCCCGACATGGCTCCAACTTTTTGTTAGCTAGCCGGCTAGCTACTGTAGCAAATGAGACTCTATATTTGAATACCGAGAAGTGTTTGTTTGTTGCTATACGAAATCAATATTTAGCTTCTTCCAAAAATAACTTGAGCTTGCTCTTGTAATACACGTTTCCCCGGAAAACATGACATCCACGTGCATCAGTTAGTCATGACGGAGAAACACGTTTGTGTACAACACGGCCATCATGAAACCTAATCGGAAGCTGTCAGGGGTTTCTTCCGGTAACTTCTTCTTTTGTTTTTCGGCAGACTAGGCGCAGTTCGAGCATTGCTGCCATCAATCGGTGGCCCAGCTCGAAAGAACAACGATGCAAATCCGGTGGGTCATTCACATGGTCATTCACCCTAAAAAAGATTGTCAGACAGACCAGTAAGTGGTAGCTCTATGTTTTACTATAAACTTGACATCTCAAATCTATACATTAGCTATAATGTATATATAGAAATATATCATAATATAAATATACATATATACATACATCTATGTACATATTTATATGCACTTTAGGCGATCTATGTTTTTTTCCTCTTTAAAAACTAATTTGTACTGCTACCGTACTATTGTTACAGTATTAATGACGATCAGGCAGTAACAGTAGTGTCAGAGACACTCAGACAACCCATAGAGGGTGCTACATCTACATGGGTTCAGGCAGGAGGTAAAAACTGGCACAGTTCAAACCTCATCATGATGATTTGCAGCCTCAGTCAAATTACTTGTATTTTGGGTCAAGAAGACCATAACTTCCTGTTGTTTTTCCCAACATCTATGGTCTTTATTTAAAAAAAAGAGAAAGTGATGTAGGCTATAAACGTTCTCACGCTCTAGAATGTTCTCCTCAGCCATGTGTTCTGTTTTTTTCTACTGGCATGCATGACATGACTAAAAAAGGAAGTATGTGGTTTGTAAACCATCCTCTTCCCCCAGACTGGGCAAACGAAGAAAAGAAGACCGTTATTTTGTAACTTTCCCTTAAGCTAGTGTGGCACCTAATGAGATCAGGTCATTTATTTTGTGTTGTCACTGCAGGGTGTGACTACTGGTCAAATTATAGCTTCCGCCTCCAAACAGGCAAGGAAAGAGTTAACTAGAGGCTCTTAAATATCTGTCTCTGTTGCTGAACAACCACTCATCTCCTCTGGCAGCCAAGGACTGACAATCAGCCAGCACTTGAAGTCTTTTCATTGCAAGAGTCCAGAGAAGGTAAGCCCACTGCTGTGATGCAGCTACAAGCCTACTTTTCACTTTTTTTTCAAACCCCTCTATTTTAGACACTCCAGGAACTACTATGAACCTCCTAACCAACACACACCCATCCGGATTGCAGCTACCTAGTGTCATTAGTTCTCTTAAGAGAGAGTATAGGTTAATTTGACCTTCTCTCTGAAGCATAACTTTATACAAGAAAAACATTATTATTTTTCCAATTGCTCAAGAGGTTGGATAAAATGTTAGCAGGCTAGGCTAAGCTACTGCCATAGTTACATTCCTTTATCAAGTTAGGGCTTGCTAGAATACATGACCAGTGCAGTATTTCCTAAGTGAAGTAACAGACATGGCCTTCTTTCTACAGCAAATGCAAACATATCTTTGAAGCTCTTGAGAGATAGAGCCATGATAAGAGGAGATAGGAATGTTGCTGTGTGAGACCCACCAAAACAAATACTTTTACTGTAGCCATACATTGTACTGACTTTATAGCGCTTACATAACCAAACTTCTGGGAGAACAGGAAACACAACACCCTTTACACAAACTTTGTTGAAAAAACCTTACCCCAGGCCAAGTACCCTTTCCTGTTTACTACAACAACTGTAGCAGCCTTAACAGACCCTCATTAAACCTAGGCCATCCTGTACAAACACAACTCTGTGCATTTGCATGTATAAGCTTGTGTACTAGCTGATTTCAGTCTCATAGGCTTCTAATGCCTTCTGATTGTTACTCTATGTTGACCTGTCTGTTATCCGATAGGTCAGACATCCCAGCCCCCACGTCCTTTCAACTCATTCAACATACCAAGGAACATGAAGAAAAGAGAACCCATTACTAAGCAAAACCCCACCCCCAATCTTGTGAGAGGTGAGTCTACTGT
Source organism: Mallotus villosus (assembly GCA_903064625.1). Classification (NCBI taxonomy): domain Eukaryota; kingdom Metazoa; phylum Chordata; class Actinopteri; order Osmeriformes; family Salangidae; genus Mallotus; species Mallotus villosus. Next base: position 339,715 of record CAEFZP010000528.1, on the reverse strand, counting down.
ACTCACACACACACACACACAGAAGGCACACACACACATGAATACTAACACATATGCACTCAGGCAAAGCACAAACCCATGCACAGCATACCCAGACATGTTTCTGTGCACCTACTGTGCACGCACAAACTGACACGCGTACACAAATATGCATGCCCATATTCACCAAGTGCAGTTTCTTCTTTCCACTCATAAACAAGATATGCCATCCCTGAAATTCCAGGTCACCCGACTAGGAAGTGCACCATTGACAGTGCACAAGGTGACCGTTTAAGCATTCAGCCTAAAATACATGGTGCACTTTTTCCGTGCCCCATGGACCACTATAACATGCTAGTTCAAAGCCTTCCTTAAGTTATGTTCCTCAAAACAGCTGATACTGCACAGATATGTGTGTAAAATGAAAACAGTGTGCAGGCTTGTTATTCTTGGATGCAGTATTCACTTCTTTTTGTTCTCCATGGGAGGAAACGTGCATGACAAGAGGGAAACTATGTATACTGTAAATTTGCATGTGGTGCTGCAACAGCTGTAAAGTCTAACACTTGCTCTTTTGTTACTGACTGAGCAACATCTCTATTTGATGTGAGGTAGAGAGAGAGATAGAGATAGAGAGAGAGAGAGAGAGAGAGAGAGAGAGAGAGAGAGCATACAATCACTTAAATGAATCTAATATTCTAAACATGATATATCCACCATCTGAAAAATAACTACTTTGATAATATCAACTCAAATGTTTACCTTTAAAATATATACTTTTGCTCTAATTTGCTCAAATAAGAAAACATTTGTGAAGCTTATATTGATCTGTAATGTGATGTTTTTTTTTACAAATGGAAAATATAGATTTATACCAGTATATTTTTTACTCTACAAATACGTACTTACAGATATGATATGTATAAAGGCTTCTTCAATGCCAGAGTGGTAATGACCTATAGGGAAAATCCCTTATCTCCCCTTTCACACCCTCTAAGGGAAATGCTCCACTAATCTCTCTTACTCTGATGGGTTGCCTTGTTTCCCATCCATATTTAAAGGCGAAGTTGACACAATAATACAGTATGCACTAGATGCAGTAAAACCAGTTTGTCCAGTAAGCTCAAGTGAATAAATATAAATTTGGACTTGGTTGTCAAAGCCATTTTTTTCATGCAGCACATAAAGGTTCTAAGTAAAACTGTTTTGTGAAATAGTTTGAGATTATGCTTTTCAGTAGGTGTTTGTTCATTCCCCATCTTAGTAACGGTGTCTAACAGCTATATTGTCTGTCTTAAATCATGTCTGCAGTGGCATTCCTTGAAATTGTGCAATGTGAGGCATTATATAATCGAATTTCCTGACGAACTGGAGAGGGCTGTGCATCGTTTAGTAGGAGCAGCACTGTAAATGGCAGTTGTGAAGAAAAAGGGTGGTACCAGACAGGTCAGGTCAGGCAGGAGGGCTCTGGGTAGTGGGCAGGTACCAGAGTAGAGCTTTTAGAGGCGGGCTCAGTTTGCTGCCAATTGTTCCCCTGCTACAAACGCACAAAGGGCTGGGAGACAACACAAAGACAAATACAGTTTTTTCTCCAAGGACTCACTCAAAGCAAAGATTAAAACAGGTAAATATGGCAGCACAAATCTAGTTATTTTGTGGAAGTGTTCTTAAGGTCTGTAACGTTCCTTCCTTCAGAGTTGGTACATTGTGTTCCACTTCTTTTTTTAATACATGTGGTATGTGTTCCTGGCTGCCTTTAGTAGCTAGCTTCATGCACATTCGGTGAATTACAGCCTTTACAACCACATGCCAGCATGCCAATACATGTTTTGTTGGTTTCTGTGTTAGCAGAGGGATATTATGCATGTGATCACGTAGCAGTTGGTAAAAGTGGTGTTGTGATAGCTTGGCAAGGATGAGTGAATACACAAGGTCCCTGAGACTCCAAGAAGACTCTTAGTATTCCATGATAGGGAAGTCTCTTTGGGCGTATAACTACCAAGGTCCTTGGATACATGATCATTTGTGGCATGTTGCTTTGAGGACCAATCTTTCCATTTTTAGAGGTGCTTAGTCATGGTATTAAACAGACATGCAAGTTACTTTTTCTCTGTAAAACATTGGCTGAACTCTCAAACAGTGAGGGGTGTGGTCGCTTTGCCTCTGCCAAATCTTCAACAAGGCTTGCTCCTGGCAGAAACACAAACAGTTTTGTTTATCCAGTGTTCACATGCGTGTCTTGGTAGCCTCCCTAATGACTACCACAGCAGATCGCCATGGGAATAACAGCAGATAAAATGCATCAGTGAGTTTGTAGAAGGGAAACAGGGACACATCATATGTGAACTCATATTTCCAAGGTAAACAACACTCAAATAGAGTTACAGTATGTAGAGTAGAATAAGAGTTTGTTCTTCTGTTCTGATGTCATGTGAACTAAAGCTAAAGTTATAAAAATTCCCCGTATCCCCCGACACCCTACAGCACAATAAAAGAGGCGTGAACAGCACACCAAGGAACGTTAGCCATACATGCAGCTGTTGACACGATTAGAATCAAGTGGTGTCTCAAGTACGCTGTCTCACCGCTGCGCGCGGGAGCCAGTTGTGACATACCGACTTAGATCAGCAGGCCAAGTTGCCAGGACTCTCCCGCACCCTAAAATAGAGGGGGGAGAGACATTCTCCAGACAGCAACAACGAGCAGCTGCTTCATACTGTACATACACAGAACTGAACAAACAACGGCGGAAAAGGTTGAAAGAAAAAGAACAACAGTGAGAGGAAGTCACTAAGAAGCGAAGAAAGATCAGGGACACCCAGACAGACTGTCGTTTGATTAACACTTGAGAGAGCCTTGAGAGAGTCGAGAGAGTTGAGAAGGGACAGCAGATCCGAAGAGTCGGTCAAACTAGAAAGACTCCACAAACACTGACCTGGACAATAACATTAAGGTAGAAAAGATTTTACAAAGAGCCAGAAGGCCAAACCCAGAGTCTGAGACGGACGCAGAAAGCCGTCTGGAGTATCACAGCATTGAGTGAGGAAGTCAAAACGAGAGAGTCAGATTCACTGCAGAGACTGAGGACTACAGTGCTGGAAATAGTGACTCACCAAACTAGTGGTCGAAGGCCAGGCATGGCCAAAATCACGGCTGAAGGTAAGCGGGAGGTTGAGCTGCCCAACTGACGATGGTGTCGCCTGCTGACAATGCGAGAGTTGTATAATGTCAATTATGTGTGATTGTGAGGGTCAGTGAATACCAATGGCTTAGGGCACATTTAGGGTCAGGTTGTAGTGGGTGGGGCTTTTCGTGAAAGAGAAAAAGACTGAACTGACAAAAGCCAAATAGGTAGTGCTGAAAAGGGGCATTCTCAGAGGACATGAAGATACAGCTAACAATGAGATAGGGTGAGTTGACAGTTTGATGTCACTTGTTTTGTGCCAACTAACCTGATCCTACAGACACATAGTCTTAGTGATTCCCCAAAAAACGGAATATAACTAAAATGTGTCTTTTTTATTACTGTATATTATGCTAACAGAAACTACCCGTCCCACACATGATTAGGTCAGGTGGTTCCATCCCTGACACTGGCCAGTTAGTGTCTAGACTGGCATGCAGCTTGCCTAAAGGCACCAAGTGAACATGGAAAAAGTCTGTAAAGGTTTCCACATCCGAGTTCATGTTAAATCCCTCACATCTGACTTGTTCTGACTTGCTGTGGGGGAATACAGTTATTTGTTTACAAAGCCATTAGAAAAGTTTCCAAAGGAGTTTGTCACTTGATGAAGAGAATGTCCAGAATGTTCAATTCCAAGTTTGTGGATTCACTCAAGTAGTAGTCAATTTTAGAGACCAAATTGGCTATTGACCAACTAACCAACTCGCAGATGCTATGGGAACAGTGGCAGAAGTATTATTAGCCACAGCAAAAATACCAACAATAAATTAATGACATCAGTGACATCAATATGCCATCAAAAAGAAATATACTCTGTGACCTGTTTAACAATTTCTATAATTAGATATCAAAGTATGTCATGAGTCTGTAAAAGGATTTAACCAAGAGCAACATCCCCAGCTACAAAAGCAACAGTTTAAATGAAAACAAAATTTTCTGTCATCTTCTGGTATTTAGAGGAAATTGGGGTTGGCTATATCCTACTTCTGAGGTAACCGATATTACCAAAGGGTAGTTGCTGAACATATTCTTGGTTACAAAAATGTCTGCATTCAGAGCTCAATTTGCTATGTTTCAGACAATACAACAATCAGCACTCATTCTCTAAAATAACTGTTTATTCTTGTAAACAAATATTTACAGTTTTTCTTTATGTGTATGTAATTCACCTCAGTATTTAGCATTCACAAACAGCATGATCCTTGATCGTGTAGGTAGGCAGATTGTATGTCACTCTGTCAGTCTGTGGGAGCCTAGTGTTTACTGTAACCTGACTAATCGTGGCAGCACATGGAGACATTCAGAAACATAAGTCACAGGCTGAGGACATGTTTACTGCAGTGATTTAAGCAAGGATGTTGCAAGAGGAGCCATGTCCCCCCTTCACCAACACCACACCTCTCATATCCTGCTTGTAGATGAACTTATTAACGACTGACACTAAGATAATATTGACCCTACCTCACTGCAGCAATATAATTTTCAAAAGCATAACATGACTTTAATTAAAGTGTGCTTAATCTACATACACAGGCACATAAGAAAAAAGAACATTGCAGCATGGTATAATACAGTACAGATATAGTGTAGTATATATCAATCATCATTTACAACAAAGTTTCTCGTAAATTTCCCCACAAAGTCAATTTCCTCTGTCCTTATGAATGTCCATTCTTTCTCTTTCTTTCTTACCCCAGACATGCCCCGCCTATTCCCCAAACTCTCGCTGTGCGAGGTGGATGAGAATGTGCGCCGGATTGCGGAGAAGGTGTACGCGTGTGCCCTCAAGGAGGAGGACTCCAAGGATGTCCTCTCCATGTACACCGTGCCCGAGGACTGTCCAATCGGCTTTCAGCAGGACCGGGAGAGGGAACTCCTCAAGGAGATGGCCGAGCAGTCCGAAGAAACTGTCAAAAGGTCAGGACGCGTGGGGACCTTGAGCCTTGAGTTGACCAAACCTGTGTTTAAGTGTTGAAACCCCCTTTTTGTTTATCCCCCCCCCCAAAAAAAAAGCACATGACAGCCAACCGAAAGACACGTTCACGTCGATCGAAATCCTTATTTGGCTCGACACCGTTCTCACGTCGTGCTTACTGGCATCCCCACAGGAAGAAGAGTTTCAGGATGATGCGATCGCAGTCGGTGTCTCAGGCGTTCCCTCCCGTCAGTGCAGAGTGGGCCCTCTCTGTGGTGGCTCCTCTGTTGTCTCCCACGTCACCGCCACCAGGGCTGCCAGACAACCTCATCGATTTCCAGAGGGTCACCATCAGTGGAGATTATTGTGCCGGGGTATATGTCTCCATGATTTATGAAGGAATGCATTTATATTAGTCTGTCCATACATAGTTGTACTTCATATATTTCCATGATCTAATAGGGGGAAACTTTTATGACGATATGATCATCTTCAGGTTTTGGGTGTCATATTACATTCTAGTCTAGAAAAGAGAGTAGGATGCAGGGATTCAAAGTATTTGCTCGTGACCTTCCCCAGATCACAGTGGAGGACTATGAGCAGGCAGCTAAGAGCCTGTTGAAGGCTCTGTTCATCAGGGAGAAGTACTCCAGACTGGCCTACCACCGCTTTCCCAGGACCGTCGCCCAGTTCCTGCGCAGCTCAGAGAATGAGAAGTGGAAGGAGGAGGACGAGGTCATGCCAGGTATAAGGAGGACCTCTGCTCTGGATTTGACCTCGATCGGGGGGGAAAAAGTTCAACCGGCTCTTTCCTTGTCGTCTTCTTCCTCCCTGTAATTCCGGTCTGTCGCTCCCTCCATTTGTTTGTCAATGTGGCCCACAGACGTGTGCCCGTGTCCGCGCGAGGGCGAGGACCCCTACACCCTGGAGGGCATCCCCGACGACCTGAACTACGTGCTCCAGATGAAGGACGGCATCGTGAACGTGTACGACGACGACGAGGCCCTGGCGCAGCAGAGCCCGCGCAGCCTGCCCTACCCCGACATCGAGACTTTCGCCATCGACATGAGCCACGTCCTCGCCATGATCGCCGACGGACCCACGTGAGTGCCCCCCCCCCGTCGAGTCGTCCCTACGGGGGAAAGGACGACGGACGTCCAGTCGACGACAGGGTTTGTCTCACTTAACGTGCGCCGGTTTTGTGTCTCGCACAGGAAGACCTACTGCCACAGACGTCTGAACTTCCTGGACTCGAAGTTCTACCTCCATGAGATGATGAACGAAATGGCAGAGATGAAAGAGCTGAAGAGTGTGGCGCATAGAGACTTCTACAACGTCAGGAAGGTTAGTCTCTTATAGATGTTCTGTAAGGACAGAAACAGCACAGTGTGAAAGCACAGCAAGATTGAACACAAATAAACTAAAAAGGGCAAATAAAATGTACTGATGCCAAAATGTACAGTATTTCACCGTCATTTTGCAGAAACACATGAGAGTAACATCCTCTGCACAAAAGCTCCTCCACTTAATGATCTTTTCTCTAATGCAGTGATTCAGAATACATCCAACAACTGGATATTTCTTTCTCATCCACAGGTGGACACACACATCCACGCAGCCGCTTGCATGAACCAGAAACATCTGCTCAAGTTCATCAAGACCACCTACCAGACCGAGGCAGACCGCGTGGTCCTGGAAAAAGGCGGGAAGAAGATCACCCTCAAAGAGGTGTTCGACACCTTGAAAATGGACCCCTATGACCTCACTGTGGACTCCCTGGACGTACATGCAGTAAGTGTTATTTCATATCTCAAACGTTTGTTTGAAAGATGGGCTCACTTCAAAAGAGGTTTGACGTGTGAGACACCTCACTGATGTTCTCTTAGAAGAAGTACATTACTTCTTAAAAGTATTGGGTTTCACAGTAGCTATGGTTGTTTGTTAGCTTTACACAGTATACCAACAGTTTTGGCAACATAATAGTCAAAGATTATAGCGCTCGTGTAATTCAATGATTCAATGATAAGTCACATGTTGCACTGAGACAGCAGAGGTTGTAAAGGCACACACATTTCTCCCTTTCCTCCCCAGGGAAGACAGACCTTCCATCGCTTTGACAAGTTCAACTCCAAATACAATCCCGTAGGGGCCAGTGAACTTCGAGAGATTTACATCAAATCAGACAACTACATCCAAGGAGAATATTTTGCACGTCTCATCAAGGTACAGTACAGTCATACGAGTGTACACCCATGCACACATCTCGCCTCCTACACCTTTTTGAAATGAAAATGTGAAACTTGAATTTGGTGTAAAATCACTTCAAAAAAGATTGCTGTTTCTTATGGGATGGTTGTCAGAAATATTAATCTATCAAGCATTGCACAGTCAGTCGGTGAGCAAGTTAAGAATGCTTTATTGCTTGCGGCCACAAGGAGACAAAAACATCACACGCCATGGTGCTACAAGTTTGTCTGACTAGCAACCTATGTTGCTAGCTATTTAAACACAGGTGCTCTTGACTGTTATTGGCTAAGACAAAGCATTTAAATGTTCCATGGCTCTTCTTCATTGGCTCCTCTGCATAGACCTGGCGCGCGTGTGTGTGCGTGCGTGCGTGTTTGAGTGTGTGCGTGTTTACGACATAAACCCTGATTGAAAGATAACAGAATCTACAGATGTCGTAAAAACTCCTTTTCAAGCAGATGGTCTCCAGACCATACGTCTCCACCTTAGGTCTTGTCACACAGCATCTCCTTAAAACAAACCCCCAACGCCTTCTAGTCTCAACAAAGGCTCACCCTTCCCCCAGGGTGATAACGAATCCTAGAGTTTAGATTGGAGGCTCTGTTATCTGTTGACAAAAATGCTTAAGCATCTGTACTGTTCAGTATAAAACATCACATCCTTAATTTCTCTAACAATGGTATTTAACACTTTTGCACTGTCAGCTAAATGACAGAAATCTTTCATTTTGTGTTTTTCACATCCTCTGGTAGGAAGTGGCACACGAGTTGGAGGAAAGTAAGTACCAGCACGCGGAGCCTCGCTTGTCCATCTACGGACGCTCTGCTGACGAATGGGAGAACCTGGCCTCCTGGTTCATCCAGCACAAGCTGCACTCCACCAACATGCAGTGGATCATCCAAGTGCCCAGGATCTAGTAAGTTTGAAAATAACAAACTTTGAATGTTGTGAGTTAATAAGGAACTTGTAGGAACAAAGTTTGTACCTTGGATTAAGCATAACCAGAGCAATTACACACATACACTAACGCTGACAGGGCACGCCTTACATACTTTTGTGCTAACTTGAACATGTCTTAGTGTGAGAAAACTGATTTGTTTGTTGATTTTCACACATCCATGTGTTGCCAGTGATATTTTCAGGTCAAAGAAAATAGTTCCCAACTTTGCCAAGATTCTGGAGAACATCTTCCTTCCCCTGTTTGAGGCCACGGTCAATCCGCACAAGCACAAGCAAATCCACATCTTCCTAAAATATGTGAGTATCAAACAACAGTTTCGCACTGATATCAAGTTTCTCTGTCTGTCACTAACTCAACACCTGTGACTGTTTGCTTATTGTTATGGGAGTGCCATTCACATGTGTAATTACTCGATAGAACTTGTCTTTACAACTAGGTGATTATGAGATAAAAGTGGGTTATCTCCAGGTGTGGTAATAGGTTACACCTGCCAACAAAGTTGTGTTGTGACACTGTGATCCTTTAAAACGCACAGTGTAAAGCATGTATGGATTTGAATCAGCATGTATACTTCAACTTCAGGAATGGCTCAAAATGGATCTCACTATAGTGTGATCTCCTCCCTCCTGTATGTACATTACATTTAGTCATTTAGCAGACGCTCTTATCCAAAGCGACTTACAGTAAGTACAGGGACATTCCCCCCGAGGCAGGTAGGGTGAAGTGCCTTGCCCAAGGACACAACGTAATTTTGCGCGGCCGGAATTCGATCCGGCAACCTTCTGATTAATAGCCCGATTCCCTAACTGCTCAGCCATCTGACTCCCTATGTAGGTGACAGGCTTTGACAGCGTGGACGATGAGTCCAAGCACAGCGACCACATGTTCTCCTACAAGAGCCCCAAGCCTGAGGAGTGGACCACCGATGACAACCCACCCTATACCTACTATCTCTTTCACATGTACGCCAACATCATGGTGCTTAACAACCTGCGCAAGTAAGTCTCTCATTTTCCATCACAAAAGTGTTAAGGTGTTTGGTGAGCAATGTCAGCTCGCTGGCACTGTTTCCATCACAAAAGTAGCTTAAGTGTCTGCTTCACATGGGTGTCGTGACATGGAAACAATGAAAAACAAACACCTCAGAAGTAATGACCATAATTACAGTTTTGGCAACTGCCTTTCCGAGGAAACGTTTTTGACTGACTTGTAAATTGGGTCCTATTCTTATCTGTAATTTGCTGCAATTAATCTTAAACCCTCCTGTGGAATGTTAAAACGGGTTTCATGGTTATTTGTAATTCAACACGCCACGTGTTTTATTGACCTCAGGGAGAGAGGACTCAGCACCTTCCAGTTCCGCCCTCACTGCGGCGAGGCTGGTTCCATCACCCACCTGGTCTCCGCCTTCCTCACGGCTGACAACATCTCCCACGGCCTCAACCTGAAGAAGGTGACTCATGCCACCTTTTGACCCCAATCTGACAGCTCAGAATCCAAAACATGTCTGTGTTATTTTTATTCCATGTTGTTCCCTGAATTGTCTGCACCTGTATGATAGAACGTGATCATGCTAACCGGTTGCTCACATCTATACTATCCCAGAGTCCAGTGCTGCAGTACCTGTACTACCTGGCCCAGGTGCCCATCGCCATGTCTCCCCTCAGCAACAACAGCCTCTTCCTGGAGTACTCCAAGAACCCCCTCAAAGAGTTCCTGCACAAGGGCTTATGTGTGTCCCTTTCCACTGATGACCCCATGCAGTTCCACTACACCAAGGTCAGATTCACAGAGGCAACCAGAACATATGATCAATGAATTAAAGGTCACTGGTATATGATCCCTGATACCCTTATACTTCCTGTTAGATCCTTCCTCTATATTATTGTATTGTTCATTATACTAGGCACACTGTGTACTAGGCACACTGTGTACTATGTGCCTTTTATGTTATTGTGCATTATATCCGACACATTAAATCAGTCTATTTACATGTTTATTCTTATGAATTTCAAGTAGGCGTAAAAAGCTTGTGGCTGAGTCATTTAAACCCTTCACTTTTGTACACCATGGAACCACGGTTACAATTCCCCTGACGGAAAATAATGTATCATGCCAGACCTCTTTAACTAAATGAATAGGTATATATGAAAGGATGTACTTAATACTTTCAAAGACTAATGGAAAAAATAATATAATTATGTTGTAATTGAAGTAGCAGTGGAAATTGATATTCAGATCAAAAGGTGCAAAGTACTGTATATTCCACACATATCACGATCATGTTAATGCCATGTCTCTCTTTAACCTGCTGTAGGAGGCTCTGATGGAGGAATATGCCATTGCAGCCCAGCTGTGGAAACTGAGTACCTGTGATGTGTGTGAGATTGCCAGGAACAGCGTGCTGCAGAGTGGCCTATCTCATCAGGTACTGTGCGGCCAGCATCCTGCCCTTTGGAACTGTCAGGGTTTTTCATTCATCTTATCTCATAAACTTAGCTATCTCGGGTTTCACCAGAAACGTCTATGCACTCACTGTCACTGAAGACAAGTGCAGCTCTAGGTTCAGGAAGATCTTGCAAGAATGAGCTAGAATGAATATGACATTTTGACAAGTTATGAAGCCAAGAGCCCTTTTACCAGAACACATTTTTCACCCCACCCATATTACTTAGCAACATAAGTAACACAGCTATCATTAGCCACCACCTGCATATGTTTTTGAACATTCTTGAGCAACCGATGTGTTTTCACACATTAGAAACCTTACACCCTTAACCTCTTTTCTTCCTCTCTCAAAAGGAAAAGAAACACTTCCTTGGTCCGAACTACCTGAAGGATGGACCAGAGGGCAACGATATCCGTAGGACAAATGTGGCGCAAATACGCTTGGCATACCGCCACGAGACTCTGTGCAATGAGCTCAGCTTCCTGGTGGAAGCAGTGAAGACGGAGGCACTGGCCATGTCACCGCCTGTGTCACAGACACAGTAGTTTAAAACATGTAGAGCTCTGGGATCCTGTTATGATCCTCTCAACATGTATCCTTCCTCCCCTCTGTTAGGTCAATCTGATCAAACATGATTGGAAAGGTGCAAAAGATGTCTTGTTGTGATGTTGGCAACTACCATTGGATCAGCTATTATCCCCCAGGAAGTGGGATTTTGGACAAATGGAAAGAGCACCATATTAAATAAGGATGCGTAGACCGAACATACACCAGCAGTGCAATTTTGAACCATCATGGCAAACAAACTGCATGTAAGCAAATTGTCCTGTTTTGGGCATCCATTTAACTGGTTTTATCAGGAGCATACACTGCCAGTTAGCTTCTGTTCACCTGCAAAATATTCTTTCAGAAGCTAGTTTTTTGTTAGCATGTTTACTGGGCTGGTGAATGGGAAGTCAATATACTGAACTGTAATGAGACACTGCCCCCTTCAGCCTGTCTTCTAAGCACATGGTGGGTTGAGTGTCCATTTCTGTGTGGGAACTTAGAGATTTTAGCTTGGTCATTACATGGGCATGTATGGATCCTTTTTAAGAGAGCATATAGGAAAATATCTCAACCAGCCTTTAACCGTTGAAATGATTCACTGTCCCAAAGTATGCCATGTTTAAATGTTTACATCTTCACTTTATTATATTTAGGATGAACAGGGGTGTTGCATTTTTTATACAATAAATTGGTCAACAATTGCTAAAAAAATGTGCCTTTGCCTTTGTCCTTTCTATTTCTAGAAATGTACTTTAAAACCAGAAAATAAACAGTGCACCTTCTTGTAATTCATCATAAGAAAACAATAGAATTCACCAGTGGATATTTATTAGGCATAACACAGCAATATGGAATGATGAGGATTATGTTTTATATCTTTCATGATCACTTTCAGCATTGAAGTTATAATATATACAGTGAAATACTTACCAACAAATCAAGGCAGAGGTTGCTTACACACAGTGGTAAAAAGTAGATGCTACAACCTAGAGAAGTGGCAGCAAAATATTATTTGTGCACAATAGTTGTATTAAGAACATTGAATAGCTCATTACTGTTGCACGTAAATTCAAATAATATGTTTTCATTTGTTACACCTGATGCAAATTCTTAGTAGATTAAATCATAGTAAAAAAACGAATTTGAATGAAAAATCAAACCTGCTGAACTTGTCTGGGAAAACCCCTCTGAGGTTTAAAATACAGAAACCATCCCTAGGCTTTAATGATCAGTTTTAAAATATATATTTACCTTGATCTATTGACATTATACCCAAAAAAACATTATAATGAATAATAATTTGTGTACACAAAGTATCTTGTTTTGATACCTGAACCTAATTCCCCAATGTTTTTATATAATTTCTAGGTAATTGTTAGAGGGAAATCTGTTAAAAAAATACAGTAAATCATTTCAATGCCATGAAAAGAAATAGAAACCAAAATTAGGAAGTAACCTCTAAATGTTGTATTAAGATTATATAATAGTCAATCTGAACATATTTAAAGTATCCATGAAGTCAATTAACTCACATATCACAGCTGCTGAAAGTGAACCAATAGAATACAGTGTATAATGAAAATGAATCACTATAGATTTAGGTGCTATTAGACAGTTTTATGTCCAATTCCAAAAGCTGCCTTAATTTGTATACAAAACATCTACTGGTATTTAGAATTCAAAGTGCAATTACTTATAAAAGTTTGAATAACCAGGCAACCAAAAACCATGAAAATGCAGTAGTTTTACACTTTAGATTAGGACAGATACCTCTGAAGCTTATATCCACATCTAGGTTTGAAAGAAATCAGGTAAAAATAACTTTGAAAAGATGGAAAACGTACAAAAAAGATAACTCAAAAGTTATACATTGCCAGTAGTTATTGCATACAGTGGAGAAGACAGCGCAGCAGGAAGAATGTCAACGCTATCGGGATATTTCCAAACCCAAAAACCATTACCAATGTCCATTTGTCTCTAAACCCGGCTAAAAATACGACTTATTCTCACGTGATTCGGGTGCATTTGATTTCAATGATCGGGTAAGGCGTACGGGAGGGGTTCGCACTTCTATCGACAGTCCATCGGTTACATCACACCAGGAAATCGGAATCCACTGCACCCAAAGGTTCGTGAACCTCAGTAAGCACTACACTGTCTGACACAGCTCTGTCTCTACGGTTAAAGTGGCTCAGTGCTGAGCTTAAGGTATGTGCGGGTGGCCTGCCTCGTCTGCCAGGTTGAGGATGTAGCCAGCGATGTCTTCCTCAGTGGGCACATCAGACATGACCCACGACTCGTTGGCGGCCGTCACCTGCAGGCGACATATCGGACAGTTTCTGCTCTGTCCGCTCCTGAAACACAAGAGAATGTCTCCATTAAGATGTTTTAAAATATGTTTTTTACATGACAGTAAATGAGTCTGTTGGATGTTACAGACGGTTTCCTGGCACTGATCGCTATTATACTGTCTCTCCTGGTCCACAAACACGCAAAACTGCAGTAACTCTAATGTGTTTGCGCGGACGACACGATGAAGACAGACACAAGTTCGTTACAATACGGTCTGAGTGTTTGTGTCTGTGTGTGTGCGTCTTTACCATTTGTCGATGCACTTCTGACAGAAGCTGTGCGCGCAAGGAAGGATGAGGTCGGATTTTCCGTCCATGCAGATGCAGCACTCCTCCTCGTCAGTCAACTGTTTAACTCTGCAGGGAAACACAAACAATATAAGAGACACACAAATAAACAAAAGAGGGGGAGGGGGGGGGGTATGAACACTTTGTGACTAACAGCCATTCAGGGATGTGCACATATTTGTGTATTTACAATGTCTAAAGGAAATGTTATTTCTTACCTGCCCATCCACATGCTGGCCTGGCAGGACTCTGCCGAAGAGAGCTGGCCGGAGGGCCCCTCGCTGGCGCCCCCTGCTGACAGCACTTCAGCTGCCTGGCTGGTGATGTCCCGGTACAGCTGGATGAACTGGTACAAGTTCATGATGCGTGAAGCCTCCACCATGCCGTTCTCTTTGTTGATCTGCCAGAGCATGGGGAGCCACACAGTGAAGCGTGTGAACACACACACACATGTTGGCACACACACACTAACGGAGACACACAACCATGGAGGCACTCTCTTTCTCATGATGACATACTGACAGGCGGATACACACACACACACACACACAAAACAGTTCATCCTAGCCAACTCACCTTGGTACAGACTATTCTCACAGCTACTTTCCACAGAGCGGTGGAATCCGAACCTGTCTGGACTTCAAAGAGCAGGTGCTTCGACTGTCCAGCAGCCAGTTTAGCAGTCCTACGCACACAAAAAACAATTTTAGTAAACAGAATTTGGCTATATATTCTTGGCTTCATTCTATAATTTTGAGGTCACAACAAAAAAGTAATTACAAACACACACCCCCACTCATTGTCACCGACGTCATAACATTAAATCAGCAGTAAAAGACTGTTTTAATTTTTTTCATCGCCATTTCGATTGAGGCAAACATCAACATTATCGAAAACAAAATGGTCTTTTACGCGATATCCGACAAAAGGCCAGCTCTTACACGTCATTAAGCTCGGCCATTCTGCCCAGGAACTCGTCGTAGGTGAGGTAGCTGCTGTCGCGCACCAGCCCTGCGTGTTTCACCAGCTTCTCAGGTAGACGGGTCATCATCGTCTGACCCGAGAGCTGCTGGCCCATCCCTGCAGCCGGAGCCCAGCTCACACTACAGCTCTGTGGCAGGAGAACAGGGGGGCCTGGGGGGAAACAACGCACACACAGCCTGTAGACACTGGGTGTTCAATCCAATGAGGAGTTACAAGTTACTTACAATCTTTTTGTTAAAGGTGTGTGCAGACGCAAGTTTACCCTTGCAAAATAGGTACTAAGTGGGTTACACATTTGAGCAGTCATTAAGAAGCACCCTGTCTGTCAAACCAAGTCTGTTTGTCATGTACCTAGATCTGAAATGCATACTGTACTGATAAGGATTGGGACCCTAACTGATGGGCCTTCTCCAAGGTTTGAAGCACAGAATTGTCTAAAATGACATTTAATGCTTTAGCCTAAATATTTCCACCAAGTGCAAATGTATGTAAACAAATAGTCCACATTGTATAGCTAGGGGGATTGAATTGCTTAATGTATTATGATATTTCAGTGCTACTATTGTGTGTATATTACAATGTCATGTCATCACCTCAACTCTGTTTTCTACTTTAAGCTAATCACAGTTTTTTGTTATGTTTATTAGTTTTACCTGTGCTTTCTGCTTGAATTTTGAATAAATACAGATAATTGAACTGAATCGTACGTGGCCAGGAAGTCCATACTACTTATTAAGATGTGATGTCTTCAAAAGCAAAAGCAAGCAACAACACTAGCTTTAACGAAGATGATGTCATGACAGTTACGTAACAGTTTCGGAAGCAGCAACACTTTCACGTTATAGTGGGTAGTTGAATAAACTCTTAATAAACTG
Source organism: Mallotus villosus (assembly GCA_903064625.1). Lineage (NCBI taxonomy): Eukaryota > Metazoa > Chordata > Actinopteri > Osmeriformes > Salangidae > Mallotus > Mallotus villosus. The sequence goes on along the minus strand of CAEFZP010000528.1, from coordinate 323,933 downwards.
CGATGGTTATCGAATTCGATTCGCCAACCTGCCAACGTGGTAGCTACAGCATGCGGTATTAATAAGAGCATTTATTTGTATAGTTAGTCTAGATTGGGTGGCTTGTTACCGACTAGCTATATACTATAGCCTAGGCTAGCTAAGCAAGCTAAAAACAAATGCACATATTTTAAAGTGTCACCACACAAAACAATAGTCTCGCTTTGATATAGCCAGCTTTCTTACTTACCGGGTTTGGTTCTCTCTACATCGATGTGTAGCAAGCTATTCAATCTGATATAGGAGACATTCAACGGACACCTTTAAGAGTGAGTTGTCAGTTTGTTGACAGACTGGCGCTGTTTGATGACGTTCCCATGAAGTAGCCTACATCTGAAGTGTTCTTTATTTTTCTGCCAAATGCTACTGAAGTTTTTTTTTATAAACACAACCCTCTACCCTGTTGATGTAGCAACATCGATTGGCCAATCTTCATGATGATGTCTATGCCTAGAAATGCGATTTAACATAACCATGTTCTCAATATTGATATCCTCATATGGGCATAAAGCAATGATAAAAAGTCATAGAGGATATTATCAGGGCATCATTAAATATCAATGATATTGTTATTTTTATGTAATTTAAGTAAACTTCAAAGTAGGTCACCTACTACAAATCCAACCAGTTCCCAACAGTGCAAATGTATAACTATATCAAACATGTTTACATGTTACAAGTATCCACTACTATGTATTGGCATATGATTATTTTAGCACACAGTAGCCTATTGTCTGATCATTCTTGTCAGAACTGAGGCTTTGGACACCATTAGACACAAATTTCAACTTTGCTCAAATAACTCATGGCTAGGCCTACAAAAGATATCTCAGAATGTATTAATTTTTTACATTATTTTGCATGACCGATAATGACTGCAGTTTAAGAAGCCCCTTAGACATATTATATCTGATAATGGAATTAGGACATGCTGAAATAAACAGATGCTGAGATATCTTGAGAAACACTGAAATGTTGAAATGAAAGGATCCTAATTGAAATCCCATCCGTAACATAATAAATGAACATAACTTTAACACAGTAGAAAATAAACATGAAATACAGTCATTGTCGTTTGTGGCACATGTATTTGCAATGCATAAATGGAAGTATATGTCAACACAAGAAAACGCCCTCACAAAAACTTAACAGCTATTATGGGGTGTTTGCTTTAGTCTCTGGATTAATGTGGATGGCGAAGTCACTGGAGTACTTCCTGTTTCCTACTTCTTCCTCTCTAGGTTGGTTGGTTAGGTCCATCTCACTGTCTGTGTTTCTCCACATCTCTGTCTCAATGTCGTCCTTCAGATGTCTTCGGGGCCAAAATGGAAACACGTTCTTGTTCCTTCATGAAGAGTGAGGTGGTACAATGTAAAGTTATGGTTTTTGAAGTTTCAAATCCCAATTCTAACATCCTGAGAATGTTATGAGACATATGACATTGGGTCACATTTTCAGTCATAAATAAATTACTGCAACAGCTTATCTGCATTTAGTGATCAGAATTTGCAGTGGTGTCTGCAGTCATACAACGTAGACAACAAGACACAAGACTCACATTTTGTAGTACCACACTGCAGCTGTTGCAGCCAGGAGCAGGACGATTATAGCCAGGGCGAGGAACGTTGTAGATAATGCTGGAAGTGCAAGAATATAAGAAAAACAAGAAAAGCCATATCAGCATATATGAATATACCACCAAACCGATAGTGAGTAAAACTGGTACTGCAGAGCAACTTAGAGTAACTTACCTCCGAAGCGAGACTCATGGAAGGGAATTATGGTCGTTGAAAATACAGGCATCCCAGTTTGGTTGGTTAAGGAAAGAGGAGAGGAAATGGAGGACAAGTCAGAAGAGGGTGTAGAAACTCTTGGGGAAGCAGAGCGAGAAAGAGAGTCAGAGGAAGTCATGAGAAAGTGAAGGAGTGGGATGGTGGAGGGCAGGGAAGACAGAGATGATGAAACACTGGAGATGAGGCCATTTGAGAATGTTGATTTGGCCAAGGGAGAGGCAGTTGAGGCAGTGAGAGAAATGTTTGAGACTTGAGTTGTCAACTTTGTGATGACAGGGACTTTAGGTGTAGACTTAACAAGGTGAAGGGGCAGTTGTTGTAGCAGGGGTTGATGTTGATGTTGTTGATGTTGAATATGCTGTTGACTTCGTTGCTGGGACTTGTGGAGTTGTTGGGGTATCTAAATATTCAGCAGAGGAGAACATGCAGTACATACAAACAAGTATTTTGACTCAAAATCTTTAGAGAGAGAATACACAAGACAGTATATCATGTTAGAGCTGTTTGCCAAACACTATTTACCTTCAGGTTTGTAGCAAAAGGCATTAAATATTTTATTTACTGGCACATTCCATGTCACCACCCCAGTCTTGTTCTGACCACATTTTACATTCCTTCTGATGCGAGGGATGACCACTATCTGTTCATGGATCCAGCCAAATCTGTTTGAATGACATTATATCGGAAATGTATATCATTTATATGTCCGTCGTATATCAGGAGTTGCCCTTGGCAGATGACTCAAGTAGATGAGATCCTGAAACATAGCATTACATAATGATTTGCTCTGAAACACTTTCTAACCAACTAAATGCTGAGGAGATTTTCCTCATTATGAAGAATAATAGAGTACACCAAATTTCAAATTTGATGTCTCCCTTAGAAAAAGTAAAAAATGTACACATGATCCACATCTTTTTACCATGCATATTTATTACATGATTTGGGCAGAATCTCAGCAGGATACTGTATCTGGAACATGTACTTCTATTCAGTTTAGTGAGTTACAAATTCACACTTTTATATTCCAACACTGTTTAGTCAATCTCAGCATACTTGCATGTTTCCAGTCCATGTTGGAGTGCCTTCTCGACCTGAGCTTTGGTGGCTATAGTGGCGTTCAGAAACAGGCACACGGCTTGAGCCTCAGACATGTTGAAGGCATACTTATCTCCAACAGAGACCATGGAAACTTCTGCCTTCCCACCATACTCTGGGAAAACTTCAGAAGGAAGGCACAGAGTTTGACAATAATAAAATATTTGTTCAAAACACCAATTATTTGAAACATTGATAAGCTCATTGACATTGTTAAATTACAATGAGAAACATATGCTGGGGAGCACCTATTTTCACATGTAAATGTATCGAAATGGCAATAGTGTAATGATCAAATGCACCTTAAAAAAATGTATAATGTATTTGGTCTGATTACAACTGATGATACGTGATTACCAAGTATTACATTGAAAATCTCCTGCTATATATTTACAATATTAAAATCCGACATTTCTCAAATCAAATAAAAGCAAAACTTTATAAAATCTATGCATGTTCTTTGCATATGGATAAAAAATACAGTTTCTAACTTTTTAAACACATCAAGTATCCTACCTGTTATTTGACTATGATCAAATGGCAGTGTATAGACAACCAGAGTAAGAAATATTCCTGCAAAGAGCCAGAACCTTGCCATGGTTGAACTGTTAAACACTCCAAAAATGCTGTAGAACGCAGAGGAACCACATTTTCAAGTGAAGGAAAGTGATCATCCATCAGCGAGACCATGACAGAATGGACACTGGGTAGAGTAAACAGGAAGTAGGGGATGAATCTGCAGGGTGCCCCTTCATCAGAGGCCACACACCTCTACCACACAAAGAGAGTAGGTCTGGAACTGAAAGCTGTTGTTCCTGAAGACAGTTTGTACAGCTACATATTGTTCATGTAGCTGTACAAATGAAAGCTCTATGTTTCATGTAGCTTTTCGTGAAAAAAGGTAGTTTGCACAAGATTAGGTGTGTTGGCAGCATTATTGTGCTTTTTTTCCGCATTAGAGCACACCTGAAAATGGCATTGTTTAAAACAAGTATATTATGGTAAATCAAGCAATTGTGTGCATATTAACCAGTGACAAAGCAACACAGTAAGCCCAGTACTTCAGAGAGAGTTAAGAGTAAAATGAGAGGCAACTTCCTTTTTGGAATGACACTTTTTTATCATTTCATTTAAGTACACTACAGGATATCCTCCTACAGTCTACAGTGGTCTAAAATATATTGCTCTTCTTCTGTCTCTCCCCCTCTTGTTCCTGAGAATGCAAAAGGGAATCTTTTAAAACCGTTTCCAGGGCTTTCTCTGCGTCGAGGATGTTATTCCATCTTTGGATTGGAAGATTTCCATCTCAGCAAACACATTCAATAGCTCCCCCTGGAAAGACAAAAGGGTCATTGAGTATTGGATATTGGAATTAGTTATAAGGTTTGCCTAATTATGGGTGAGTTACTGTAAGGGGTCTGGTGAAACGTTAACATGTTGTTGATGTTTCAAATGATTTTGTAACAAGTGTTGGGGGTAGAGTGACAAGACCATGGACAATAATTCATAAAGGCCTGAAAATGAGAGGGCCTACAATAGATAGCTTCTTTGTCTGGGCTTCTGGGAAAAAAGTTGTCAGTTCTGTGTTGTATTTTTCTATTTGAGTTTAAAACTGAAACTGTGTCAGAGTAGAATTAAGTAAGAAGATAGTTGTTATAACAGGCCGTTAGGAGAGCTAGCCACTAAGCTAGAGATCGATTTAAATTGCAAGTTTCTATCAGTACTGTCAGGCTCCGCCGTGAGCGTTTCCAAGTGGGCGGGTTGTTGACATAATTAGGGCCATTGATAGGCTGTGCTTAAATAGCCCTGAATCTGTATTTTGGATCAGAGTGTTCTAGTGTCTGCTGAAGTTAACATCGTGAATCTTCTCATAGTAAGTAATTCAGACTTGTTTCATTTTTGTCGTTTAAAACTGAAACTGTGTCAGAGTAGAATTAAGTAAGAAGATAGTTGTTATAACAGGCCGTTAGGAGAGCTAGCCACTAAGCTAGAGATCGATTTAAATTGCAAGTTTCTATCAGTACTGTCAGGCTCCGCCGTGAGCGTTTCCAAGTGGGCGGGTTGTTGACATAATTAGGGCCATTGATAGGCTGTGCTTAAATAGCCCTGAATCTGTATTTTGGATCAGAGTGTTCTAGTGTCTGCTGAAGTTAACATCGTGAATCTTCTCATAGTAAGTAATTCAGACTTGTTTCATTTTTGTCGTTTAAAACTGAAACTGTGTCAGAGTAGAATTAAGTAAGAAGATAGTTGTTATAACAGGCCGTTAGGAGAGCTAGCCACTAAGCTAGAGATCGATTTAAATTGCAAGTTTCTATCTGTACTGTCAGGCTCCGCCGTGAGCGTTTCCAAGTGGGCGGGTTGTTGACATAATTAGGGCCATTGATAGGCTGTGCTTAAATAGCCCTGAATCTGTATTTTGGATCAGAGTGTTCTAGTGTCTGCTGAAGTTAACATCGTGAATCTTCTCATAGTAAGTAATTCAGACTTGTTTCATTTTTGTCGTTTAAAACTGAAACTGTGTCAGAGTAGAATTAAGTAAGAAGATAGTTGTTATAACAGGCCGTTAGGAGAGCTAGCCACTAAGCTAGAGATCGATTTAAATTGCAAGTTTCTATCTGTACTGTCAGGCTCCGCCGTGAGCGTTTCCAAGTGGGCGGGTTGTTGACATAATTAGGGCCATTGATAGGCTGTGCTTAAATAGCCCTGAATCTGTATTTTGGATCAGAGTGTTCTAGTGTCTGCTGAAGTTAACATCGTGAATCTTCTCATAGTAAGTAATTCAGACTTGTTTCATTTTTGTCGTTTAAAACTGAAACTGTGTCAGAGTAGAATTAAGTAAGAAGATAGTTGTTATAACAGGCCGTTAGGAGAGCTAGCCACTAAGCTAGAGATCGATTTAAATTGCAAGTTTCTATCTGTACTGTCAGGCTCCGCCGTGAGCGTTTCCAAGTGGGCGGGTTGTTGACATAATTAGGGCCATTGATAGGCTGTGCTTAAATAGCCCTGAATCTGTATTTTGGATCAGAGTGTTCTAGTGTCTGCTGAAGTTAACATCGTGAATCTTCTCATAGTAAGTAATTCAGACTTGTTTCATTTTTGTCGTTTAAAACTGAAACTGTGTCAGAGTAGAATTAAGTAAGAAGATAGTTGTTATAACAGGCCGTTAGGAGAGCTAGCCACTAAGCTAGAGATCGATTTAAATTGCAAGTTTCTATCAGTACTGTCAGGCTCCGCCGTGAGCGTTTCCAAGTGGGCGGGTTGTTGACATAATTAGGGCCATTGATAGGCTGTGCTTAAATAGCCCTGAATCTGTATTTTGGATCAGAGTGTTCTAGTGTCTGCTGAAGTTAACATCGTGAATCTTCTCATAGTAAGTAATTCAGACTTGTTTCATTTTTGTCGTTTAAAACTGAAACTGTGTCAGAGTAGAATTAAGTAAGAAGATAGTTGTTATAACAGGCCGTTAGGAGAGCTAGCCACTAAGCTAGAGATCGATTTAAATTGCAAGTTTCTATCTGTACTGTCAGGCTCCGCCGTGAGCGTTTCCAAGTGGGCGGGTTGTTGACATAATTAGGGCCATTGTCAGCTGCGCTTTGCATACTTAAGGCAGCTAGCATTCCAGTGGCAGCCTCGCCTGGCAGCCTCGGTCACTAAGACTCGGACAACAAGAGCACCAAGGGTTGTAGCCTGGAATCACATACCCAACAAGCATAGCATATATTTGAATTAGAAGGATTATAAAAACCGTACTGTGACTCAAGGGCGTAGGAACCGGGGGGGACGGAGGGGACGTGTCCCCTCCAATGTTGGAGACAGGCGCATTTGTCCCCCCCAAAAATTATACTGCAAAATATTTGATTTTGATTTTTTTTTACTTGTTAGCTTTTATTTTGAAAGCGCAACACAGCGTCTTGTCACCGGCCGGCCCCATGAATGGTTTTGTGTGCCCCCCGCGGAGCCTTTAAGGCAGCGCGCAGGGTTGGATTAAGGCCTTCACGTTGGAACTGCCTTCGAATTGCTACCTAGAAGGCTAAATTAAGGGTATAAAATAATTTCGGACACCGGCCCGCCTCCGTCCCCTCAACGGCTCAGAGTGTTTGAGATGCGGGTGTCTGCCTACTAGCGACAGGTCAGAGAGCCGTGAAGATGAAAAGACAGCAGCAGCTCAGTTTAAACGATTTATTTCTCCAGGGCAAGAAAAAAAAGAAAGGAAATGTGAGTTGGTAATACTTTTGCCCAGGAGGGTAATTATATTTTCTGTCTAACGTTAGACTTATTGATGTTAAGATGACAACATCTAACTAGTAGGCCTACACTCTTCTTGCTAGGTAAACGTTGTTACTATGACCGTTACTAGCTAACGGTTGCTGGCGAAAATGTGGTGGACTTTCCAGTAACGTAAAAGACAAAAAGAGATTTTATTTAAGATAACTGTAAAAAGAACATTATTTTCCTATTACAGTTTTTCTCAGTTGCTTTGGTGCTTTTCTCAGATCAGAATGAAAATTATCATAATTATTAGTTAGCTTTCACATCAGTATTTATCTATGCCTTATTCGTCTCCACTGCTTTCATATTAGAGATCAGATGAAGTTCAGCTGGCCACTCACAGTAAGGGAGATGCAGGGAAAGCCAGCACTGCAGAGTTGCAGGTAGGTGCTACAGTATAAAGTGAGGTGATGTTAGGTTGTTGATCATGAGAGGAAGGTTTTAACATGATAAGAAGTGAACAGGGTTGAATTTAAACAATAAAATAAATTACAAACATGATTTTAATATTGCACTAGCTTTCACATCAGTATTTATCTATTCCTTATTCGTCTCCACTGCTTTCATATTAGAGATCAGATGAAGTTCAGCTGGCCACTCACAGTAAGGGAGATGCAGGGAAAGCCAGCACTGCAGAGTTGCAGGTAGGTGCTACAGTATAAAGTGAGGTGATGTTAGGTTGTTGATCATGAGAGGAAGGTTTTAACATGATAAGAAGTGAACAGGGTTGAATTTAAACAATAAAATAAATTACAAACATGATTTTAATATTGCACTAGCTTTCACATCAGTATTTATCTATTCCTTATTCGTCTCCACTGCTTTCATATTAGAGATCAGATGAAGTTCAGCTGGCCACTCACAGTAAGGGAGATGCAGGGAAAGCCAGCACTGCAGAGTTGCAGGTAGGTGCTACAGTATAAAGTGAGGTGATGTTAGGTTGTTGATCATGAGAGGAAGGTTTTAACATGATAAGAAGTGAACAGGGTTGAATTTAAACAATAAAATAAATTACAAACATGATTTTAATATTGCACTAGCTTTCACATCAGTATTTATCTATGCCTTATTCGTCTCCACTGCTTTCATATTAGAGATCAGATGAAGTTCAGCTGGCCACTCACAGTAAGGGAGATGCAGGGAAAGCCAGCACTGCAGAGTTGCAGGTAGGTGCTACAGTATAAAGTGAGGTGATGTTAGGTTGTTGATCATGAGAGGGAGGTTTTAACATGATAAGAAGTAAACAGGGTTGAATTTAAACAATAAAATAAATTACAAACATGATTTTAATATTGCACTAGATTTCACATCAGTATTTATCTATGCCTTATTCGTCTCCACTGCTTTCTGTGTGTTCTCGTTGTTCCCGGTGTTGCTTTTGTTCCCGAGCTTTTTGCCTGTTGGCCGTTTTTTGTTACCTTTTTGAGCTGAATATATTACTCTATGCTACGACGTCTTGCGTTTGGGTCCTGCTTGCCTGCCTGTCTGCCAGACCGTAACAGTGACTGTTTTCCTTTTAGGGTGTTCAGAGCAGGGACAGACAGCTGAGAGACACTGAAGTCAGGGGACAGAGGACAGAGTCATATCAGCCACATCCAAAATTCATTGACACTCAAGTTCTGTCTAACAGAACTCTCTCCTTCCAAGAACGGTGGTACAAGGACTTTCCCTGGCTACATTATGATGCAGTGCAGAAGGGTTTTTTGTGTTTTTATTGCATGAGAATTTACCAGGACAAACCCACACCATTTGCTGTAAAATCAGGGCCCGCCTTTATCACTTCTGGATTCAAAAATTGGAAGAAAGCTATTGAAAAATGTAAAGCACATGAAAGTAGTCGTACACACCGTCACGCTGTCTCTGTGACTGCACAAGAAAATCACCCTGTAAATGCACAGTTGTCCAGTGCTTTAGCAAATACACAATCAGGCAACAGGCACTGTCTGGGGAAAATTGTGAGTTCCATCAAATATTTGGCACGACAGGGACAGGCCTTGAGAGGACATGAGGATGAAAACAGTAATTTTTATCAACTTTTGAAAGACAAGGCAGAGGATGATGTCCTTTTACCCAAATGGTTGCAGAGGTCCCAGAAAGAGTACATCAGTCCACAAATCCAGAATGAAATTCTGTCTACAATGAGTAACAATATTGTGAGTGGAATAGCTGATACAATCAGAGATCTACCGGTTCTTCAATATGCAGTGATTATGGATGGAACACAAGACATTTCCGGGCAAGAACAAGAAAGTATTTGCCTGCGTTATGTTGACGATGACCTGAAGCCCTGTGAAGAGTTCATCGGCATGTATCATGTTACTGAAACAACAGGAAAAAGCCTTGCTGGAGTAGTTAAAGATGTGCTGCTGAGATTAAATTTACCAATGCATGGGTTACGAGGTCAAACTTATGACGGGGCAGCTAATATGGCTGGGAAGCATGCTGGTGCACAGGCACTGATAAAACAAGAGCAGCCACTAGCACTTTACGTTCATTGTGGAGCCCACTGCACTAATTTAATCACACAGAAAGCTTGCTTGGCCTCTGTTCTGATCAGAGACTCATTGGATTGGGTCAACCAGCTTGGAGTCCTTTTGTCTCATTCAGGGAAGTTTAAGGCGATCCATGCAGCAATAGCACATGCAGAGAACCCATCATGCACTGCAATAAAACCCCTGTGTCCCACAAGATGGACAGTACGGGGCAAAGCCATAAAAGCTGTTTTGTCACAGTATGGGTCAGTGCTGGCTAGCTTGCAGGAGATGGCTTGTGGTGCCTCAAATACTGCATCTACTGCTAATGGGCTGCTAGGGCAGTTTAGGAAAGGCAAAACAGTTCTGGGTCTCATCCTTGCCTCACCAGTGATTTTTGAGCTTGAGTGCCTGAACATCTCTTTTCAGAAGAGAACTGAAACCATTGCTGGCATGAGGGCTGCTGTTGAAGTTGTTAGGACCTCAATCAAGGCCAAAAAAAAATGAGGAAAGTTTCAAAGCTCTGTTTGAAGAGGCGACAGCTGTGGTTCAGTCTTTAGGTGTTAAGCCTATTACCATTGCACAGACCAGACCGCCCCCAAAACGCTTCATTGAAGGAGCTGAGGCACATCAACCTAAAAGTGCCAAGGACCACTACAGAGGGGAGTTCTTTAAAGTCCTGGATATTGTAGATGCAAAGCTCAGTGAGCTATTTAACCAGAACGACTTGTTGACTTTGCAAAAGTTGGAAGAGACACTTCTGAGTGGAGTGATTGATGCTGCAGTCATTGGGAAATACCCAGAGTTGAACAGAGAGTCACTTTCAGTGCAGCTTTCTATGTTTCGCCTGAACTACTCATTTAGCAACAGTGCAGAGGCTGCAGGGATCATTCGTGGATTGCCTGTAGAGGTACGTAGTCTATTTGGGCAAGTGGAAAACCTGGTCAGGTTGCTTTTAGTAGTCCCTGTTTCATCCTGTGAGGCAGAGAGAAGTTTTAGTGTCCTCCGCAGGCTCAAAACTTGGCTCCGGTCCACAATGTCTCAAAACAGACTCAACCATGTTGCTGTCTGTCACGTCCATCAGGATAAACTTGATTTACTGGACAAGAAGTCAATTTGCAAGCAATTTGTGGCTGCAAATGACAGAAGGAAACAACATTTTGGCTCTTTTGCGTAGGCCAGTGTGTTTCAACCTTTTGTGTGCCACGGCACGTTTGACACTGAACAAAAAATCACACAGCACGCAAATTATTAGATGCAGGACTGTACAGTGCTATCCAACTTTTATTTGTGACTGAAAACTACACAGGAATTGATATGTATCAGTTCATTATAGGGATGTCCATGGTTAACTGGTTAACCGCTAAGAAAATCTTTAACCGGTTAATCCTACCGGTTAAATGGTATTTATGTATTTATTAAAATAATATACGAAAATAAAAACGCATTGAATAAAACACTTTTTTTCATTGCAAATCCAAATAGACTGAACTCTGATGTGTTTACCACAGACTTTATTCCTCTGCCCCGCTGTGATCGCTCTCGCTGTCATCTCTCTATGCTCATGGTTCGGTCGTGGCATAGCGGGTCATCTTCGCTGCTGTCCTCGCCATTTGAGACGCAACATGTATTTAATGCTCATAGTTAATCACATAGCCTAGTGCTGAAACGAAAGCTATCAACGCCGTGGTTTAAGGCTGAAATGATAACCGGGGCGCGTTGTCGAGGGGGAGGCTTCCGCGATCTCCGTTAGTTTCAGTTTACAGGCAGCCGACAAAGTTACAATCACCACCATCGCATGGGCAGCGTTTAAATAAAGCCTCTCATTCTTATGATCATTACATAGGGCCTTAATGGAAATGATGGAATCTAAACATTACGGCAGCTGTGGTGGTGCGTAAAAGTACAGTGCAGTTGGCAATCTCTCCTCAGCACTGCAACACGATCGCACAGCCGATGTCTCTGACACAAACAAAACAGTAACAGCCTTTGTTAAAATGTAAACGTGTAAAAATTATACTCTGCATATTAAAATGCAGGCATTAAAATTGGCTACTGCTCCCTGAATTGTTTTTAAATTAATATGCCAGTCCTTGGAACAAAATAGGTCGGGAGCCCTGCTATAAAAGCTTAGGCTACTGTATTGCACTATAGATAGACTACACTAAATCTTAACGGTTAACCGGTTAATAACCGTTAATTCTTGTGGTTAACCGGTTAAAGAAAAAATTCTAAATGGCCATCCCTAGTTCATTACATCCATTCTAATGTTGTTTACCTTTACCTTCACACACCAATTAGTTAGTGGAAATGTGGAAGAATATCACACTCTAGAGTAAAAAAAAGTTGGTGTATATTAAAATTCTTGATATTGTTTTTGCGTTTAACCTTAACCTTTGCCTGTGTCTGTTCATTGAGGCATAAGATATAACTAGGAAAAGAAAATGTAATGTATTAAGAAAATATATTATTCTACAAAACTGTATGATTAGGCCTGCAATTAAAGAATGTATTTGATATTTATCAGTTAATTACTGCCATTCAAAATGTGTTTTCCTTTACAAATGTAGGCTATCTTTTTAGAAGAATAAAATACACTTGTGAATGTTTTGCAGTGTAGTTCTTTTATGACATATTTCTGTTAAAACCATTAATGGATCTGTCAGGTTTCCGATATGTGTCCCCCCCAATGTTAAACTCCTTCCTACGCCCCTGATACTCACCCTAGAGAAGCGTCGGTAATATTAGGAAACGCGGTAGCACGTGACAGTAGATGCTGATCCGAGAAGTTTGCTGGAATAGATCATTGCAGCACAACGCCAAATCCGACCATTTGGACCCAGTCGAGAGGAATTAAGCAGCAATGTCAAACAATTGTAGCCTAGCTACTGATGACAGAACAATATCCACCAGGAATTGCACCGAAACTATGAAACGCGTCCACCGAAATAGCAGCACTTCTCCGTGCGCACCCGAAGCTAGAGTCAGGCATTCATGGCAGGGTTTGAGCACCGGGCAGATCCAATAGGTCGACCTGAAATAACCCTAAACCAAGTTACGAGACACGTGCAGCGCAGCACCGCTGAAAACCCTGGTGTATATACACACACACCTTACCTTACCGTGACGGGATCCCCGATCAACGTCAATTAGTCCTACGCATCGAATCCGTCCACCGTCGGAAAAGACAGAGCTCACGACTAGCGGAATAGCATCCACGCAACAACGCGAGTCCCTAGCCAACCGGGTTAGCCAAATCAGGATACGCAGAATCACCTCCGGTGGAGACCATAGCCTTGCACTCAGAGAAAGGAACAAGGATCACAGGATTAGAAAACCATACTCGCCCTGCAATGCGCGAGACCCAATCGAGGAGAACAGCCCCAAAAGAGGCCAATTAAGGCCCACCAGTGAGGGAGCCGCCAGCGGAAGCCAGGAGAAAACCGCAATGAGACCGCATAGCAGGAAAACCCCCGAACCGGGCGCCGAAACGACCAGAGCGTGCAGCCCCGAATTGACCGAACACACGGAGCCCGGAAGAGCAGCGAGCCACTCCTGCAAACGGCGTGAAGCCCAAACCGCGTCCACAACAGGACTAGCCCCGAATCCGAACATCGCCCCAAACACGAGCGAGGGACACGGAACGAGCGAAAGGTCCAGCCAGCACGAACACGCAGCATCGCGCACTTGATAGCATGGACAACCTACACAGGGAGTGAATCGTATTTAAAGGCACGGATCATGTGATGCAATTGCTTGTTTAGCGAGAGCGCTAATCACCCTGACCCCCAGAGATCGCTAATCGACCTGACCCCCAGAGACCGCCCTACCAGGGACGAAAGGAAAGAAAGGGCGATCTTAGCGGGGGGAAGTGGGTAGTGTACACTACGATTAACCCGTGCGCAGGGATCGGTCTTGCCTGACTGAACTTGTGCTGGCTTCATAGCTATAAAAGAGCACAGCTATTCAACATCCTAATCAAAACACCTTATAAACTGCAAATCCTACTTTTGACTTCTTTCAGTCTCACCTGTTCTCATGTTTCTTGATGCAGTGGGATGCTAGTGATTATAGTTCTCCGTGTTTGTCTCTCTCTTGTCTCTCTCCAGTGCTCTGCATAAGACAGTGGACTGCTCTATGGCAATAGAGCTCATTAAACACCATAAGAAGTGGAAATAATGGTCTGTGTTCGTCATAGCTCTGCCGACGTGAGTCTCCTATCACCCGGGAGCATTCAGAAGCAAGCCAGGCGGAAGAGAGAGTGAAGGAGAGAGAAATGATTGGGATAAAGATGGGCCAGGCAGCAATGGTATCTGGGATCCTCTGTGAATGGAAGGAGTTTGGCTGGCTTTTCAAGTTAGAGTTATGAAGTTGGCAGTTCTAAATCAGTATTGTCAACCTACTCATTTCATTGGGTAGCCAATGAGAGAATCAATCAAAATCATGATGAAAGAGTCAGAACAGGGAAAATACAGAAGGGATGGAAGGCGTTTAAGGTCAAGATTCATGTGTTGTCTTGTCATGCCATTGGATCAAGTGTTTTGTGCGTCATGCAAGCGTATACCATCATGTGAAGTCAGCGAGTGAAATTGTGCCAACTACGCTTGTATTGGAGGTCCATGAATGAGTGTGACATAACGCTGACGTCATTATTCATTTGATGTAGAGAATTACAAACCCTGAGGGGTTGCTAAGTTGCTGACCTGTCCCTTACACTATCTTGAGGTAAGTCTCAAGGACATTGAAGGACAATCAACGAAGACCGTTCTTAATGTGCCGTCTGTGAACAGTTTTCTCGATATTATAGTTGACAAGGCAGCTTTCAGTCTTTTTTTCCCTCAACAGACCAATACCAGATCCAACAGATCCAGCGTTATGTAGAAACAATTCTAACTGAGTGACATCATTTCCTGTTGTAATGTAAATGAACATGTTTCCAAGGTCCCTTCTATTTGTCAGGTGTGTGCTGGGAGACAGAGGTACTGTGTGTGGTAGAGGTCAATAAAGACCACATGAGAATGCAGAACTCCCCAGGTAGAACAAACAAAGTAGAAATGAAGTTGATTTCATCTGTTATCTGTATGTCATTTTTAAATGCCTTAACATTGTAAAGGAAACCCATTTGAAGCCTTGACTGAACTGACTGATGAAAATCATGATTTTTATTCACTGTTCACAGTTTAGCGGCGTCTCTGGGCGTGGCGATGGTGGTGATGAGGACGGGGGATTGGGCTAACGGGGCCACAGCCACAGTCTCCACGGCCATCCTTACAGATCCAGACGCTGGGTGAGTCCTTGAGGTCAAAGGTTGAGGACTTCAGGGAGATCACTCTAAAGGCCACTCTGTTGGGTGACTTGACGATGGAGGTGGTTGTGTGGTTCGGGGTCAGAGGCAGGTTTGAGGTCTCCTTCAGACTCAGGGTCCCCATCGAGATCTCGGCTGGGGTGAGGGACACGGTGGAGGTTGTCTTCAGGGGCGGGGTCACTGGCATGTTTGTGGTGGGAGCCAGGGTCTGGACAGCACCAAGGGTTGTAGCCTGGAATCACATACCCAACAAGCATAGCATATATTTGAATTAGAAGGATTATAAAAACCGTACTGTGACTTCAATCACTGTTATAATCAAGTTTGTCTCACCTTGATCAACACTACTTCCTCTTTCACCTTGGCTACCGACTCCAGAATGGCAACAGTCTCCTCCCTCTTAGAGACCACTTCCTCCTTCCTGGTCACTTTCTCCTCCCTCTTAGTGACCACTTCCTCCTTCAGGGCAACAGTCTCCTCTCTGTTAGTGACCACTTCCTCCTTCAGGGCAACAGCGTCCTCTCTGTTAGTGACCACTTCCTCCTTCAGGGCAACAGCGTCCTCTCTGTTAGTGACCACTTCCTCCTTCTTGGTCACTTCCTCCTCCTTCTTAGTGACCACCTCCTCCCACCTGTCCACCTCGTCCATCTTGCTCCCCAGCTCCTCCTCCTGCTCCATCAAATATTCAGCCTTCAGTGCAAGTTGAACTGCTTGGCGAGCCAGGATCTTCTCCTGACGCCTGAGCTCCCTGTCCTCCTTCAGGGCAACAGTCTCCTCCCTCTTAGAGACCACTTCCTCCTTCAGGGCAACAGTCTCCTCTCTGTTAGTGACCACTTCCTCCTTCAGGGTAACAGCCTCCTCTCTGTTAGTGACCACTTCCTCCTTCAGGGCAACAGTCTCCTCCCTCTTAGAGACCACTTCCTCCTTCCTGGTCACTTTCTCCTCCCTCTTAGTGACCACTTCCTCCTTCAGGGTAACAGCGTCCTCTCTGTTAGTGACCACTTCCTCCTTCTTGGTCATTTCCTCCTCCTTCTTAGTGACCACCTCCTCCTTCCTTGTCACTTCCTCCTCCTTCTTAGTGACCACCTCCTCCCACCTGTCCACCTCGTCCATCTTGCTCCCCAGCTCCTCCTCCTGCTCCATCAAATATTCAGCCTTCAGTGCAAGTTGAACTGCTTGGCGAGCCAGGATCTTCTCCTGACGCCTGTGCTCCCTCAAGAGCACTGAAAGTTGTTCAGGATCCATCTTACCATAGGGAACACAAAAACCAAAACAATAGGACATTAACATTTTTGTGCAGCCACTGTGGCTAGTGGTTTTCCAAATTTACTAGCCACTCATCACCAGTTTTTCTCTTATGTGTTGGTGTCTGCCCTCCGGGTCTTCCTACACCCGTTATGTTCCGCCACATAATTGCCTAGTTGCCTTGCAATGAGTGTATTATTTTAGACAGGGTCCTCAAGTTTTATCAAAAGCTTGGAGTGAGATCACATGCGTCACGTGTGTTCGCGCGTCTGTTGCCTAGTAACGAACGTACGGTGGCCGAGACGGTTGCGTTTGTTTGCGCGTCTAGTTGCCTAGTAACGAACGCGTTGTGGCCGACACACGGGGAAAATATGCTGGCGGCAGAAAAACTTCGATCCGTGTGCCTGCGCCTTGTCCATTAATGTATACAACGTTAGCAGGACAACTTGGTTGTCGTTGCCTTCTTAGCTTGAGAAATACAAGGTACAAAATGACTAAATGTACAAGGTGTGGCGTGTGAGTGTGTGAACTGGTTGAAATGCGTGTCTCACGGTCAATGCGTGAGGCTTGAGAACCCTGTTTTAGATGTGTTTTGAGAAGACTACAATAAAATAAATACATAGAGAGATATATAGAATTCAATCCGCCAAAGTGGCTAGTAAGAGTGCTTATGTCAAGCCCTGGTTGTCGCCCCAATTCCCCATTAAGCAAATATGACATGAAATCCTTATGTATTTGCATGAAATAACTAAGTAGGCCTATATAACATGACGTGAATCATTTAACAAAGAAAGCCTATCCAAGCAATTCATTCATAAGACATTGGAACTACACTGAAAATAAACTTCGACGTTATATTTACAACAGACTGAAATGTGCTCAATTCATATTAGGCCAATGTAAAGGTATAGCTTACCTGTAGAAATAGATCCATCAGAAACACGGGTTCGAAGTATACGCTAATGCTGGTTAAAAGTTTGGTTAAAAGTAATGCTTGTAGTGAGTGATTTCTTTGCAGTCAATGTCACGAATGATCATTTTCAGTCTGAAAAGTCTTATTTAAGTTAATTCGAATGTTTGATTTTAACGTCATAATAGGCCTATCTGAATTCGAATTGCGGACATCAAGTCTTCATCCTAAAGATGGATGATGTCATGCTGATGATGTATCGTGCGGTGTCGTTGTCGTCCACTATACATTTAAACACATTTTATATTTTGGAACCCAAATGACCAATGATTTTCCTTATAGCCTACTACTGCAAGTTAACATCAAACTCGTTTTTCAACATGACCATTTCAAAACCAATTGTCCCTACTTAAAGTTTCCTTACCCTCACAATAACAAGGACTTGATGTAGTAAAAAGGGTACTGCTCTGTCACCAGTTTTTCAATAATTTGATGAAGCAACTTCGGGTATACTGACATTTATTGTCATAAACATTCAACTCGACATATATCCAAAACAACCAAAACATAAATAGAGCAATCTCTTCATAAAATATCTTTAAAAATCGTTAACATTTATCATTTATATTTACAAATTACAGTGCATTCCATTACCGTGTGCTATTAGTGGCAGCTGAGGGGCTGCTATACTGCCAGTGAACAGCAGATGGCAGCAAAGGGTAATTAAGAGTCCAGCTCCAACATTAGAAACACATAAAAATAGACATAGACACACAAGCCAGGTTATACGCATGTTGCCCTCGGTAACACTCTCAGAACTAAGGTCATGCCCCAGGCAAACAAAACCGCCGAAGTCACACAGACTCAGAGGGTTTATCCTTTGATGCTGTTTCCAGGCCTGGTCCTTCCATCCACTCAGCACCTATGATGCTTCCACTTGCGTGTGCCCACAGCCAGGTTGGCGTCTTTCTTGTGCCAGGGGAAGAGGTGGTTGAGGGCCAGGGTGCGGTCGAGCAGCACACTGCCAGTCAGCAGGTAGAGCTGGGAGCGCCCGGGCCTCACCATGGTGTAGGAGCAGCGCAGGTTGATGAGGAGCCACTGCTGAAGGAGGTGCTGGGTGTCGTAAGGGAGGAGAGGGCCCTGGCGTATGAACTCCACCCTGCCCTCCACCTCAAACTCAGGCTTCCCAGTGTGATGACGTCGGCGGGATATCTTTGCTGTTACAGCTGTGGAGGAGAAAGAGAGAGAGAGTGAGTAAGGATACGTTTGGGGACAAACCCATTACACAGCCTCTAGTGATGCACACACACACACACACACAGACCCTCAAAGTTCAGCTTGCATTGTTCAGAATGAAGTACAGCTTCCAGTCTAGTGCTGAAATTGTTGCTGTTTTTCAAGGGATGACCCCAGAGGTCTGTGGTCTCTTTGACCAAGTCGAAACAGTGACCCGACTCCTCCTAGTTGTGCCTGTGTCATCAGCAGAGTCAGAAAGGAGTTTCAGCAGCCTCCGGAGGCTGAAAACATGGCTTCGCAGCACCATGACCCAAACCCGCCTCAACAGTGTTGCTGTGTACAGTGTTGTTGTATGTAGTGTGCAATGTACATAAAGACAAGCTAGACAGGGTAAACAGAAAAAAGATTGCTGAACAGTTTGTCTCATGTAAGAAAGAGCACTTTTGGTTATTTTATATAAGGTAGAGCTAGTTGGTCATATGTTTAATTGGTCAGTTGGTTGTTGGTTGGTATAATATATATGTATATATATATAGATTTTTTGTTTTGTTCTTAATATATTTTGTTTTTATATTTGTAGTTTGTAACAAAAATAATTTCCCCCTGGGATTATTAAAGTATTTCTGATTCTTTAGCAAGTCTACTGTTGTGTATTTACTGTGGAATTTTGACTTATTCTTCATGTGTTCCGAGTGTGTTTTTATATTTTTCTGGTATCACTCATTTAAATGGGATGCTTTTTATATCTTGTATGTTATACATGGTGTACACCTCTTTCATTGTATCCATCGTTTCTATTGTTAATAAACAAATCACACCCATTCCCCTCACTTTTGAAAAGCTTGCTACGCCCCTGACCGCATTAACCGTAAAATCTATTCTGATTACGTTTGACCGGGTAATTGTTTTTTTGAGGGATATTCTCATATAGAAAATAACATTGAAAAGGTTTATTTAATATTCTATTGTGGCGACCCTGCACTGTATGAAGTTGTCTGTGGGTTGGACTACGATAAATGGACATTACATTATTGGTGGATTCCGGGGGTCAGTGGGCCAGGGGGAGGGGGTCATCTTGAAGTTCCGGATGACAACAGGTGTTAAGGGGAGGTTTTCGGGCGATTGGGTCTCTTTTGAGTTGTAACTGTAGTGATTAACCTGATTTCCGTTGTTATTAGCAACTGTTGTGTTAGGCTGTTCCCAGCGAGTTCTGACGAGTGTGGAGTGGGGTTAATTTAGCTGCCTGAGTTGACAATAAAGCCTATTTGCGTAAATATCACGACTGTACCTCCGCCTTATACAATTACTGATCGGGAACGCTACACTATTTTCTGGGAATACAATTCTGATCCATTCCATGTCCTCATTGTTTATATTTCTTAGCATTTACAACTCAAGCAGAGACTAGTAAATCAACAAGCACATCAGAAAATATCACACAAGATGTTTTACTCACAGAGGTTTTGGAAGTGGTTTTCCAGACCAGAAAATCTTTCAACAAGTTCAGCAGATTTGTCCACCTCAAGCTTCTGAATATTGTTGGTGTTATTGATGAATATCGTGGATATGTACGGTAAGAGTAAGAGTATCATTAAGAGTGCCCCCAGCGCCATGCAAAAACGATTCATGTACACAGTCTTCATTGTCAGAGCTAGGCCTACGGGACAATAAGGATATATACCTACACATCACCTGCTTATCATCTAACAGGACTGGTGTAATTTGAGGAGGAGACAATATTTTAACCCTGTGGATCCCGGGCCAAAAAGGGAACAAAAGCAGGGCCGGATGCAGCCTGCTTTGACTGGGGGTGCAGTTAACATTGTGGGGGGTATCATGATTACCGATAGGGATCGTAGGCCTATTATTTGTTATATTAATACCACTTTTGAGACTGCTTAATGATCCTGGGCCAACAAACGGAACAAAAGTAACAATTTCACCGAAATCTTCAACACCTCCCTGGAGACATGCCACAGGCCATGTCTCAAGTCCTCCACCATCATCCCTGTGCCCAGAAAGCCAAAAGGACATAATGACTACAGACCCGTCGCCTAGACCTCTGTGGTAATTAAGTATTTTGAGCGCTTGGTGCTGGCACACCTCAAATCAATCCCTCTCACACCCTCTACTGGACCCTCTGCAGTTTGTCTACAGAGCCAACAGGTCTGTGGACGACGCAGTTAACAAGGCCCGCCCCTTCATCCTACAGTAGGCTACCTGGGGCCTCGTGTATAAAAGATTGTGCACCCTCAAGTTTTACAGTTATTAAGTGGTGGCGGATTAAACAGTTAATGGCATTTCCCGTTTGGGTTTTGGCATTTTGATGTGAATCATCCGCATCAATGATCAAACTTTTATTAGCGGAGGTAATTATGTTTTTGAATAGTCAACGTCATAGACGTAGTGGAAACTTTAGTTTTGTAGTCTAATGTTTGGTGAGTTTCGGCACTCTTCAGTTAGAATTCGCCACGTTACAGAGCCAGACAAGTAGCCTACAGTATGCTCAAAAGTTTGCGTGACGGCCCGCACATTCAAGTTCATTTATACATCATATAGGCCTAGGCCTACATCCGGCTGCAGGGAGAACATGCACCCATTCACTTTGGGGGCACAGCTGTGGAGTCAAAAGTTTCAGATTTCTTGGTATCAACATCAGTGAGGATCTGAGCATTTGTTCCACAATATATTGTTCCACCCCTAGTATAAAGTGTACGTTTATCCTGAAGAGAGTCTCTGTGCATTTCACTGAACAACATTTGTTCAGGTTCAGTAACATGTGTCTTCCGGCATCCATCTGATGTGTGCATTAACTGCTCAAGTTAAGGAATCGTGCACAGTGCATGTATTGAATGAAGTGCAATGGTATTATGATATGCGCCATACATGTCTTGCTTTTTAAGTGTACAGTGTAAAAACAAATGATTTATACATGCATAATGTTGTTCTAAAACTAATTTAATTTAAATGTTCCTGAAGTTTTTCTGACAATTTTACTGGGAATTTCCCCCCTCAATGCAACTCAAAGCAGAACTCATTTCAATGAATTGCATTAAGTCTCAACCCAGTATACTATTTTAGGATATGCATTCCTTTACAACAGTTCAGTGTCGATGTCATGTCTTATTAAATAAACAAAGCAATAAATGCACAAGTCCATCCAAAACAACATTTTATTCAAGAGAATAAAATCACAATAGATTAGAAAACCATCAAATAATATACAAAAAACCCTCCCAGAGCCTGTCGATTCAAAACAAGGAAACTCACAGGAAAGCTTTAAAAAAACACAATAAAACACCTCAGAGTAGAGGCCCTCTAGTTACACCACCAGACATCTCTGCCTGGATGACCAAGCACCACCTCCAGCTGAACCTCGCCAAAACCGAACTCCTCATCATCCCGGCCAAACCGTCCATCTCCCATGACCTCTCAATCACCCTGGGATCGGCGACGATGACCCCTTCGTCCTCTGCCAGGAACCTCGGGGTTACCATGGATGACGAGCTCTCCCTCACAGCCCACATCGCTGCTGTCTCCCGGTCGTGTAGATTCACCCTCTACAACATCCGGAAGATCAGGAGATACCTGTCTGAGCACTCCACCCAGCTGCTGGTCCAGGCACTTGTCCTCTCCAAATTGGACTACTGCAACTCACTGCTCGCCGGGCTCCCAGCATGCGCAACCCGCCCTCTCCAGAGGATTCAGAACGCAGCGGCCCGTCTGGTCTTCAACCTACCCAGACGCTCCCATGTTACCCCGCTCCTCGTCTCCCTTCACTGGCTGCCCGTCACGGCCCGTATCAGATTCAAGACCCTGGTACTGACCTTCCGAGCGGTGAATGGGACTGCACCCGACTACATCGAGTCTCTCCTCCAGCCCTACACCCCCTCCCGCCACCTTCGGTCCTCCTCTGACAACCGTCTGGTGGTCCCACCGCTCAAGACCGCCCGGTCCCAACACAAGCTCTTCCCCTGTCTGGCCCCCCAGTGGTGGAATCAACTCCCCACCTCCATCAGAGACACTGACTGTCTCCCCACCTTCAAGAATAGGCTCAAGACACACTTGTTCCGGGAATACAACGGTACCTAGGAAAGATCTGCTGGACATGATGTTAGTTTCTTCCAGGATCACAAGGACTCTGACTTAGAGAGCTGCTGCTCTTGTCGGTTAGCTGTAACTGATTACAATTATTGTACTCGCTGTGAGGTAGTTTACTGTTGTTTGCTCGTCCACAGGTGCACTTTTAGATTCATGTTGTCCAATTGTAACTTGTTTAACTTCATGCTCTTATGATTTTTTCCTTTGGCACTTATTTTGGTTTTTTTTCACAATGTATGATTCATGTTTGACTACTTGCAATGTTGGGGATATCTCGTTGTTATGATCAGTGACCTATGCACTTTTGTAAAGCTCTCTCTTGGAAGTCGCTTTGGATAAAAGCGTCTGCTAAATGAATAAATGTAAATGTAAATGTAAATGTAAATTTGACTATTTACTATTAATGTGTCAGTATCCTCACACATCATGCTGGTAACGGAAGAAAGGGAGTGAAGGGAGCTTGTCTTACTTTCAGCTGAGGCAAGGTGTGAATAATACATCTCCAGTGTAGTAGCTTTGGTTTCCTGTCAGCTTCTACAGCTAAAGTGGATCACTGGGGTATCTATGGTAGACAGGAAGAATGTATTCCAAGAGTAGTAGCTTTAGACATGAGAATGGCTCTGTAAGGTTAACTAATCACCAGTCCCTAGCGAGGTGGAGGAGGGAGAACCCGAGAAGCACAGCTTATCCATTATAATTACAAGTTATATTATTAATACAGTAGGCACTGGTAGAAACATGTATTAATTAATTATTGGGGGAAAGTTCATTTGGAGGTAGGATGAAGTTCATTTGGAGGAAGGCTAAGGTGTTATAGAAAGGATTTTGTGCGATTATGGTTTTTTTTTCTTTTGTGTAGCTCTTCTGCTGCAAAAGAGACAACAAGCGCAAACCACCCGACACCAAGTTTTTGCTGGACCTCTACGGAGGATTGTGCAGCAACACCATGACAGAGTCCTGTTTCTATTCCGTCCCTTGTGAAGACCTATCAAATTACCTTGTCAATATTTAATTTGACTGCGCCGTTGGCAAGACTCTACTTGTGTCATACAGGCAGACACTAGTGGTTACTCACTGTACAGGTAACGAAGAAAACAGGTCATAACTCTGAATTCCATCCCTTTACAGAAATGTATGGACCGAAATGATTAGGTGAAAACAGACGAAACCGTGTGTAAACATGGCGCTGAGAGCTAAGTCCCACGGCGACCTACAAACCCTTTCTTCGCCCGGATGGAAGCAATCTATGGACAGCAGACTATATAAGTCATTTTCACTCAGCAACGGCAATGAGAATGGAGGAGGGCCGAAGTTTGGGCCGGAGGCGTCAAAGGACGGAGCAGAGGAGGGGATGATGAAGGGCCACTCCAGACCGTTACGGAGGCCTGTGCGGGCAGTTCGACCACTCAGCGCCTTGAGCGCCAGCGGTTCCTTCCTCCAGATCAACCACCTACAAGGGGAGCTGGTGAGGAAGAGGAAGGTGAGCAGTCAGAGATGTGTGTGCTGCACACGTCTTGTGTCACATCCGATTAATAACTCCATTGATTAGTGCTCCAGAAAATGTTCATGTCCGGACAAGCCATTCTTGCCTGTGAAACTTGGCTTCAGGCTTGATTACCGTTCTGTTATTATTTTAGCAATACATGAACAAAAAAAGATGTACAGTCATTGTTTAGTAGGAGGCCCAATGTTATAATTCACACACAGGAATGTGAGGATCTAAGGAAAGAGAACAAGTACTTGTCTAATGAGATTCACATGGAAAGAATCATGATGAGGACAGAGAACGAGCTGACCATGAGGAACCTGAGGAACCTCAACCAGGAGCTCCAGGCCCAAGTCAAGGAGGTACGTGAAGAATCAGCCTCTTACGCACTCCACGCCGACCTCTGCTCTTTTGTCACTGACGCACGTTGACAAAGCATGATCAATCTCAGAGCAGATAGCTATCACTGTCACTGTCACTGTTTTAAACCCTGTTCAAAGACAACCTGTGATGTTGAATCAGTATAAAATGTCAACTTGTAACTACTACAATCCAGCTGTAATATATACAGTATTATATATGTATTACACACTACATATCATATGATATCATGTGGTTGTGAACCATCAGATCTCAAACATATTGCATGACCTTACCTTCGTGTTCCTAACGTAACCACTGTGATCTCTTTAGTTGAAGCAGAAGGTGTATTTTAGCCAACAGAGGGCGACATTGTGCTCCCGGGCAGCAGATGAGGCGGATATGTCCCGGGGTGAAGCAGAGACGAGCCGGGCCCTGGCAGAAGCACGGGCGCTGGGAAGCAATCAGGAGAGGGAGCAGGCACAGTCTGGCATGAACAAGCTCAGTGAGGAACTGCAGCAACTCAAAAAAGAGGTGGTCCCTTATAAAAAACAAAAACCTTCTCACAAACACACACGACGTAACACAGATATTAGCCTACAATTTGGGGGTGGTCTATACTCTACAGGGTCAGTTTGAATCATTCCTTCTCCAAGCACAACTGATTAGCATCATTAAGGTAACAGTAGTAGAGTAGTACGTGAAACAGTATCCATACTTTGGCTGAGGTCAGTCATGCCTGGTGAGTCAATGGGAGTTCCCTTGAGAGGATATTGTCTCCAGTGTAAGTGCTACAGTGCATGTGCAGCATGTCTCCAGTTTCCAGTTTGGGGCTGTTTCAATGGAATATAGAAGAGTTGAATTGATTTGAACTCTCCTGGTTGGTGACCTACCTTTTTCCTCCGGCAGCACACAGATGTTCAGCTTCTCCTGGCCAAAACGGAAAAGAACTACTTTGAGACCAAGCTGAAACTGGACAGGGTGTCCGGGGAGAAACACGTTCTATTGGGGGAAAATCAGAGCTTGGAGGGTGAGAGGAATGAGCTCAGGCACAAGCTGAGACAACTGACTGAAGAGAATGTGAAAATCAAAGAAAAGTAAGGGCATTGTATGTGTGTGACATACACTATACTGTAAACACATACCCATTGTAGGCCTATATATAGAGAATTGAATAACCAAATTACAATGTGAATGTAAATGTGAAATAAGATGTGCACGTTGAGCAACAGCAGTGTTGAAATGGTTCTGTCTAGACCAGTAGGGATCATTTCGTTGGGTGCAAGGTGTTTTTTCTCCTGCCTGCACGGGCAAGTTTTCTGATTTACTAGCTCACCATGACATCGCTTTCGCCAAAATGGGTGTGGGAGGGCAGTATAGGGTGTCAGTCGAAATCCAGAGGCGCAGTGCTAGTTTGGTGTGAATCAAAGCCAAACATTGCGCTAGCGTCTCCCTGTGGCCAGACCACCTCTTAGCACAGTCAGGCGTTAGTGTGGTAGATTACCTGTCCTGTACATATACCACTTTTTTGTTATGTTGGCATGGGTGTGCCCTTGGGTTAGGGTTAAAATGCCCATGGGGATTTAATGTAATCCGACCTTGATGGTTTAGGCTACTAGAGGTGACATTTATGCACACTGGGCAACTCGGCCCCTTGAAAACAAGGATATCGGTTTCCTCTTGGGAGAAGCTATGGCCTAACCCGAACCTTGACGTGCACAGTGATATGTATAGGTTAGGTACCATATGATATTGAGCAACTATTGTATATAATTTAGTTCATATTATATGAACCTCATTATATAGGGGCGAAAGAGGGAATTGTTGGTTTGGATAAGGCTCTCATTGTCAACAGTGTTTAGTATGGAGAAATGTGGTTGTTGTAGCGCAAACGTCCCGGCAAGACACATCCATCAGGGACGTTTCAAGGCGTTTCTGTCTCTTGTATTTTCCACTACAAAGAGAAGTGAGCACCAGGAGGCGGGCCTTGACGTCCGAGGAGCAGAGAGAACGGGCGGAGAGAGCGCAGCTGGAGGCGGACCAGGAGCGGCGTGTGGCGGAGAGGGAGAGGCAGGAGCGCACGGCCGAGTGTCTGGGCTGGAGGGAGAAGCACCACGACCTGACGGACATCTTCAGAGCTCAGGAGGACGTGAAGTCTCAGAGGCAGAACAAAGCTGTGCGTGGGAACCCTGTTTGACTCCCCGTTTGACTTTCCCTGTTTGACTCACCTCTGACACTGACGCAATGTGTTTATGCACTGCTACAGTATGCCTGCAACAATTATATATTATATTAGGTTGTTGGCCACCTATGGTTTTTACACACTGACTATCATCAAACTTCATATCAAGACTTTCAGATCAGGACTTTCATTTGTATATATTTATTACAACTTTATTTGAGTTTCTATTGTTTTATGTTGTCTTCCCTACAGTGTCAAGCCAATATAAAGAGCTATTTTCTGTGCATGACTGAGAGTGACCAGAGAGTGAAAATTCTGAAAAATCAGGATGGCACTCCAAGGAATTTTACAGTAAGAGAGCTACAACTATGAAAACATTAAACAAAATACGAAATGATCTTTTACAACAAACATCGATAACAAATAATTGTCCTCAGGAAGGGGACCCTGTGTACATCTCCACACCTGAGCCTGGGGTCGAGGATGCCGACAGGAGCCCGTCAAGGTAAGCACATTCACATCAAACACCCATACAGCCACAACCTGTCCCTCAGATTAAACCAGTCTACAACTGAAGAGATTTCAGTTGTGTAGGCTAAACAGTGTATAAGAAACCTAGTACTGAGTACCTAGTAGTGATTCACCACTGTAGGCTTAAACATTGTATATGAAACCCTGATTGGGTGCACATTGAAGCCTAGTGATCCATTTTAATTTACTCACGGTCAACTTGAAGACAAAAGAAAGTGCTCATGTTGTGTGTGTTTCCTAGGACCATGCTCAGGGTCAGTGCCCCACGTGCGGGTAAGGACCAGGGTCCGTCTCACTTCTCCGATCTGGCTCCCATGGCAGGGGACGTGCACGAGGCCAGCCTCACACGGAGAGGCTGCCCCATGGCAGGGGACGTGCACGAGGCCAGCCTCACACGGAGAGGCAGGAAGGTGGTCGAGTACTTCTGGATACCCACCGATGAGGAATGATGGAATATTATGCCCCTGGTTCATTAACACTAAAGATAGTGAAACTAAATAATGGAACTGACTAAATGAGTTTTTATAACTCAGTGTCTACTGCTTTCCTTGTTGAACTTTAAATAAAACATTTTACATTTCAGTCCCGCATGCATGTAAAACATGATTCTTTAGAGGGCAAGATATTTGATGTATAAAACATTTGTGATGCACATCCAAACCAGCAAATGCTTTTTAGAGAATACAGAAATGTCTGAATCTTGTTCCCATCCACCAAATGATGATTCCATTTTTAAGTTTGCATATCAGTTGTCTGTATAGGACATGCAGATTTAACAAATATTCTGGGATCTAAACTGTCAGTGGTCACTTTGAAAGAGCAGACTATCCTGCTCTAAGTATTGGACTTTATTGAAAGTTAAGCAATAGGACACCGAAATTGAATACAACCGTAGAACATAATGCAAAATGCTGCTTCACAAATACATATGGCTTTCGAGCACAGGGGAATGACTTGTCTCGCAGGGCAACAAACCATCGTAAAAATCGTTCAAAAAATCGTCTATTTGCAAAAGGGGAAGCTCACCAAAAGAATTTAAACAACAATCATGTCAACTTTAATTCGGCAATTAAAAAAAGACAGGATAAAACTTACTTGGTTACAATTCTGATTTTTTTTTAAAGTTGCAAACAGAACAAGGTCAAATATCACTCGGTATTCAGGAGGATATTATATTCCTGAACCTGCCCCAAGGTATGTTACATCATTGGTAAAGGGTTTAGAAGAGATGTCCAATCATTTCATTTATTGAGATTCCTTAATTCTAATACTTGATAACTACAAAAGTGGGTCCCACAGGAGGACCTGCAGGTTAGACCAGAATACCAGTCTTGGGCTTGCAATGGTTTTTTTTTCTCCACCAAAATAATTCTTAATCTGGGCACAATACACCATCTACTAGGAGGTAGAAACACAGACAACTTAATGGAAACCATTTTTCGGCAGCACACCAATGATTACAGTTTCTAGGACAATTTAAGATTTATAGGATGAATACTGCGACCACTTATGTTTACCAGAGCGAGTGGGGTTCAATCTCTACTGCCTCGACGGGCCAAATGGGATCTCCGGGGGACAAGGAATATCAACTGCTCCTCGCTGGCGACGGGCAGTGAAGAGCACTTTGGTTTGGAGAAGAAGATGGACGGGTTTCCCAGCAGGCTTTATACTGTGGAGACTCGCCGCATCGGGGGGGCCCGCCGCTGCTTTCTAGCCAACTTAACACTTCCGTCATGAAAATATGAGCCACTATCCTAACCATCTGGATAGCCCTTGTGTACATACTCGAGAAGTGTTCTCTCTCTCAGGGTGTTAAGACGGCTAATCAACGTTGGGAAAGCCGTACTGGCGGATTTGGGAGCTGCGGCAGAACTATATCTACATTGTTACAATGCAAAACGTGGTCGAGCCGGTGTGAACGTCCAGATCCAGCCAATAGGGACAACCAGAGGAAGGGGGGTGGGGGGGACAACCAAAAACATCATCCACTGCCTCTCAGCCTGGTGTAGGGTCTAATGTAGGCCTCTCAGCCTGGTGTAGGGTCTAATGTAAGGGCGCAGGAAGGGAAGCAACACATCTTGCCCTGGTAAAATACTGTGTTCTCAGCTTGGAGATATTAGCAGCTGAGTGCCGTGCAACAGTGGTTAGGGAGGAGTTTAATTGGGGTGGGGGGGATGGGGGGGGGTGGTAGCCTCAGCCTTCAACCTCTTCTTCAGACTCCTCTTCCTCTGCGGTTTCCAGCCATGTTAACCATTGGTTGACCTGTCAGGAAGGAAGGGTTGTTGATGAAGAGTGAGGTTACGCACCTAAAAACGGCAAATTCCTACAAAACATCATTTTTCTTTAGCAGTATTTTTTTAGCCCTGGGAAAGGCAGTACCTGGAATAAAGCTTTTCCTTTTCCAGGGAATTCTTGGCTCATATCTTCTTTCCACGCGAGGAAGGATTCTTCTTCGATGATCTCCATGTCGTAGAAGTGGACAAAGTAGCGCAGCAGCATGCCTGAAACGCAGGTCGAGGGGTTAAAGGCGGCATGAAAGCACCTCAGGTAAACGTTCATACGCCCTCAGAGGCCTGGTGGGGGGAGGGGGGTAGGGTGGGGCGGGCGGGCGGGCGTGCTCCTGGGTCACGCGTGTGAGACCCACCTTTGGGGAAGTCGCTGGCGTGGCAGTGCACCTGCAGGGCGTACAGGGCGCTGACCTGCAGCGGGGTGTGGTCGTGCAGGAATTTCTGCAGCACGGGCTTGCAGGCCAGCAGCAGCTGCTTCTCCTGCTCCAGCTGCTCCTTGGGGGGCGCGGCCTGGTCCTCCTCCACCACGCCCAGCTCCTGCGAGATGAACTGCAGGAAGCTGGGTGGGCCGGGAGAGAGAGAGGGAGAGAAAGAGACCATGAGAGGTGGTGTTAGCGATGGCGGTCACACAAAACAAAGTCAAATACACGTGAATGCGTGTTCTTCCTTCTTTTCAGTCCAACTTCCATCCCAAGACCTAACGTCAGCTAGATCATCGTTCTCTGGTTAATCCACTCAATTGAATGTTTCCCGCAGTGAGCATTCCAAACGACGCCCGTGTGAGCAGCTACCTGGTCATGAGGATGTTGACAAAGCCCTTGTCGGTGTGGAGTTTGGGGGAGATGTTGTCCTTGATCCACTTGTAGATGGACTGGGGGGAGGGGTCGGCCTGGATCTGCTTCAGGAGCTCCTTCTCCAGCTTCAGCAGGGGGAACAGGAAGCCCAGGCTCTTCTCCTCCAGGATCTCCAGCATGCGGTCCTTGTTCTGATCGATCTCTGGCGGGGGGGGGGAGCAGACCGGCACCGTTACAAAGCAAGTCAGGGAGACGGCTTCAACACACAGGCAACAAGAGCAAGGTCCATTCATCCAGACATCGTTTAAAAAAGGTCAGCCATGCAGGTATTGGGTGAGGGAGGAAGGGAGGGGGCGGGGCCTACCAGGTAGCATCCTCTGCATGTTGACCGTGCTCTGCTGGAAGATGTCGGCCAGCCAGTCCCGGTCCCGCAGCTTGGCCGCCTGCTGCAGGCAGAGCAGGAAGAGGGGGAAGTGGGTGCCGTTCTCCAGGGGTTGGGCCAGCTCCTCCACGCTCACCAGCTCGGCCAGGACGGCACGCGCCGCAAACTGGGCCAGGTAGGACTTGACCAGGGGCACGTCCGTCTCGATCTTGGGACACTGGTCCAGCACGGACATCAAGGCCTGGGGGGAGGGGGACACATGAGTTACTCGGTCCGGTTCAAAGGAAAACCGTGGAACACTTAGACATGACGGCTACTTAGGCACGGGAAACAGGGCAACTCAGGCAGCTGATCTTATTTATGCTGACACTTCTGTTCATTGGCAAAATAATTCAATCGAAAGACTTGAAATTCCACACGTTTGAAGTAAACCATTAGTATCGAGTATCTTTGATACTTGACATCAGTAACGTCCCATTGATGGTATCATGTCAACACTAGTAGAAACACTATTTGAACATTCCTTCTGAGAAAACTAACATCATGATATCAGTCGTATCATCCTAATCATGAACAGGGGATTTTGTTTCAATGTTAAGTGTGTGTGTGTGTGTGTACCATACCAGCATGAAGTTGTCTCCGGTGATGATGCCCTCGGAGCGCAGGGCGTGGATGAGGGTGCTGGAGTGCTCCTTGTCCTCGTCCGGCCGGTCCAGGGAGCACACGATCACCTTGCTCAGCATCTCCGCCAAGAAGTTCTTGGGCGCCTTCATCTCCCGAATGCTGCTGAGTGCCTCCGTCAGGTTCTTGCTGTTCAAGTACTCCGTCACAATCGTTTCCTGTGGGGGGGGGAGGGAGGTTTTAGGAATCTGGCATTTAGGACTAGAGAGGGGGGAAATACGTGCCACTGATATTCTTACAGATGTATTTGATTTATAGAGATCATTTAGAGGAGGGGGGGGGGTCAAGCTGGAGGCTGGTTGACCTGTAAGACGTGAGCCTGGAGGCTGGTTGACCTGTAAGATGTGAGTCTGGAGGCTGGTGAGGGACCTACCGTCATCTTCAACAGCTCCTCCCTGGCAGGCGGGGGTTTCTTGCAGATCTTCTGAGGCTTCTCCTGGATGTGCGGTGGGTTGATTTTAAGGCCAAGCTGTGGAGACTGAGGGGAGAGACAGAGTCAGTACGTGAACCCGGCCAGGCTCAGACCGTACCTCCACGTGAGTGTGCCCGGTCATGTGTGTGTGTGGGGGGGGGTTAACGGGGCCTGTACCTGTCCCAGTGGGGGGGTCTGGGTGCGGGGGGGGCTGGTTGCCGTGGGGGCTCATGGTGGGGTTCTGGGGCAGGAGCTTGGGCGTCTGGTTCTTGTTGAGGAGGAACGACTGCGCTGGCCTCAGGCTGATCTGTTTGGGGTGTACCCAGTGGAAAAACACCACAGACCGTTAAGATATATACAACTCCAAAATGTGCCCCACACATCCACGTCTGATCAACGGTCCTCATATCTCATAATCGCAGTCAATGAACCAGTCGCCAGTTGGAGAGGGAGAATAAGCAGAGGAGGAGAGGCTAGAAGAGGAAAAGGAGGAGGAGGAGACTGAGAAGGAGGGAGGAAGGAAGAGAGAGACAGAGAGAGAGATTCAACTGGCAAGCTGGTTGGACTCCTCAGAATAACGCGTCTTTTCATAATCACCAGGCATGAGTCATGCTTTCGTTCAGCAGCGGCAGCGACAAACAAACGGGCTACGTTCCGCAGGGCCCACCCACCTCGTCCAAGTTGAGTTGACCTTTCTTGCTGAAGCGAGGGGTCATGTCCTTGGACTGGGCCGGCTGTTGAGCCTGGTGGTTTTGGTTCTGGTTCTGGAAATGCTGATTCTGCACCTGTGACGGAGAGGAAGGGCACACAATCAACACGTGGGTCAATTCACCGCGGGTATAGGACAAGCTCATTGGCTGAAGCAGCGTTCAGCGTGAGAAGAGAAGGGAATGAGGGGTGACCTGGCTGGGCTTGATGAAGAGCTTGGCCCCCATGTCAAACTGGGACGGGGGCTGGGGGGCATTGTGGCCCCCGTGGCCCCCGTGGCCGTTGAAGAGAGGGTTGGAGCGATGGCGTCCCATTGTGGGTGAGAACCGGTCCTGAATGACACCAGGGCCCGTCCCTATCCCTCCGCCTGACCAAAACAGAGGTGGCAGGCGTTAGTAAAAGAACAAATTATAATATATATAACAGAATGCCTCATTTAAATATGAATAATCATGAAAATCCAAACAGCATTCATTCAGGCCTTGCATTTGCCTCGGCAGTGAGTCATAAAAAGACTTTGGGGAAAAAAGCCCACGCATGGCAACTAGGAGATGAAGACGAGCTATAGACACCCAGATCAGGTCTTCAGAGAGAATCCCACAACACAACCCACCTGGCATCTGTCCAAACATGTCAGCCAGCCCCCCGGGTGTCTCCCTGTCCAGCTTCATGCGGTTGGGCATGAAGGAGCCTTCCATAAATAATTCCATCCTCATCCCCTGAGCCATGCCCGCAGGGATGAACACACCCAAATCCTGCAGGGGATGAAACCAGGACATGCAACCGGATGAGTTCATGTGGGACACTGCGTAACCATGGGGAGGTCTAAAACCACAACAACAAATATAGGGCGGTGGTGTTCTGGGGTAAGGAGATATGATGCATGCTTACATGTGGACACATAGGACATTAACATTATGTTTAGTACTGTACGCATCAGATCAACTGAATTACCGGTTCCACCGAAAGGATGAACAACATAACTAACAACAACAACAAAAGACAATCAATAAGAAAAGCTCCAAATCCTAAAGAGCAATGTGTCTGGGCGGGCTCCTTAGTGTCACCTTGACGGCATCCTGACGGATCTGATTGATCGTCTTGGGGCCGTTGTCGATGAAGGCCTTGCGGGGGATCCAGTTGTTGTCTCGCAGCTCCACTGTGTCCTGGAGCAGGAAGCGGATCCTGGCGGGCAGCTCCTTGTTGCTCATTAACGACTTCATCCGGCCAAAGTACTGATCCATTAGAGACTGTGTGTGTGGGGAGGGGGGGGGATTAGTCAGGAACCACTTTCCCTATACTCAGCACATGTATGGTACGTGGTGTCAAACACAACCCACTAGGGGAGCCACTTCCTGTAATGTCCCTATCAGCAGAACACAAAGATGTACAAAGCCGCGGTGGGCAGCCAGATGGCGGATAATTGAAGGCTTACTTTTTCCTTTTCTTTTTTTTGTAACACATGATTTGTGTAACCGTCTATGTCAAACCTATACAACTAACGTCCCTCAGCTTTGCTTTAGAACTAACATACATGTATAAAACCAACCAAGCGTAGTTGGGGTCTGGCTCGGGACAGACTACGACAGAAGCTATGTGGCTCGTCCTAGCTCTTATGACACCTTTGCTGAGGGGGAGCCAGCGCCCAGCCACTGGGAGGGTGAGGAGGAGGGGTGGAGGAGACAGAACTTACCCTGGCCTTCTCATGGTCAAGTCGAGGCCCCACCGTTCGCATTATCTGACAGAGGCACTCCAGATCCTCGCCCATGTCCTTGAGTTGGACCCTCTTCTTTTTTTCCAAGAGCTGCAGGGGGACAGAGTTAGGTGCACAAGCTGGGTAAGACTCAAAACAGGACGTTGCCCTCAACGGGCAATCTCACAGTTCTGCATCTAAGCAGACTTCACCCGACCCTAGAGGAGGGGGGGAAAACCGTGGCTAAAGGGGGGGACCTACTGTTTTGATGCACTTATGAAGGATAGACTCGTGTATGAGGTCGAGTTTGCCGAGTTCCCCGATGAATTTGATGTTGCCAAGCATCTTGCTCTTGGCAATGCACCGCTGCTCCTCCTCCTCGTTGGTGAGGGGGCCGTCGTGCTTTTCGTAAACTGGAGGGAAAGCGGGCGAGAGACGACAGTGCGTTGGGCGTGGCGTAGGCAACAGTGTGACTGGGAAGATATTCCAAGAGAGAGGGAGAGAACGTGCATGTGCGGTGGTTTGGGAACAACTCACTTTCGACGTTTCTTGTGCGGTTTTCAAATTCATCTTGGAGCTTGGAAATAAGCAGTCTTCTGAAGGTCTACAAAACAGAGAAAACCATTTAAAAATTAAACCTCAGATCAACACGGTAACGCCGCCCTTAATTAAAATGTCATAGTCGGAAATTATTCATGGACAAATGTCCAATGCGTGTTGATTTTTTTAGTATACAATGCAACAGGGGCAGCCGGCTGGGTGCATAACCGTAGCGTGACTGGGCACTTACTGTGCTCTGCTTTTGGGATGTTTGGATGTCCGGTGGAGGGCCATCAAAGTTTGGGGCGTCCTCTGCCAAGCGCAGACATAGCTGGGCATAGAGCGAGCTATACTTGGGCTCTTCTAGAGCCTTGTCTACGATCTAGACACAGGAGATGAGTTGATGAGGGAGAATAACAAGAACAGCGGGTCAGAAACAGGCATGGAGTAAGGCTGTGTGGGATCTGGGATCCCCGAGTGCCCTGAACGTTTTCTCACTGAGGGTGACTTGGTTTCATGGGACGCGACGGGTGAACTCACCAGCAAGATGACTCCTTTGAGGATGAGTTTGGTATCAACGCCCACGTTCAGGAGCTCGAGGCATAGCTTGTCAAACTTCTCTGGCGTGAGTTTGTTGAGTATGCTGCAGAGACAGTGGGAGTGGGAGTGAGGGGATTGCCAGACATGTTGAGAGTTCCCTCATTCAGAGGATTGTGAAAGCAAGTCGCTTGCGGTTCGCAAAAACAGGAATTCAAACCGTCCCCCCCCAAAAAATCTAAATTGAACGGGAGAAGCTATGACACAAGCTAGGCCCGGATACATACCCTCTCACTTTCCT
The DNA here is from genome assembly GCA_903064625.1 of Mallotus villosus. Lineage (NCBI taxonomy): Eukaryota > Metazoa > Chordata > Actinopteri > Osmeriformes > Salangidae > Mallotus > Mallotus villosus. Next base: position 288,568 of record CAEFZP010000528.1, on the reverse strand, counting down.
GAAGATGGCATCGTGGCGCTCTTTATCGTTGCTGGAGTTGGCATCTCGTCTAGTGCTTCGTGAAGGAACCCATTTCTGAGAGCTTTGCCCTGGGGGTTTCCCCAGGAACTCGCTGTCGAGACAAGAGGAGAGACTGAGCCACGGCTATCTAATGAAGGTCACATGACCCTGGTAAAGCACACACGCACAGAGAAACTGGGTCGAAGGAACAACAAAAAAGTTGGTAACCCAAAACAAAGAATGTAAATCACATGATCGAGCCTGAACCCCTGTCAAAATGGCCACCTTTTTAGTACTCTAGTCTCGAAAAAAGACAGCCAAGTGAAACACAGAATCTCACTTTTTAGATATTTCCCTGTTTTAATATTCCTATACAATATGACACTCCAAAACCACCCTTGCATCCTAGCCAAGGGGTGCCCGGTGTGTTGTTTTCTGGTGGATGCTACGGTAACAAACCTGTTGCCGACAGTCTTGGGATGGTGCTGAGGTGCACTCCTAACACCTCCTCCCCCCGAAGAAGCACTTTGTGAAAACAAAGTGAGAAACATCAGTCAACAGTGATATAGTCATGTTTTGTTTTTTAATTATCAGATACTTGTACACATGATCTAGCCCTTTGTATCCCTTAACGCCCCCTCTCCCTGTCACAGAAAGCACAGCTCTGTTGGCTAAATGTCATCCTTATGAACAGCTACGCGGCTACGCTAAACATGCCCCCTGGAACGTTCAAATCAAGAGCGGCCTAGCTGGTTATTTAGCCTGGACTTGATCCAAGTCCTGTGATTGGTGGATAGCGTACACAAGCGTTCATCATTAGATAAACAATTCTGCTAGCCAGCCTACATCCTGTGTGCTATTCCAAAACTGCGCAGCCTCCCATCCTGTCGTTAGGCCGTACGCATGGGTGTCCACGGCTACATGACTCGACAAGAACAGCGGGCGTGGGACGCTGCATGGCAACACTGGCCCCCGGGGACACCTCAACACATCACTGTAACCTCTCATCTACAGTTCCAAATACAGTTACTATGGAGACCATCGGGACAACGGGCATGTGCCAGTCACGCAGACATGACGGGGCGCCTAACCAAATTGCACGGAGCTGAGATGATATGGGACACAAATACTGCTATAACCTGGGAATAACCATCAAGAAGTCAGCATTACATTGTAACATTTTTGGGAGCATGAAAAGAAAACCCACTTTGTCTGGTTTTCTCTTTGCTGTAGCCATTGATCCTGTTGCATAATATCCACGGTCTTAATCTTGTTGGAGAGCAAGTACATACGTTACTAAATCACATATTTCAAAGAACATGGTGGGGTGTAGCCAGTTATCCCACATAACAACATGTTGGAGAGGTGCTACTGAACATACACAGATCATACTGACTGACGATGCCTAGTTAGGTAACAAGTTGTGTCTCCCTTCACCATAAACCGGCTTGAGTGACAATTATAACACCCAGAATGACTAAAGAGGGAAAAGAACTGGACAGTGTCTCTGAATATGCATGCATAGACCTTGCTCTTGTTCACATCCATGTATCTGTCAATTGTTTTGTGGTCTGCAGCTGCCGGCTGGACAGTGCTCACATTCATCAGTGGGTGGCTCATTGCAGTAAGTCCACATCTATTAATGCAGCAGTAGCCCTTGACAGCAGTACAGACACTTAGTAAAACAATAGTGCCGAGGGCAAGTCTTGGGGCATTACATTGGTGGCAGAACACACCACTGTAGTATTCTTTCCATTGGGATCCTTACAAAACACTTGTTTCTTAATACTGGAAACCAATTTGCCCGTCACTAAACACATACTTGGTATAATCCTGTGTGGTGTAAATGTGAATTGCTTGTGTACTGAAGTGCTATGAATTACCATGATGATCACTGGCATGACCCAGAGAATTTGGGGAAATTATTTGTGTGCTAACAAAGTAGATGGGGCCACTGTGGCGTTTAACCTAGTAACATGGTGTGATGAATCTAAGTGTAACATCTAATATTATATATTTACTGTTGGTTGGCTTCGTTATAAACAAATGCCATTACTGCACAAAACAAAAGCACTGTGGGGGAAGGTGAGCAAAGAGTACAAAGAAAAGTGTTAGTGTGGGCTAATGGGTGAATATAGCTACCTGAAACGAGAAGCGCCCCCTTCTGCAATCACACTCTCCACTTTGGCGGCTTGATAACGAAGAATCTTCAAAGGAATAATAATAATAGGGAGGGGTGGGGGAAAACGGTGCTGTAAAAAAAACAAAAAACATATTTGGTTAGCAGTAGACGTGTCTATGTAGCAAATGAACGTGACAATGACAAGGCCAATTCTTTATTAAGGACATTAGAATGACTTACAGACAATTAGGCTACTAGCACGATTTCAACAAGCGTTGTATTGTCAACTCACATGGATTTAATATAATTACCATCTTGTCAGACGGGCTAACAATGAATTTCAGATGGAATTAGCTAGCCTAGCACAGCTAACATAGCTAATTTCCTTAGCACGACAAAATAGGAAACAGACGCATCAACCAGTTTCCTAAAGTTAACACTACTCAACATAGTCACAAATAAAGTACATTAATCACGGATTTTTTATTGGCCAGCATTAGCAATTGCAAAGGCTAGATTTATCAGATAAACAACAAAGTAAAACCAACTTTGTTAGCTAGCTCGTTCTAGCCTAAATGCGTGTATTCCCCGTAGTTTATTGGGAATGGGTTGGTGGCGCATTGATTAGCATCGGCTTACTGTAGTTTTTTTATTTGATAAGACTAGTCTTGTATCACTAATATAACTGTCGTGGAGTATGTTTACTTACAATACTTTTACGATAAACAACTACCAGGCTACTATAAACTTGTGTCTCGACTACAAAGTAGCATTTTAGTTTACCACGTTAGCTTTAGCTTTGCTATATGCACTTGCTAGTTAGCTAACTAAGCTACAAAGCTATCAGCAGCAGCCTCGATAGTTGTGGTTGTTCAGGTTTCTCGTAAGGGAATCTAGCAGTAGCTACAGCTATTTAGACTATTGTAGAGTCATTAAAGTAACTCCAAAAGCAATAGATAGCTATAGGTATTCCGAACAAATACATTATACCTACTAAGTAAACTTAAAACATGATCACGGCGCCATTTTCTACAATAGGTAGATTAGCTAGCAAAGAGTGGAGATAGTTAGCTTGCGTGGTGGTTAGCCTAGCTAGCACTAGTCTAGCATGCCATCGGTTTGCTTGCTAGCTGTAGCATTAAGGGAAGACGTTGTTCGTAGCCATTTTGGAGAAACCGGTAAGATTTTGGAGGTAATGATCTTACCTTAACAAAACAACCCCAGTTTTCTACTGTTTGGTTTCCAAAGACGAAAAACGAAAACTTGTTATTATTAAATCGAGTTTACTCGTTAATCTGTAACAGAAGACAACTGTCCGGTCCGGCCAGTTTGGAAGACCTAAAATCAGTCTCGTCTATCTGCACCGCGTCACACTCACGTCACAACAGCTTGTCACGTAATTTGTTGCTATGACTTTCTTAGCGAATCACAATACAGTGATATATTTTAAACTAGTAAAATCAATTGTAGCCTATGAATTTGTTAAAATTAAATCAAACATCAGAGCGCTTTGTATCAAACGCTAGGCTATACCTAAGATCTATATAGACCATTGGTTCTCAACTGGTTTAACAGGACCCACATGTGTTTTAGGTCAAGTCACGACCCATTAGCAATTTCCGAACCATTATAATTTATTTCACAAAACAATTCATGATGTAATTCACAATGTCTAACCTATATGTACTAATAAAAAAAAGGAATAAAAAAAGCTACAATGTTTTCTTGTTCATGAGCCTTTCAAAAGCCTTTCTCCCTTTCAAAATAAAAGCGCACCATCGGATGTAGGCCTACGGTAACTTCCTATTCACCTTATTCCGGAAGTCGCGATGGGCACGGCCCAAGCCCCCACCCCTCGCCCCTTGGGTTGAAGCAACGGCCCCGATGCCTGTCCATGCGTAAACGTTTCGGGCTAGTGATTTTTATGCAGTGCATGATTGGTATCAAGTCAAATGAAGTACCAATAAGGGTAATTAAAATGGCAAATGTCTTGCTCTAAATTTATAATGTAATATTTTGTATTCATTGAGATTTCTATTGATTTATTTGAGCAAATTAGAAATGATCAACCCGGAATCATTATTGTTGTATACTTTTCAAAAGTCTGATAAAAACATGCTTAAAAACATCTGCTGTTTCACAATTTTTATTGTTATTATTGTTACTACTACTACTACTACTACTACTACTACTACGAATATGAATACTACTACTACTACGAATACTACTACTACGAATACTACTACGAATACTACTACTACGAATACTACTACGGATACTACTACTACTACTACTACTACTACTACTACTACTAGTTCTACTACTAATACTACTACTACTACTGCACAGTTTCTATAAAGGTTCTTCACAGATCTTCAAAAGGTTCCTGAAGTAACCTTATGAAGGGGTTCTGAAAGTTGCTAAGTGTGGAAAGTCTCTCATCAGTGGAAATGGAAGGCCCTCTTTATCTTCTCGAAGAAGCTACGTTTTGGTAAAGACCCCATTTCCAGTTTTCCTTTTTCTGCCTTCTTCTCTTCCTTTTCTTTCTTCTTCATGTCCTTTCTTTGCTCTTCTGCTAACCTTTGCATCTCTTTCCTTTCTAGTTCTTTCATCTTGCGTCTCTCATTCTCCAACTTTGTTTGACTCTCCATGTTTCTTTTTTCTGCCTGATCCAGCTGCTTCCTCTGTTCCTTCTCCATCTTCTCCTGCGCCAGCTTTTCAGCTTTCTTCTGCTTTTCTATGAACTCCCTCTCTTTCTTAGCTGATTTCCCCTCCTCAGCCTTTATCTCCTTTTCAATTTTCACCAACATGTCACTGTTGGAACTCTCCTCAACAGATGCCTCCAGTACTTGCATCTCCGCCAGTCCACTCTCTAATCCTTCCTCCAGGCTGGAAGGGGGGTGGGTGTACATTTGTGTGTCCTCAGGAAGAGGTGTGCAGGTGGGATGCTTGACCCCGGTGGGGTGCCTGGCCTGAGCTTCCAGGGGTTTGGAGATGGTGAGGCCCAAGTATGGTCCATTTTTACCCAGTGGGAGGGGTGTGGGGGTTTGGGAGACTGGCTGATGGATGGGGGACATGGATGGAAGTTGGATATCTGCCATCTGTGTTGGAGACAAGAAAATTGTTAGCACTGTAATGGAATACCCAACACAAAGGACACTTTTCTGAAGTAAAAAACGAATGACATGTTGGCCTCTTACCTCCTCAAGCAGTTCATCCAAGATCTTCAACTCCTCCAAGATGGTAAGAGACCTGTGTGGCACCTGTGTGTGAGGTGTCTTGGTCTCCTGCATATCTTTTTTTTTGGAGTTGAGCTCCAGCTCCTCTTTCTGTCTCTGCTCTGCCTTCCACAGCTCTCCCTCCTTCTGCAGCCACTCTGTCAACCTCTCCTGCCTCTGCATGTCCTCAAGGTCTTCTGCCAGCCTTTTATCTGCCTCCCTTAACTCCGCCAGCCTCTGTTCACGAGGCTTCTGTAAGGTGTTTTTCAGGTCGACCCACCTTTTAATTTTATGCAGCGTTTCAGCATCCTTCTGTGCCTTCTGCATCTTCCGGTACGCTCTCAGTGCTGCACATACCTGTGGCCCGGTTCTTACCACCGGTGTCCGTTCTTTCTTTTTCTTATCCATCTGCTTCTTTCCTGGAAATCCGCTCATGTTCTCTGTTCTGTTGGAAAAGAAAGTGACTGCAGTGTTGACTGTTGACATAGACTTTTATAGTTACTTTACTCATATGACACATTAGAAATGACACATATTGCTTTGTGACATCATAGCTATTGTGACAACATTCTGACTCGCCCGCTGGATATTTCATTCTCCGATATTTTTCTACAGCAAAGCTGCAACCCAATTACTGATGATAAATGCCCGTAGAAATCCTTGTCCGTGCGCGCTTGTGTGCTTGCTATGATATCCACAGAGTGCAAGCAAAGTGACGTGCAGGTATCGGCACGCACGCAATTCATAATTGAGGTAGGGCTAAGAAAATATAGGCTAGTAATAGGCTACACATAACGATTATCTAATTTGGACTCAAACATAATTGGCCCTTGTGCATGGAAATTTGCTCCAGGCCACTTGTTGCAGTGCTACCTGTTGCGAAAGTAGGTAACGGTGGCCCTCAAGTGCAAAACACTCCCCTAATATGAGTGCATCCCCCAAATGAAAACACTCCCCACAAATACGAGTCAACTCCCCCCAAATAGGATGACTTGCTCACCTCCATCCAAAACAAAGACACGCTTCTCCAAATGGAAAACGACATTACATTAACTCAAAACTACATTGCATTAACTCAAATCGGAAATGGTTGGTAGGCTACAACACTTTCGTCGCTGAATGGATGCAGTAACTAACAGGGAATAAGAAATTGATCGACAGAAGTACGAAATGCAGTAGCCTGACAGAGTAACGTGCACCAGGACAGTTGTTTAGCTATCGAGGCAGTAGCAAGTAGGCCTACTTATGCAAAAGTATACATAGAGTGTTAAGGGGCACCGTTTCGACAGCGCCATTGGGCTGAGCTTCAATACCGCCATCTAGTGGTTTACACGAGTGTGTCCTTGTATTGGGGGGAGATGAGCAAGTCATCCTATTTTGGGGGAGTTGACTCGTATTTGGGGCCAGTGTTTTCATTTTGGGGGATGCACTCATATTAGGGGGTGTCTTTTGCACTTCAGGACCACTGTACTCTATGACGATCCACAAGTAAAGCTGTTTCCACAAATCGCTCTTGACGAAAAAAACTAACAATAACAATAGGTTCCTCATACCAGAGGAATCCTAATAATGGTGATGGGCAAATCGTATTCCTAACTTGGCATTGGCCTAGATGCAGATATTTTTGTTTGCCTTTTTCTATGTTGACTTGAAAGCCCATTCTACATTATGATAATAATATGCTTATAATAATATGTTTATAATAAAATACTTAATTTTCATCTTTGCAAAACATAGTTTTGGAGATACATTTTTACTACCCTCTACACAGCCATCCATAGGTGGCAGTATAACACAATGAAGTGAAATAACTTTTACTTTTATTTGTGATATATGAAAATTATCATTGTCATACAAGACATGTTGGTTGTCATTTTCGCTTTAAATGACAAAAATCTATCATTTTGAGGGAAAGCCTACCATTCTTACAATGTTTTCAATATGAGAAATGTTTCTGGTGAAGTTATCTACCTAGCCAATGGTTAGAATAGGTAGCTAATTGCCTGTTTGAATCCCTTCAGTTAGGAGAAGCCCACGGTAAATTCCTCATTCTAGACAAAGTTACTGCCGAGAAAACGGTGTAATTGTCTGATATACCGTTACTCAATTTCCAGTTCAGTTAAAAGTACACCGTTTACAACTATAATAAAAAATATTTGAGGCCAGTAAATTATGTCAAAAGTACGATAACCATCTGTGCTTCTCTTCTCCATGTCAACTGCTGAAGGATTAACCTCTTAATGGTTTAAGTTGGCCCAATCATATTTCATTTATGTACATTGAGTGTTTCCCTTTTCTGGCGAGTTATTCATGTCCATCATGCAAAACCTAATTGAATGATCTACCTTGTGGGTATGTGCCTTCTTTCATGCCACATCAAATATGTCCTCTTTTACTTTAGTAATAATAAAAGGAGGGTTTTAAGATGTCCCTTCTTCATATGTCATCCAAAACAATTACATCTGACACAAAGCAGTATTTGAACAGTGCAGGGACCTTGGCAGTAGATGTAGGGAGTTAAGCATGGACCTTCCACTTTTCAAAGTGGAAATTATTTATTGCAGTCCTGCTGCATTCTCTAAAAGTTTAATGTCCCATCCACCAAAGTGGCCTTACATGCAAATGTGGGTTTGGTGCGGGGGGGGGACCTTCTCTTTTCTCCCGTTATTTCCCTCTAAAAGCTATATGAACTAGGCACCCTAGTAGCTCATTCCACATGGCTTGATCTGTCCCTCTATAAATAAACCCACTGCATTTTATGGATGAGCTCTCTCTTTCAATATTTTAAGGTCCCAACAGTAAATGAACAATTTAACATTCATTACTCACTTGTTCATTTCCTACTGCACAAACCTACACATACAGTACATAAGAAACCATCGACAAAATCAATGTCTTCATTTATAATTTGCAGACATACAACCAGAAGATGAGGTGTCTCTTTCACGTTGCATTCACATTTTATACATCTAAGCAGATGCTTTTATCCAAATCAACTTTTATCCAACAACATAAAATAGTGCAAATGGAAAGCACGGCAGACGATTGAGGATCAGAAGTGTATCGTTTTAATAGTATTTCAATAGTCTGAGTCAAGTAACAGTCTGTATTTACAGGTCCAGTCAACCGAAAACGAGTACCACAGTGCAACAACAGCATCTCAATGACTTGAGATAGGAGCCCCGGTAGCTCCTAAGGTAGAGTAACACATGAGCTGAGGCCTTACCTCAGAGGTCCGAGTTAGATTCTGACTGCATGTCATCCCCTCTCTGTCTCCCTAACTATCAACAGGATCTCAAATGCAATATATAGAGAAGGGACACAATTACAGGTGTCACAAGAAGCGATGAACCGCTGCTTTTGGTGCCCTTAGCCTAGGGCAGCAGGAGAGAAATTATTCTAGGTAAAGAGGAGACCCCTATGAAAGGACCGTTAGGGGTGGACATGTGAACAGGGAGGTCATCCCACCACTGCAGAGCATGAAGCGAGGAGCACTGCATGATGGAAGTGCGAGGAGCACTGCACGATGGAAGTGCGAGGAGCACTGCATGATGGAAGTGCGAGGAGCACTGCATGATGGAAGTGAGAGGAGCACTGCATGATGGGAAGTGAGAGGAGCACTGCATGATGGAGTGAGAGGAGCACTGCATGATGGGAGTGCGAGGAGCACTGCATGATGGAAGTGAGAGGAGCACTGCATGATGGGAGTGCGAGGAGCACTGCATGATGGAAGTGAGAGGAGCACTGCATGATGGAAGTGAGAGGAGCACTGCATGATGGGAGTGCGAGGAGCACTGCATGATGGAAGTGAGAGGAGCACTGCATGATGGGAGTGCGAGGAGCACTGCACGATGGAAGTGCTAGGAGCACTGCATGGTGTGAGTGCGTGGAGCACTGCATGATGGGAGTGCGTGGAGGACCTTTCTTTCTTTGCGCACTTGATCAATTATTTCACAGAAGTTGATCAGTGCCGTGAAACCAACTACACTCCAGATGTTGTGTGTATTATGGCAAAATGCATCTTATTTTTTCCCTGATGAGTTTTATTGCTTTAATGCACAAACAAGATGACATGCCTCCAACATCAAATCATTTCCTCCCCCTCAACTAACCAAATTAGGCATTGTAAACCACTTCACACAATCCCCTTAAGCTATTCCCCCCCAACCCATTCTGCTACAAAATTTGGCTTGATGAATATTTAAAAAGGACAGTCTTTGTAAAGAAAGAAATACAAATTGCAAAATTTACCAGAAAGATCACAGTTCCCATACAGGTTTCCTGTTTTGTCTTTATTGGAGCAGCGTTATTGTGCGGCTAAATATTCTCTTTCCTTCAGAGTAAGGAAGCAAATGCTTCTATCGTGCACCGTTTATACGTTTATTATGTAACAAAGTCTATAAAAAGACTTTCGTGTGCCAGAATGGTTTGCCTGGTCTAAGAATAGAAAGAGCACAAAAATAGAATTTCTATATTTGGCATCCACGCATCACTCCCCTTCAAAGAATAGCAAAGGGGGGAATGTTTCTTGCTCATACATAGATTATGATCTGCTTGCAATGTTTTTCTCCTTGCAATTCTATATTGATGTAGGTAGCAAACACCATCAGGGGTTTTCAAATCCTTATGCAGTGCAGTTGGGGAAGAAGTTTGGGAAAGGCACTTCCCAAACACAACGTCAAGGGTTGTGTTAATACCCTCCTATGTCTGCATGGGGTTGTTTTCCAGCTGATCGTTTTCCAAATGATCTACAACTGAACTACACACACCCCTTTCTTTTCATACTGTATTTTGTATACTTGAATACAGAACATTTTAATACAAATATTTTGATTAAAATAAAAAAAAGGTTTTTCTGAAGTTAAATAAGGAATTATCAGACAAAAGATGTTTCGCACTAGAATCAATAAACAAAAAAGGTTTAAATGTAATTCCTTAGAATGAACAAACGTCTACAATAATGATAAAAGGTGATTACAGAATAAGACTGGTAAACATAATAATCATTATTATAATAACAATAATAAAAACGGTTAGAAAAAGTGGCTTTGATTATATGACTACATAGGGATGGTTCAAGCTATAGGGGATGGGTTTAGCTGTGGTAGACTTCCCAAACACAACGTCAAGGGTTGTGTTAATACCCTCCTATGTCTGCATGGGGTCGTTTTCCATCTGCTACTAACTTGCAGGTTGATGTGGAACTTGGGTATACGTGGGTATTCACAAAGCAGGAGAGTCATTCACAACAGCATCTCTGATGCCCCCCCTCATGTCTGTTAAATTGGGTTCCTTTGCTGCTGATGTTTTTAACATCTTCTTTATTGCTTTTGAATCTCTCATTCGGTTGGGCTTTCTGTGCGTCATGCCAAACTAGAAGTGAGTGCTTTCATATTGAATTCCCCTTTCTGTTCATTTGTCTCACACACCTAATGCTCTGCAAGTAAAATGCAACATGGAAATCACGTTGGTGAGTATGTGAAAGACATTCATTGGACAAATGCCAGTTAATAAGTAGCGTAAAAGTTTGTGTGTGTGCGTCTGTGTGTTAGCTCAAACGTGGTTGTTATTTGAGGGGATGGGGGGGAGGGATTCATCATTGCATGTATAAAGTATTGAAAGGTCACAATTATTTGCTGGGCTCTCACATATTATGAAGTAGTCAATTATGACAGTGAGCTATTCCAGTCAGTTATGATATAGTCAGTTATTACAGTCAGTTACGTCAATGGAGTTAATTGTTTGGATCGGTAAAAGGTTTTCAAGTGGGCAGTGTAGGTAAATACAAAAATCACTTTAATCTATGTATGGGGATAAATATAACTTCAATTTAAAGATCCAATTAAAATCTTGGACAACACAAGTGTTTGCCTAAAGTCAGAAGAAGAAAAAAGAAAAACATGAACACAATTAGCGCACTGTCACTTGTTACAAAACAGCCCCCACACACTCTGTCAAACCACTTGCCAAGAATGGGAAAAACAAAAGAAAACGCTTGGCACCCTCATCCTGTGGTGTGGCAGTTGGGGTTGAAACAGTTCATGTCATTGTAATACCTAAAAATAAGATTTAGTGTTAATACATGCATGAAATATGTGTTTGATATGCATTTTTTATTGAAAATTATTATACCGAATACAGAAATAGTCATTTATATATCAATTTGTTGTAGGTTATGCCTCCACCTAGAACAGTAAAAGCTATGTTGTGGGTTGGTTTCATTGAAAGGTGTGAAGAATAGTTCAACTGTTATTGCAGACTGATTGCACTTCTCCAGAGTAGATTTGGATAATAATGAAATGATGACTTGTATTCACTTAGCAGATGCTTTTATCCATGTGACATACCTGGGGGATTTGAACCTGGGCCATTTTGCTCTGCAGACAAATGATCTACAACTGAACTACACACACCCCTTTCTTTTCATACTGTATTTTGTATACTTGAATACAGTAGTTCAATACTTAATACAAATATTTTGATTAAAATAAAATAAAGGTTTTTCTGAAGTTAAATAAGGAATTATCAGACAAAAGATGTTTCGCACTAGAATCAATAAACAAAAAAGGTTTAAATGTAATTCCTTAGAATGAACAAACGTCTACAATAATGATAAAAGGTGATTACAGAATAAGACTGGTAAACATAATAATAATAATTATAATAACAATAATAAAAACGGTTAGAAAAAGTGGCTTTGATTATATGACTACATAGGGATGGTTCAAGCTATATAGGGGATGGGTTTAGCTGTGGTAGAGCATTATACTGCAGATCAAGAGTTCGCAAGTTCAAATGCCCCCTTGGATAAAAAAATTCTACTAAGTGAATTTATGGTTGTATGTACCAGCCTTTATTGAGTTGGATTTGGGTTTCTTTTGATTCTGCCTGTTGATTAAACAACATAGACTTTACTGTTCAGACCCCACTGTCACCTATTCACATCATTTTTACTGCTGCATCTGAGATGAACAACACATGATTGACAGTGGCTGTGAATGATTATACAAAAGAATAAACTTGTACTGACACATAATGAGAATCAGTCATTAAACATCTGAAGGCATTGCACAATTCCAAAAGTTCAGTGAGATTTTAAGGCAATATTTTTCCATAGTAGTCTGAAAAACATAAACAAGTATGTACAAGTACTGGTGCACCTCTGTTTAGAATTCACACATGCAAACATGATGCATGCTACAAAAATAGGATAGGATATCGTCACAAGCATTCGATAGAACCACTGGGTAACCATCATGGGTAAACAGAATCATGTCATAATGTGTGAGATAACGTGAACTTTACAAGGCGCTCGATGCAGTCACAGGGATCAAACATCATGCTCAACAAGTTTTCTGTCTTGGCAAAGTGACATGGATGCACACCATTACCATTGTCTGTGGGAGGCAGTGAAGAAAACATACTTAATTAAAGCTGTTTGTCCACAAGTAGCATGTGGCCTCCTGCCATATACATCACACCTCAATTGTTCTTGTTTTTTTATATAGAAGCTTTGTAGATAGTTACTTTTCTACTCCTACATATAGTCGGGTACTAATAGACTCAGGGATACTGAGTGAGTGATTTGTTTTGCATGTTATGCACACAAGTTCGTTTTGAAAGCCTCATTCTTTACTCTAAAACAATACACTAATACAAACTTTAATTGCATCCTCCTGAGAGCAATTACATGCATTCCTTAACTGCATTCATATATTTCCATATCTAAAAATCTAAACGCAGATATGTACACATGTTTTCTTGAGTTTGTAGTTGAATGTTAATTCATGGATTCGTGAATGATTTGGTAACAACAATTTGTAAATAATATTGGTTCCCTCTTTAATGTTCCTTTGAAAGAGAAAATAAGAAACACATTGGACCCTCACCATGTTTTGAAAGTTTCTTGCATATTTCATACACGAATACATGTATGTATGCGAGTGTGTGGGTGCAAGATGACATGGTAAATAAATGAGGAGTCTTGCCTCCTGTTTTAGAGCCAGAGTCCTCGTCCCCGCAGTATACAAGGGTTCTCTTAGTCTTATCTGGTCTAATCCAGTTTATTCTGGTTCAGTCTTATCCTATCCCTGAAAAAGAGTAACCAGTTCATACAAACAAATAAAAAACATTGCTACATTGTGCAGTCCAACACCCACTATCTCATGGGGTAACATTAACAGTGCAAAACATCCAGGGGGAATTATAGTAGCCTATATTTACTAGCAATGCCTCCACTATGAGGACAATAAATTACTATTCATGTTCAGAATATCAAGATCTCATAATAAATCACCAATAATAACATTCCTCCATACAAACTGGAAGTGTGCATGAATTATTAAGCTAGAATGTTTGAATCGTTACGCTGAAAACATCTGTCATTGTAAACACTATTTAGACAAAGGGTAACACTTTTTTAAGGTCCACCTAAATGTCCTGTAAACATGAACTTTTTAGGCATGAAAATAAATACATTAATTAGGCCTGTTGTTCATGATTTAAATATGATTAACCTATGTAAATACATCTATAAGGCCTGTTATTCATGATTTAAATATGATTACAGGCCCTAGTAAAAAAAATGTACAAGCAGCATCATACAAAAGTACCAACAGTACATTAAAGAGATGTTAAGATAATCAGGAATTTATAAACTGGTAAAAAGTTTAAAAGCTGATTATGAACGTACTTCAAAAAGAAAGTTCTTCTTAAAGTAGGAGAAGGATGATGCCTTAAATATGTTGGGAGGTGAACAAGTACAGTTGGTTATATAACGGGCAGCATACAATGCCAAATTGTAGTGCTTTTATATTCCACAGGAGTTCACAAGGCAGATACAACATGGGATCACGTAATGAAACTGTTTCAGAAGAAGTCTGTGTTTTGTGCTTCGATGTCATGCTATTGCATTGTCATTTATATGTACTGTGAAGCCAAGCAAATAAAGTACAGTAGCATATATAAAATGTATTGACATTTTGTTAGAAGTGGCAGTGCAGTTACCAGGTAGTGTTTGAGGCATTAATTGTGTAGGTATTCTTTTATGCAAATGTAAGAGTAGCCTTGGGAAATACAAGAGCAAGTTAGACTGCTTTTATGGGAGTGTTGAATCGAAACCTGAACCCTCATATTGTCCTGGGATCATAATGACACAAAATCATGTTCAAACCTAAGAAAACATTAATCAAAGTACAGGGCCTCCAAAGTAGCTTCTTATAATGACCCCAAAAGTGGACATTTGGGTTATCGGAAAAAAAGGAAATTCGGTGTAGCTGCCAGAAAAAAGTAATGCCTATTGTTTTAAGGTCAATATGACCCGAGATGCTACTAATAAGGGTTGTCGTAGTCCCTGTGAGGTCCAACCACATCAAGAAGGCAAAAGATGAGAGCTTAGACGGAGACCAGTTCTTTTTTGTAAACTATTTTCCAATTCACACATTTCTAATGGGCAGTTTAGATGTGTTCATGGCAATAAAGAACCACAACCTCCTTGACTTAATTTAAATATATCTGTATAGTGTCATTGGCATTCATACCTTCACAGCTTTACATTTATGGGAACACTAGAGAGTTAACAAAAAAGATGATGTTGTTTCTGACCAGGTTGGATTCTACACCTACAGCTGTAACCTTTTGCCCAATTTCACATTTGTAATCAAAGGTTAAGTTAAATTATGAGATTAATTGAAACCCGGGTCACAGTGACCCAAAGGTAATAGGCGTTAGTATTTAGTAATAGTATTATTTCAGACAATAAGAGGGTTAAGCTGACTTTAGCATTTTCACTCATGTATTTCTACAGTAACTACGGACACAATGGAGTTAATTTGATTTTGATTGTATAGCTGTTTGAAAAAATATTTTCAACAAGTTACAACGAGCTGTCTGCACTTCAGTCATGATCTTCAGACATGAAGCTAACTGTTAGTTGTCCTAACATTGCACAGTAAAATAACAGAACTATTGCTACTTGGAAATACTGCAGGGTTTTTTTGGCAACACTATACATAAAAGTCAGGAGGTAGAACTAAAGAAGAGCCTCTGAAATACAAACAAGTTTCCCACGGTGTCTAATGGTATTCAAAATAACGAACCAAACAGAAACACTACATGGTCATGTGATGCAGAGTGTGTTTTTGACTTCTGGGCACGGAGATCCAGAACCCTTATGAGCATGGCGAACGTGAATGTATCTGACAGTGAGTAAGGCTGGTTGAGTCCCTGCTATGTTTGACGAGATCTGACTTAGAAGTCCCCCTTGGAGTCAAGGCAGGCGGACAGAGAGGGAGACTGGAGGGGGAAGATTATACGTGTTGATGGGAGCCTCATAAAAAGGGACATGGAAGTGGAAGGAACACAGCCCTGAGTGCAGGACGACACGAATGCTACTCTCTACGCTAGTGCATGCTCCGTTTACTAAGCAAGACAGGTGAGGGACGTGGCTCCTTTATACAAGTATCTCAGCCAGCCATGAAAACAAGAAATCTGTGGGGTAAAAAAAAATCCTTCGTCAACCTTTACCATCCTTTGTAAACATAGAGAGACACCGTTTGTCGGAGGGACGTGGAGTGGAAAGGAAGAAGAAGTTGAAAGAGGACAGTTCTGGAGAAGGTTCTCCACAGATTGGACCGCATGTTGTCCGGACCCTGCTCCTGAACCACTTCCTGTTCACGTGAGCGCCTTCGGGGTCAGGTCACTTCATACTGACCCCTGACCCCCGAAGGGAGGAGCTTCCTCACAAGGGCGGCGTCCAAAATGGAAGAATATCTTTCCGTCCACTTTGCGTGTCTTGAACGACCCCGCGATGGTTTAGCGGAAGTGCAACATGAGAGTCTGGCCGGTCGGGTGTCCGTCCTCAGAGGCTGCCATCGAAACTGAAGAGTTGTTGTTGGAAGAAGAAAACCGTAGAGTCGGCAGAATCGCTGTTGATTGACAAGTTGATGATGGGGGGCGTGGCCTTTTCCTCTTCAGATCCGGCTCACACGTCGGGTGAGGAGAGGGTGCAGCGTGGGGATGGGAGTGTAGGGAGGGGGGGAGGGGCCCGGCTTGATCCCCCTGGTCCTCATGTAGGAGAGGAATTGGTCGGGGATCTCGGCCAGCACCTCCTTGGCCAGGCGGGCCATGCTCAGGATGTGGTTCCCCCGCCGGTCTATGTAGTCTCTGAAGGGGACAAACTGGTGGGGATGAAGAGGAGATAGTGGAGAGGGAAGGAACAGAGAGAAGATAGAAAAAGAGATATAAGAAAGATATATACACTGAACCAAGAAAATAATTTGATATGTTTCAGATCATTTATATACTATACATCCTATTTAGTATATACTGTAGGTGAGAGAGAAGGGGAGAAGGGGACTGTCGTTCACGCACGAAACCCATCCATTGTCTGACCCAAACGGCATTTGATGGGAACGTTCGGCTAAATGAGTTGAGGGAAAGCTTTGTACCTGAACAATGTCCCTCTCAGCAAATCTGCCTTGGGAGGAGATCCTCTCTTCATCCCCGTCCAACTCGATCATTTCTGGAGAGAAAAGCACATCGTTCACAGTCTCTCTCCTCAAACTTGGCTTTGAAATCAGAAACCCATATTAACATTTCAATATCATAAACGGAAGTTTATGTGAAGCATGGAGCAGAGCATTTAGAGTACGGCTGGGTAAGGTCAAACCGCAAGGTACACAGTCTTGGTGTAGAGCTTAAAGTATCTGCCTATCACTCAGACACTATAAAATGGAGCTGAGTTAGCACAGACAACAAAATAGGGACGGTCATGTCTGAATGCACGGTGATTTTTGGGGGCGTTATCTATTTTTCAGACCAGCTGATTTTGCAGGCAAATTAATTCAATACGTTTACAAGGGCTTGTTTAAATAGTAAACAATGATGTCTTCAACAACAGCCATGTCTATATGCTAAACAGAACTTCCATTGGAAAAAAAAGAAGTTAATTTCCCCCTGTCAAAATCTGGAAGGGGGTGATTGGAGGGTGGGGGTGGGGGGGGAGGGAGTTGTGTGTGCTGGCTGGGGAAGAGAGAGGGGGTGGGGGGCTTAAGAAAAGAGGTGAAACGCAAGGAAAGGGATTAGCTGAAATGCATGTGCGCACACCCGTGCACACCCGTGCACACGCACACCTCCCACTCTTACCATCAAATTCTGCTGGTCCAACCCCAACAATTATAATCGACATGGGCAAAGAAGAAGCCTTGGGAAGGGAAAAGAAAAGAAGCCATGCATCAAAGTTTCTTGTTAAACCTCCAAAGTCTATGCTTATCAAAAACGACACAGGCTTTCAGAGAGGTCCATAAATCATCTGTAGTAGCACGGCATGTATAGTAATAGCTTATCTAAAAAGGGAGAGCAAATGGAGAGTCCAAATGATAGTACAGACATTTTCCAACTCTGTTACAAGGTGTGGATTGTTACCCAACGTCAGAGTAATTTTTGGGGAGGGAATCATTCTATAATTAGCGCTCTCTCTAATTTCATGCATGTATAACTTGGTCTAAAAGTCTAAATCTCAGCCAGTCTGACAAGCATATAAATGACTCCTATTTTCACCCTCTCCCTGAGTGCCTGCCCATTGCCTTGCATTGCAATTTTGCTTATCAAATCTCACTCGAGTGGGATGCCAAGGGCGGGCTGGAGTGATAAATGCCTTTGTTATGAACAGTTTTCAGCATTTTATAAGTTTGCCTTGCCTTAAGATGAACTCACCAATTGACAAGGATATGAGAACCACCATTCTCAGAGGTATGATGACAATTATGATCTTATTAAACTTCACAATTATATTACACAGGGGGAATTTGCAGTGCAAAAAAGAAATGATTTGCAATATATCATAAAGGACTGCAGGGCCTTACAATTACCGACAACTGCGTCCCAATAATACATTATAAGCCACAATCAACTTTTACAGTGCCCCAGACTCCCTGCTCTACCATTAACGACACAGCATGAATATCAGACAGAGTCCGCACATTTACGATAGACTCCTTCGTCTGCGCCATATCAGTGATGACACCGTCCGAGATGATGAGGAGGATGAAGTACTGGGAGCCATCTGTCATCGCCGATGCATACCTGAGGTTGGGAGAGACAGAAAGAGACCGGAAATGAGATTGGTAGAAAGTGTGTGGAAGGTGAGGTCACGTTCCCAATACACACGTCACGTCACGCCCCGACACATGGGGAGCTCGAAGGTTATCATGAGAAGGGTTTCCGGGTGAGCACCCAAAATGACTCGTTTGGTTTAAGTGGAGTTCCCCCCTAGTCTCACTCACTGTGTCTGGTGTTTTGTGGATAAAACAGAACACTTATTGGGTTGAAACAATATACTGGAGAGAGAGAGAGAAAGTGAGAGAGAGAGTGAGAGAGAGGGAGAGAGCGAGAGAGAAGATATCTTTAGTGTCAAACTAGGTCTCTGGGTGTGTTTTTTTGTCGCCCACTGCCAAGAAATAATTGTTAAACCACGGAGCAATTTGGAAGGTGCGTGGGTGGACGACACAGAGGGAGAGATAGGATGTGAGGGGTAATGATGAGCGATGGGCCAGAGAGCTTGTTACAGTCAATCCTGTCGTTGACTGGACAACCTCTCCAATAACGAAGTCCAAGTGGAGCGTGGCTGCATGGCGCTAAGACGCTTGGATCTGGCGAACTTCTGCTCAGCCTTCCCGATTACTGCTCAACTGAATGGATTGGGTGATATTTGTGGTGATCGTGTCCACTGGTCAATAAAGAACGGCTTGCTTGTTTCAGATCGTAACTCTCTCAGAAACATTGAGTGCTTTTGATGCTGAGGGGACCACTGACTGTTTGTGTTTGCAGTCTCCACAGCAATATGAAAGGAATCGGGCCGGAAGGCATCCATGAATCATCCTAATCTAATTTGAAAGCGTTTTTTTTTCTTTTCTTTTGAGGGCACTGGTGCAGTGTTTGTAATCTAATCGGATGCCTGATTCTTCATCCGTTTGTGTGAAAGTGGAAGTTGTGACAGTTTTCATAAATAATATGTGGCTATTTTTTCTGCCAGAGCTTAAAAACAAAACAATAAAAAAAACGTTATTTTAATTATTCAAAATCCGTGATCCAAAAGGTACCTTATTGATCATCACACCTTAAATGGTTACTTTCCTCAAACATCAAAGAGCAGGAGTCATTTTTATATATGGTAAGGCCACCAGAGTATCGATTTTGCTTTTTAAGCCATCACCATTATCAAATTTACTTCAATCTACCTTTTCTCAGGGGGCAATATAGGTCACAGGTCATGCACAGGGACAGATGTATACAATAAGGGACTATTGATCGCTTATATGGCTACAGGCATGCTATACCAACTGTTTTTCCAGCACGCACAATTATTGTTTTGTACAATGAACTGCTGGTATTTGTCTGTACAAGGTGCAGTTCCGGGGGCGTAATGGCGTGTGACGTACCTGGCCACGTGGTTGATCACAGGGGAGAAATGGGTGGGTCCGTAGAGACGTACAGACTTCAGGCTTTGATAGTAGGCCTCCATTACCCCCTCAATCCCACTACAGTAGGGGTTCAGGGGGTTTCCATTCTGCACAGACAGAAAGATGACTCGACATACATCCAAACAACCGGAAAGACAAACCTATCTTTAAACAAACCAAACAAACATTTCTCACATACACCGTAAACACAAACATTCTCAGAGACTTAGTACTCTTCCTATGGGTGTGAGATAGCAGTAACAATGGAGGATAAGCGACATATCCAATGACGTATCTCCAAACGAAACACTTTTAATGATCCCAGACGTTTTCTAGGAGACCATAATGACCATCTCGGCAGTCTTGGTCGTTCGTGAGCGTGGAAGCAAGCTCCATTTAGTGGGACCTATTCTTAAGAGCTGACTAAGTCGATCCGTTATGCTTAGATAAATGCATATGGGGCCTGTCTCAGACCCAGGCCCCTCTGGGGAGAGTGTTACTCAACGCTGAGCAGCTGTAATGGCTGCCAACGCCTCAGGGCGCAACATCTGGAGAGGACGCACGGAGAGAACAAGCCACTGTGAGTGGCTGAGAACATCTTGAGATGGGGGCAGGGGCCAGGAGGGTGGCAGGTAGAGTAGAGGAGGAGGGGTGGGGGATATAGGAGGAGGAGGGGTGGGAGATATAGGAGGAGGAGGATGTGATGGGGGATATAGAAGGAGGAGGATGTGATGGGGGATATAGAAGGAGGAGGATGTGATGGGGGATATAGAAGGAGGAGGATGTGATGGGGGGATATAGGAGGAGGAGGAAGATGGGGGTAGGGGGTAGGGGGAACGGGTTGGAGTAAGAAGAGGATGGGGATAGGGGATATGGGAGGGGGAGGACCAAAGTGTCTACTCTCACCAGGGCAAACTCGTGTGAGACCCGACCATCAGGGGGCAGCTTGGCACCGAAGCCCAGAGCAGGGAACATCTTGTCGCTGTCGTAGTCCTGGATGATCTCCCCCACAGCCCGCAGTGCCATGGCGTAGGCGTTCAGCTGGTAGGGGCTCATGTAATGGAGCGACGTGGGCTGGGAGGGGTTACCTGATAACCAATGGGAAGACTCACTTGGTTAATACCAGGTCCCCTTGGCTTTAAGCTATATGAACTATATCTAGCATGAGTTATGAAAAAGTTATTGAAGAGTATAATAATAACGGTTTTGTTAACAATTTTAAACCAAATAGACATGATCAAAGAGACTGTCAAACACTGTTGAAACCGAAAGGCCGAAACACATGCCTGTGAGGGTTTGACACCCAAGCAAAATGTGCCGTTGACGCGCACTCACCGTTCGAAGCGGTGAAATCGATTGCCACCGTGAAATTAATTTGAGTCCTGCGAGAGAAAAATCGGATTAAGGAGAGGGGAACGTTGTGAATTATCGATCAAACGAGATTCGATCGCGGCAACCTGAGCAACGTTGTCGCTTAGGAGGACGGGGGTGATGAGCAGTGCACCTGTGTACTCGGTGTACTGCATCACATAAGGACAGTAAGTGGGTCAGAGTAGCCTTGCTAGCCTTGTCAGCATGGTGGTTTCCTTACAGCACAGGTGTCCTACAGGACAGACTTGGCTTTCATGGCTCCACTCACCCGCCTTTGATGTAGTCAAGGAAGGAGAGCTCTGTATCGACCAGGCACGACAGAAGAGTCACCTGTCAGGGGAACAAGGTGGGCGATGAAGGAAGGAAGGGACGGTTTGGGCAAAAGGCCGGCATTTCAAAAACGTGCCTTCAAATACAGCACGGCCCCCCCCCATGGTGATTCGATCGTTATGTGACAAAGGTCATACTAGATTGTTACATTTCAAATCTCTACAATGACACTTCCCAACAGTGCTCCTAAAAACTGTGGACAGCAGCAGGCTACAAACAGTAAAGCTACATGCAAAGTTCTCAGGAGAAGTTCTCATCCATGACCCGAACAGGAGAGGGAGCAGCATCGGGAGACTGAGGGAGACAGGCGGCCTTTCGAAGCTGAGTGGCGTTAGATATCGACTCACCGTTCCTGAGTTGAGGTATTTCTTCTTCTTCTTGCCTTTCTTCTTTGGATTTAGCACCTGCAAATGAACACCGGGTTTACTTCAGCGGCTTATTGATCCCAAGGTTCAAAAAACAAAGGCTAGAAAGCGGGCGGATCCTGACCCAAAGCCTGGTTCCTTTCATCAATGAAATTGACTGTGCCGTGACAGTGTGTGGGGTGAGAGCAAGAGATAATCGTCCAGGCTCTGTTAGGATGTGCTAGGGAGGTTCTGTGTTGAGACCAACAGCTTAAATAAGGATGTATGAAGGGGAAAGCACACCGCTATCTGTCACTTGGTGCCCTTGTTCTGTCTGTCTTCTCATCAGGATGTGCTGTAAACCTGTAGTGATTGACTCTTAACCTTCAGGATTAATGTTCGACACATCAAAAAGGTTGACAGGGCCAGTAAGAGACAGCCTTCAGGTCAAAAGACCTTGTCCAGAACAACGTTTACAGGACGATGATAGCCTCGATGTGTCTGGCTCTGTGTAAGGGTGTGTGTGTGTGCGCGCCTGCGTGTGTGTGCGTGCGTGTACTATATGTAGGCGTGCATGTTCACATTATCGAGGGAAATCTCTCACCTCATAGACGTGGAACTGGGACTGGCCTCTAGACATCTCCCTGTAGCTGGTGCTGAACTCTCCAATGAAGTCATGACTGGACGGAAAAACACAAGACAGCGGGACATCGTTAATCATAGTTTCCCTTCACCTGTGAAATAACTTGAATAAAATGCCCACGATACCTTTTCTTGTGAGTCAAAAGCTAACTTTAAAAAGAAAATGACTAGTGGAAGATATATGGTGAACGCAAAGTGTCTCTTAGTTCCTCAATTTCGTCTCCTTATGGAACTTTAGCTTTGCGAAGGGCAGCAAATATGGCATTTTTGGACAAACCGTGCATGATGTGGGACATAATAAAAAGTCTGAAAGAAAGCGAGCGGGCGCTCATGCCTGCTTACCCTCCATCTCTGTCCCAGTCGTACACTTCCACCTTTATGCTCCTGCGGTGACAAGAGAAATTCTATTAGAAAAACCAATTAGTGAGGAGATTGAGAATCTGCCTTCTTAGAAGGAGAGCTGCTCATCTGTGTAAGAGGGTGATTGTGACTCTCTGCTGGCAGCCTTCAGACAGGTAGCGCTCCGGTGTTGAGATTCAGCGCACAAAAGAATGCAAGATATGACTGGCAGGGGACAGACATTTAAGTGAGTCCTGCGCTGTCAGCTACCAGAACATACTGGAACGTTTAATATGTGTAAAGGTGAACCAGCAATGAGTTGCTGGCTTTAAAATCAATGTCTATTCATAAGTGGTGCTTACTTTAAGTGTGTGCTGTTTAGGCAGCATCAAGCTCAGGGGAGAGCGGTGAGTCACTGCTGGCAACTCATATATGGAATAGCATTTCACAATAATGACGGATTGGACTTATTAAGCTTGGCTTTCCCACCAGGTCTCAAAGCACTTTGGACCCATATGAGGCTCTCTACGCCTTGTTCGTCACGCCAAGCTTGCGAGAGATTTCAGGGCGCGTTGATAACCAGGATGCAACACAAGGGAGACCGACCCATGGACGTATCCATCCCCCGATCATTTTGACAGAATTGGAGGTAAAAAAAAGAGAAGGA
The DNA here is from genome assembly GCA_903064625.1 of Mallotus villosus. Taxonomy (NCBI): domain Eukaryota; kingdom Metazoa; phylum Chordata; class Actinopteri; order Osmeriformes; family Salangidae; genus Mallotus; species Mallotus villosus. The sequence goes on along the minus strand of CAEFZP010000528.1, from coordinate 265,076 downwards.
AAAGGGTAGTCGAAAGTGAACTTCTGAAGGAGCTCGGCTAATGATGTTGGCGTGTCTGTTGCAGCGTACCTGTCGTAGTCCCCGTTGCAGAGGGCTCTCACTGGGATCTTGAAGGCCTGCCACACCGGGTCCAGATTGTTCTTCACCACCTCTGTCTTATGGCTGATAGTGAAGCTGTCACACACACGCAGGAGAGTGCACACACACACAGGCGGGCGGACAGTTAGGAGGACACACTGCGGTGGCTCGATGGTGAAGAGCTCTTGCCAAATGTGGGTCAAACACTTCCAAATGGAGTCAGTGCACTTCTCCTTGTCCACTGTTTGGTTTGCGACTTCATTTGCTCATGCCAACCCCTCCAAACACTCAACATGTGACTCCCCCGTACGACAACAACAACTGCTCCCACTGTTGTATTGTTCCAGGAGGCAGAGGGGGTCTGCGCGGCCTGTTCTGCCCTGAAGCCAAACACGGAGCGGGCCTCAGTAAAAGAAGCCAGCTGCACTAAAGGAGAATGGGTTACGTGCCTGACTCGGAAGTCGGCGTGGATAAAAGCATCTGCCGCCCATGGCTTCCTGTCGAGTCTGCGCTTGACCACGGATGAAGCCACCTCCAGCCGTGAGCCACCTCCGCACGCCTCGCACTCTTCTATCGTCTTTCCTCGCCTTTTCCTTATTCCTCGCTTTCATCTCCCTCCCTTTCCTCCCACACCCCCCACACCCTACATCTCCTATACCGTCCCTTTTGTCTGTTTGGCTTCGGCGAGGACACGGGGTGCATGCCTTAAATGTTTCCTTTCAGCTGTTATGTAACATGACAGTGTCGCCTATAACATCCTTTATGTGAAAGGCTTTTTGGAGCGTAAACAATGTTGCTTCCCGTCTACGCGCCTTAGAGGACTTCCATGTCCACGCGTACAGAAATGCAAAACAACAATGGAGGCTGGAAATACCACACGATCGCTTAGCGCTTGGCGGTTTTCGGAAAAACTGCGCGCGTCTCGTCGCGGTGGTCTGTGCGGTCAACTTACGATCCGTCCTCGTTGCTGCGGTAGAAGACGAGGAAGGGGTCGGACTTCCCGAAAAAGTCTTTCTTGTCCAGCTTGTTGCCGCAAAACTGCAACATCACTGACTCCTATAGGGTGGGTGAAGACGGAGGGAAAATAATAGCAAAGATTACATTGGACCAAGAAGGCCCTTATTCAATCAAATTGAGTTGATAGGGTTAGTGGAGAACAGCAGGCCCCTTGCAGGGCAGGAATCAATGCCCAATTCCATTCATGTACTCGATGAAGCAATGTCCACAGAGCACATGGGCTCTTTCGCCTTGAAATCTGGTCATTCGTTTAAGTTTAATACGATTTGGGTGAGTGAGTGAGTGAGTGAGTGAGTGGGTGGGTGGGTGAGTGTGTCTGTGTGTGTGTGTTTCTGGATGCATGTACATATCTGCTCATGTGTGCAACTAGGAGTGTGCATATTTTCTTTTATGTACGTGCGTGCAGCTATAGTTTTGGTTTGTGTGTGGGCAGCACTGGACCAGTACAGAATGTGCTTGCTGACTGTACTTGTTGCAGAAGTATATAATTAATTAAAAGGCCTATAAATGTCCTATTTGTCTGAAATACATACTATTGTTTGCTCAAGACAGAAGCTCAACCAGCTGATTGCAGCATTAGTAAAGAAATGAAAAGGTACAATGAAATGGACCATGAAGAAGGAAACTAATAAAACTCAACTATAGTAGTAGAAAGCCATATTTAATTAACTCAGGGCAGGCTATGAACTAAAATACAAAAATACAAATATTTAAATACAAACTTGCTACCTACAAAATGTTTGATATTTGGTTTATAAGCCTTGTAAGCTGGCTCTGTGGAAAGGACACATAATCACTGATTCTATTGATCTGGTACTGCCTGTTAGTAGTCTTTTGGTTAAAAGTTCCCCCCAAATTATATATATATATATATATAGCTGCCCTGAAAAAGCTATTATGTCATATGAAAAATTCTGAGCATTTCATTGTCAATAATTGATTCACAATGCAATTGACGTTAATTTTTAATTAATATGAAAATTACAATGATGGAACGCAATGTAAAGCATCACAGCAAAACTACAAACTGTACGTTGAATAATAAGAAAGAGAAGGTGGTCCATGGAGATAGGAAGCTAAGGATGTCTGCTCTGTACCTATGAAAATGTGGGAATATGTATGTGTGTGTGTACTGCTACTGTACTACACACACCACACTGAAAAACATGCCACCATATCACCAGAAAAAACCCTGCTTAATGTAAGTGGTGTAATTAACAGTTCAATAAAAACAAAGTATGTCTTTCTAAGACGGGGTGGCGCAATAAAAAATAAAAATAGAAACAAGAAAAATATGTTCTTATGATGGACAAATATTCACGATTGTGAACCAATATTTACCCTGCAGTTGCTCAGCTCCTCTGCTCTGACAATGATGGTGCCACACTTCTTTCCAGGAATACCACTGTAAGAACAGAGAGACAGACATTTTCACTCTCCATCCCAGTGTTTACAGGGCCGTGCAAGTGTTTTCTATACTAACAGTCATTAGCCTGACAAAATAAAATTTCTTCGCATTTAGAGAGCGATGCCAGGAGAAACCGACCACTACTATAAATAGTCAGATGAATGTCAGGACCAGGGGCTGGGTTTGGACTGGGGAGGGATGTTGGGTCATGTTGTTAAGTAGGGCTCTGTAATGGAACAGAGATTATGCAGCTACATGCATGGAGAAATCTATGAAATTCAAGTGGGTTTGAGGAGGAAAAAAGGAACGTTCTAGACTTGAGGGTTTTTGGATGCACGGAGGAGCACTTTCTGAGATGAAGTCACTCCGTAAACATAAAACCATGGACTTTGGAGGAGAGGTAAAAAAAAATGAGAGCAAAGAGAGACAGATAATGGAAAAGATAATGAGAAAGAAAGACCGGCCGATGAAAAGGAAAAGAGAAGGAGGAGGAGACAGAGAGAGAGAGACCGCCAGTTAGAAGTGGAGCACATGGACAAGGGAGGGAGCTTTTGAAAAAGAGTACAGATCAAAAAGGGATTAGCAGTGAATACACAGTGACAACCTGCATCTCCTATCGTACAGGACTCAGGAGTCCATCTTCTCTGCCTACTCGCCCTCACCTGTAGAACCAGGCTGTCGGCTATAGCAACAGAGGTCCTTTAGAACTAAACACTGTCGTTTAAATCTTCCCCCGCTTGACACACTTTTCACGACACAATCGTAATAATTGTAATTGTACGCTGAATATATAAATGACTACCTTTGACAACAATTCATGCTAAAAACCTCAGTAGGAGGATAATAATTCTAGTCAGATATTGTAATATACCTGACATAACCCTGTATCATTTGTACCCATTCTACAGTATACATCCTGTTTAGGAGGTAACACCTCCAACAAATGGTGCTAGGGAGTGCTTGGTGCGTATGGTCATCTGGCCCTTGGATTTTTATTTGTGCGATCTCCACGCACTTCACTGAGCGCGCGACTGCAATGTTTTTTTATTCATGTAAATGGAGGTGCCGCTCTTTAGGGGCAGTGAACTGGATGTTCACACACACACACACACACACACACTGCCACACACAGAGAGAGCAGAGTCGTGTGTCGTCGCCCCACACACACACATGCACTGAATGAGTGCTGGCTGAGGGAGTTGATTACGTAACAGGACGACAGCGGTACATCCTTCCATGTTACGTCATCGTCTTCAGGGTCCTTCTTCGCCGGGCCTATTCAGCTGCAACTGCTCATGATTCAGCCAGAAACACACACACACCCACCTACACAGGAGGCAGGCTCCCATTCACACAGAGCAGAGACGACGGGGGGGGCGGGGACGAGGGCTCAGAATACGCTGAGCTCTCAAACAGAGCACAGGTCAATGGTTTGGGAATTGTGTAAAAAAAAACACATTGACCAGCAACACATTCACTCCACACGAACCCTTTAGAGCAACGCAGGTGATGGAGACTCTGGGAAAACCTGTGGAGCACGAGAGGCGTCAAACGCATGGATCAATGGAGAGAACATAGGTGGTGTCGTTGGTGTATACACCTTTTTTGTGTGTGTGTTTGGGGGTGGGGGGTGGGGGGGGCGGGCTTCCTATTAGGAGGATTCCGTTAAGGCCCTATAGTGGTCTCGTTATTTATTAATCTCACAGTGAAAGCTGCAGATTGTTCCCGTTCTGCTCACGTGCTATTCACAAGGGCCCGAGACAATGGAGCAAATTTCCATTTCAGCGTGTAAGTTCTGTTTTCACTCGAGTCGATTCAAGGTAACGCCGGCGGGACGGCACATTTTTTTACTTTTCAATTGTGACTGATTGAAATCCATCCTTGAATTTGCCCTAATTGCAGTAATACTGGACCCAGCTGTGATGGATGCACAATGAACTGCTGACAATGCTAATTAAATACAGCGGCAGCCTTAAAACCATCTCATTTGAGTTTGCCTCTAAGCTCCTAATTATGAGGACCATTCTGAAACAGCAGAGGCAGGGCAACATGTGTGTTTCGGAGTGTGTTTTTGTGAGTGTGTTACTTACATTAGGGGTTTCTCCATGCGGCAACCCATGGATCCCACCACCTCCCCCAGGGTACAGAAAGCCTGGCCCAGAAAATCCTGCACACACATACACGCACGCACACACACGCACACATGCACACGCACGCACACACGCACACGCACACATGCACACACACACAAGAGAAAGAGAGCTTTTAGCTTCCAATCCAAATGAAGTGTAATTGGGGACATCAATATGCAGCACACTATTTGCTGTATAATTTTCCACATACCATGAGCCTACTAAAGTCTTAATGAGCTGCCATAGCATACTGGAGCGTTTTCAATTAGGACAGACTATCAATCTGGTTATGTGACACACGCACACACCCGCACACATCCTTCGTCTCAAGGAAGACATTGTTGTTATTTATAACCAGAATATCAATAGACATTTACCATTGTTTTACTGTGGCGATGGCCATCAGAGTGTGTACGAGTGTGGGACTGGGTGAGGATGATGCTTCTGTGTTTCCCAGTATACAGTAAGTGAACAATCGAGGAGGCACACAGTACTTCTTTCTCTCTCTGTGACATTTGTGTTTGGTCTTACGGCTGCTCTGGAGATCTTTGCGGTGGCTGAACATCCCTTTGTTGTCCCTCCATGCAGCCATGGTTACTATCCACCACCACGCCCCGGCCCCCTGCACACCCCTGTCCCCTCCTCTGACAGAGCAGCCACCTCTCATTGTTTCGGTTCAAGTCTCCCAGAGAGGGCTTTGTCATCTGGGATGCACAAGATAGGCTTGCATTGTTTATACATGCAGAGCTGACATTAACTGGTAAACAGACTTTAGTGGTACACAATTGCTGTCGGGGTTTAAATCAAAATACTTTTTGAAAGCAGCAAATATGAACCCCAGCTACATGGTAAACCGAGGGTTTCTATCGTCTTTATACGACTCAATCCACATTGCATTCAACCAAGCACAGTACAATAATCACTATTTACTACTCTCCAAATACAGCATATAGGGATATCTATCCCTGAGGCTTCATCCAGACCAGGTCATCTCCTGTATGCAAGGGAAAACACCTGCTGTATCTTCCACCAAGACAGACACTGTACGTGTCCTCGGCTTCCCTGGTCCCCTGCTTGTTTACAGGCAGTGAGAGGAGCGTGGCGCATGGTCCTCCGATGGAGCCAACAGAGCCAGCGCTCCACATCTTCAATCCCACACATCTGTGGTGACGACAGGCCGCATCCAAGCGTTTCCCCGGCCCTCGTACTGAGGCTGACTCCCTGTGGCTGGGGTCGGGGCTTTCGCAGTGAAACGGCCGACAGACCGCATGACGCAAATAGACGCGGGTGCGTTTGAGAAGAAAGGACGACGAACACTGACTTAATGACGCCTTCCCGAAGCCTTCGGAAAAACAGACGGACACACGGGCGCATGGAGGCGGACAACCCGGCAGACAGAGGCAACAGCAGACGGACGGAGAGACTGAAAGACGGATCGAAGAGAAGAGGCATTTGAGCGATTTGGCGAAGGTGCCTTATTCCCTCAACCAAGCCGCCATTTCACATAAATAAATAAGCGAACACGTGTGTGTTTTCCTGTGTCGTTAGGCTGTGTAGTCCCATGCTATCTTGATAACGTAACCTCTTTTCAAACACGGTGTGCTTACTGTAAGACATTCCTCCAGACACCTCCTCTGAACGCTCCCGTAATCTGCTCTGCCACGAATCTGCGTCAAACTACGCTGAGGTAAAATAACAAACACCTGAGGTGGCACGGAAAAATACCAAATGACAGGCGTGTTCGCGTTTTCGAAGGCTGTGGGAGTAAAGAGTGCTACTGTACTAGAGAGAGCCTTGTCGCTGAAGAGGAGCTGAGGAGTTATGTGATGCACCTGCCTGTAAAAATGCCCTGCAGGGCAGTAACAACATAGAGAGCACTTTAAAGCACTCAGAACTGACTCAGTTGACAATTAACCACACGAAGCACTATTGCTCGTGACAATGAACAACGTTTGACGTTTGGGATGATCAAACTACTATATATACCTGGCCCCCCTTGTGATACGGTGTTAAGGCTTGGGTACATGAAGACTTACAATTCACTGACACTGCTGTAAAACAAAGACTGTAGCTATTCTTGTGAATGGATGGCCGATCAGAGAAGAGGACTGTGGAGGAAAAGGGAAACTCACATGTTTTGACAAGTTGTCACTCTTGGAGTCCAGGTCATACCTGCGGATGAATGAGAGATGAGTGGTTGAAACAGATCGCTTGTTTGAGAGATGGTGAATCGTTTGAACCGATTGCTTATTTGAGTCTTTAATGGTTTGACATTGACCTGTATGGCAGTAAATGAGTTTGTCACAGTACGACACAGTAGTGAGGTCGTACACAGCCCAACAGAAACCCGGTAGTCAACGACTCGTGCAATTGGCACACTCTGACACACACAAGCATGCACGTGCCTAAGCTTGCTCGCTTTCCAAATGAGACAAATGCTCTCTGCATCCTCTGTGACATTGCCAATGAACGACTATTCTGTACATCCCCTCTTTCATAAGGAAACCAGGTGTCCTCACGAATGGAATTTTCAATAAAACGAAGTCAACCCAGTTAGGCAACGCGCGAACGTCCGAACGCCCAGGTGCGCCTCGTGAGCCGCGCGCGCCCCCTCTGCCTCCGTCGCTCACGAATGTTCATAAATGATTCATTTAATGAGTACGCAGAGGGAGAGAAAGAAAGAAAGAAAAAAAAGAAAAGGCAAATATACATGCAGATGTACACGTTTGGCTGCACACGCCTAGTCTCACCCCCACACACACGTACAAAAAAAGCACACTCGAAAGCGTTCGTCAGAGACGATGCCCCCCAGGCCCAGGCATCTCACGAGTGTGTGCCCGGCGTGCGGGCCGTGCGAGCACGTGGGCAGTGGGGGCAGAGCCGCTCTCTCTCTTGTTCCGCTGGAGTGGTCTGGAGAGGACACTCAGAGGTTTTACGTGAATAGAGAGTAATGATGAGTAACGACGGGGAACGTTTTGTCGAAGAGCGCACGCTCCTCTCCGAGGTTAGAATGATATGGAGAAATGAGGAGGGGAGACATAACACCGTCATATTTTTCGACGGAAATGACCGATAAAAAGGCTTTCGTGACGCAAAGCCTTCGTAAGCAAAGGATTTTCCTCACGCTAGTGCTTCGTGTCGACGGGGAGAGAGAAGGAGGGTGTACTCAGTTAGCACTTTGACTGAAATCACACATTAACATAAGTGGTGTAAAACTGGGTTGTGGCTTGTGTCCATTAAAAAAACATTAGGTATACTTCTAGAGCCTCCGTATAATACACTCCTGTATGCCAGGGTATCCTTAAGTAAGCCTCCGTCGGTCTTGAAAGAAATATAAGCTTCCAAAAGGGGAACTAAGCTTGGTGGGATGAGGTTTATGTGTAGATGGTGGCTGCTGGGCCCGACGGGAAGCCGCGGTCCGATGATGGAGCGTCTACACCGGTGAGAGGAGAGAGTGCTGGAGAGAGGGAGGTGAATGGTTGGGGATGTACTGTACTGTAAAAGAGGCTCAGCCTCCCGGGGTAGGAGATGAGGATGGGTGACTGAGCAGGATTTCCCCACTGGCTGTCTGAGTGTGTGTGAATGTGTGTGACAGTGGTGGCGGCGTTGGTGTGTGTGTGTGTGTGTGGGGGGGGTGCTTAGTAGAGTGTTTGCATGTGCATCTGTGCACATGTGTGTGTGTGTGTGTGCGGGGCGGTGCGTGTGGTGGAACGAGGGTCTGCGTTTGTGCACGGCAGCCTTGGCAGCCAGCTCTTGGCTGCGAGTCGTTTGTGCGCCATCGGGTCTGTAGATCGTAATCCAGCCTGATGCTCGCCCACTCCCAAGCCCTGTGGGGAGTCCACTAATCTGCAAACACATACTCCATCATCCCTCATCTACTTCTTAGCCTATCATCACTACCCGGACCTCCTTCAAACTACGGACACCTATCTTACTGTTTCCCCCTCCCTGCATCTCTTTTCATCGCACACGCATCGTATGCAGCCGACCGACCAATGAAAAAAAACATAACATTTGATGGACATTCTCTCACGCCAATAGGGAATCACATGCACATGCAACCTTGTTTGGTGGCTTTCTCACTTATTCACTCGCTCACATCCCAAAATGCAATAGAAATCTCAAACTCTGACTACTGTCCATTTTTTAACTTTGTTAGGACAAAGTGATGTAACAGAAAGATACATACAGATGAATCGCAGATGGGATATTTGTGAAGTTTCGGCAGTGGAAAATAACAACTGTTCTTAATGCATGATTTTTTTGTTATCTTACTAACATTACTAATTACTGTCAATTAGGCCAAAAAGTATTCAAACTAACACACACTAACAACTTATTTTGTTATGTCTCAAAGCATGCCTGGGAGAAGTGGAAGAGGAGAAAGAAGTGGTCTCTCTCCTCACTCTCAATGAATATTTCATTTCCAGCCCAACTTGTGTTCCACACAGAGCAACACTCTCACGCACCCACGCATGCCTAAAAACACTGGAGGAGAAGAAAAAAGAAAACCCACACAGACACGAGCATGCATAGGCTCCCACAAAAAACAGTCAATGCTCAACTCACAGGTCAAAGCGTAGATTCTGTCTCTCTTCGAAGAAGTAGTCTAGGACGAATTTGCGGACAAAGTCTGGGTTCAGAGTGTTATCTATAACCTCCGTCCGGCAAAACTAAGAGAGAGTAAGGAATTAAGGGCATTGTGTGGAGCGTCGTGGATCATATCAAATCATTTAAGGTTGATTTTGTCACATGTTTTTGCAATAGGTAGCAGCCAACCTCTAAAGAAAGATATGACGTGTGCTTCTAAAACGGCCACATTCCTTTTTTTAACGTCGCCCTAATCTGAAATTATTCTCTTTAATCACTAAATGAGGGCAGCGCATGAAAGGCTCCTGCTTTGCAGCAAAGGTCTTCAATCTGCAAGCAATCAGTATGACCTTTAAAGGATCAGTATTGTACACTGCATGTGGTGATTTCCCAGCTTCTTAACTCTGAAGAAGCTAAGTTGTGATTGTAATCATATCATTATGTGTAGCTTTAATAGCTGGATGTAACCCACATAGAAATGACAGAACTTAGCGCTCACTCTCAAGTTACTTTACAACTTAGGGTTACTGTACGAACTTGTGGGCACAGCCTTGTATCTATGTTTGGAAAGATGTAGGGGCTTGGAACCCACTTGTCCCTCGCCTGAACTTACCTCTCTCCATTCTCTGTTGGCAATTCCTTGAGTGTACAGCACACAAACTGTGAAAAAAACATTAGAGCAAAGAGAGAAAGATATTGTTAAAACAGCAGCTATAGGCACATTTGTTATTCAATGTTACATACTAGACGAAAGGCTCATACTCAATATCACTGTGCGGCGACTTTGTCGGGACAAAAGGCATCGACTTCACAAGTACTTGAGGGAATACACTGCAATAGGCCTTGGTATATTTAAGTGGGCATGTTATTGCTTGATGGATTGATTGACAATGTGTGTGTGTGTGTGTTTGGGGGGGGGATCATGCAAGGGGCAGGGGGGTGGAAACACTACAATTAAACCTTGATGGGTCAGCTGGTTGGTTACACTTGTAAGCAGGCGGTACTTTCCCATGGTGGACAGCTACAGTATGATCGCATCTGGCTGATTCAAGCAACTTAACTCTGACACACACACAGATGCTTATTATACGCAAAGCACACGCACACACAAACAAACCCATTCCACCTGAAAGCAAAACCCATCTGTTTTAAGCCGAATGATGCTTATTGCTGTAATCGGAGCCAGTCACTTCTCTCCTTTGGGAGCGTCCCTACGAACACACCTCATCGGCAAGGTCAAAACCCACCCTTCCATCCCATTCCACCTGACTGGATATGATAGCACAACTTGAGCGACTGCAATAAGCCTCTGTCTGCCCTTGCTAGCTCAGCGCACCAAGCACTTACTGCAAGATCATTGGAAGCAAGCCCATTAGCTAGCGAGCCTGCACCCGCGACTGGCTGTTAGCCCGCAACAGCATAGCAGACTGCCTGGGCTCAAATGTGTTTCCACTGGATAGCTGTGTGGAGAGACTACGGTATGCTGTATGGTATGTCTGGGGTATACTGTATGTTGTAGAGGGTGTGTATAGTATGGCTGGGGTATACTGTATGTGGTAGAGGGTGTGTATAGTATGTCTGGGGTATACTGTATGTTGTAGAGGGTGTGTATAGTATGTCTGGGGTATACTGTATGTTGTCGAGGGTGTGTATAGTATGTCTGGGGTATACTGTATGTTGTAGAGGGTGTGTATAGTACGTCTGGGGTATACTGTATGTTGTAGAGGGTGTGTATAGTATGTCTGGGGTATACTGTATGTGGTAGAGGGTGTGTATAGTATGTCTGGGGTATACTGTATGTGGTAGAGGGTGTGTATAGTATGTACGGTGTGGAATCTGTGGATGGTTTATGTTGTGCACGGTGTGTATGTTATGTATGGTGTGTATGGAGTGTATGGTGTGTATGGAGTGTATGGTGTGTATGGTGTGTAGGGTGTGTATGTTGTGTATGGTGTGTATGGTGTGTAGGGTGTGTATGTTGTGTATGGGGAATACACAACATACACAACATGGTGTGTATGGTGTGTAGGATGTGTATGTTGTATATGGCGTGTAGTATGGTGTGTATGTTGTATATGGTGTGTAGGATGGTGTGTATGTTGTATATGGTGTGTAGGATGGTGTGTATGTATATGGTGTGTAGGATGTGTATGTTGTATATGGTGTGTACTAGTATGGTGTGTATGTTGGTGTGTATGTGTTGCTGTGACAGGGAGCTCAGCTGTGGGAATGCACATAGTTTCTTTCATCCTCTAATGAAGCGCAGAGACACATGTGGGCTCCGTGTGACATGTCCAACACACACATCGCACGCCGTCAAACACCCACACAAAAGGGTTTCTTTGGTAAATGTGAACGCTTTCCATTCTCAATTAAAAGAGCAAGAAACCAGTGTATGAACTGGTGATGCAGATTCAACAACAGGTGAATGGTTGAACAGAATTGTGTCAAATGCACGTGCAAGACACAATGGCTAACAGGCAAATACAAACAAACCAACACATGTTGAACACTGTCCGGCCATATAAGCGACTGTTGATGTCGTACGTGAGGATCCCTGAGGCCTCCTTGTGTGTGTGTGTGTGTGTGTGTCTGTGAGTGTGTGTGTGTGTGTGTGTGTGTGTGTCGGCCTTGGCCCCCCTGGCCTGCTGAGGCAGTCTAATGCCCCTGTGACTGGGTCCAGTACCGTCAGCAGCACAGAGACATGGAGGCAGCACAAGTGCCTCCTTGGATAAGCGTACGGCGAGCCTCTTGGATGCCTCCCTCCGTCCTCCTCCTCTTCCCCAGCCCCCCGAGGCCCGACCTCCCCCCCCAAAACTGCTGACAGAGTCCCCTGGAGCACCGGTGGGCTCCCGTGGAGGTGGAACCCCCACAGGAGCGAGGGCTGTGGGAGGGTGTCGATGAGGACGCCCTGCTGCCTCTCACTCATGTTGACATCCGCCGTGACGCATACAACCTTTGACATATGCAAATGTCTACTGATTCATGGGGTGAGGTCGATGTGTATATGCGTGGGTGCACGTGTGTCACAGAAGACTTACTTGGGTCTGATTTGGAAAATGTATCTCTGTCCAGCAGGTTTCTGAAAAGGAAGAGAAGCAGAATCAAGTCGATTTCGAAAACGCAGGGTGTGATGTCATAGGAAACAGCCCCGCCTTTCTGGAACTTGGAGGTCACCCTTAATGTGGCCAGTTCCTTTGTAGTGGGTTTACTGATCCTCAGAGGAGCAGTCACAAATGTTGAGCTCATTATCTAGAAAAGCCTAACCTTTACCCCTAACCCTCCTCCTTCACAGTCACAAGGCTTCGAGTACCAGGCTCCAGATATGTAGAAGCATTCCCCCCAACTCACCATTTTTCACCTGAATGCATCGGTTCATTTTGAGGTGGCTGGCCAAATGCTGAAACTGGTCTAGAAAGTTGCCCTTTAAAGGGCTGCCAAAAACAATGGGCATTGAAAGGTTATTTATGGATTATTAAATTTTCTAACGGAAACTGTCGTTTTTCAGTCCACATTTCTATGGTGTTATCTTTTGTCCATCTGCGATAAACAGCATTAATCGTTTTTTTTTGTCTTTGTGTCATTTGTCTCAGCTTGATACATGCTAAATGAATCCTCACAAGATATTTTCATTGTAATTGAAAAAAAACAAATTCAGGGCTTCCCTGGATACGATTCTTAAGGCCGAAACATCACGCATTGAGGTGATCTCAGATCAACTATCAGTATATGTTCAACCAACAAGCAGAAAATTCTAATCTCCTCCCAGTCCACATATCAAATCACCACACCTAAACTATCAACATGTGTCCCTTCTCCCTCATCCTGAAGCCAGGAGGTTGGAAGCTGTCAATCAAATATTTAAATGTGTACAGAAGTCCACGCCTATCGAACCCTCGGGCTCGGATAGAAAGGTCAGACGAGCTAGGAAACTGCCTGCATTAAAATATCATCATTGTCAAGAAAGAATCTGTGTTTGAACAAACTGACAGTGCCTTTAATGTACAGAAGAGAGTCCCAAACAGATGCTCTGGGCACTGAAGGTATGCTGCTGTTAACAGGCAGGAGAGAAGATGAAATATTCACGCAACGACAACAACAACACCGGGGCACCAGAGAGGAGGTGGAGCGAGGAAAAGAGAATGAAGGACTTGCACACGACCTGGGGTCGGCAGGGAGTCCCAGCATGCCACGCCAGAGGCTGCAGCAGCAGGGCTGTTGTGTGTGGTTCCACTCTGTTAGTCACAGTACACCGGGTTCAGGGTTCGCAGCGCTGCGAACATCAGTCCCAAACACGGGGGAGGAACTGAAGCAAACTCTTCTCACAACATGAACCGCTGCCAAAGCTTACATGAAACCCCCAAAACCCTTTCGTAGGTCTGTTTTGTTTGAGAGGGCTGCGAGTCGTAATAACACTGACTTATTGAAGAGGCGAAAAAAGATAAGAATGAGTATCCATCCGGCGAGGGGCCTGAATGACACGCAGATGAGCTTCTCGCTATCATGCTAGCTAGGGGGGCTGTGCTGCTTTGTGACAAGCAGAGAGTGTCTTTAGGCGATTGATTACTAGTGATGTATCTAGATCAGCCACCCATGTTGTGCTGATCCCAGTACGCCCCAGATGGTATGACGCCACGCCTGGCTACCTCTGTTAGAGCACGCCCACTAGCATCCACTGGGCTGAAAGACCACACAAAAAAAGTGATAATAAGCGTTAGAATTGGGGCTGGTCGCATCAACTGAGCACGCGTGTCAGATGACTGGAATGAGGGAAGTTACACACGAAATGCCGTACCTAGCGAGAGGAAATCTCCAGAAGCCGTTGGCTGAGTCGAGCTTAAGACGGGAAGGAGAGGAGACAAAAGAGGAGGAAGAGAGAGGGGTGTGTGTGCGTGCGCGTAATATAAAAAAGAGAGAATGGGGCTGAGTTAGACACCAGCTGGTGCCCCTGTACCTGAGGGCAGTTGCCTGCCTCTGACTGGTCATTCAGGACAAATCTTAAAATGGTCCTTTTCACCATGGGCAGCCCAAGAACTTCAAGACAGGCAAAGAGGAGTGACTCGCTGATCATCAAACATTTACCAACATAGTCCCATCACATCAGAACTACATTTGGAGTCCCAGCAGTTCCGTCAGTCAACCAACACGGAGGACAAGACATCCCACTTCAGCTCCACATGCGAGGAGGGAGACTTCCACCTGACAAGTCAACGCAGATCAGGCTAACACGGACGGCTTTCTTCAGAAGGTTCATAGCTAAAAGGAAAAGGAATAAAAAGGACTAAGAAATACGGGGAGTCAGATGGCTGAGCGGTTAGGGAATCGGGCTATTAATCAGATGGTTGCCGGTCCAATCCCCCGCCGTGCCAAAAATGAGGTTGTGTCCTTGGGCAAGGCACTTCACCCTACTTCCCTCGGGGGGGAATGTCCCTGTACTTACTGTAAGTCGCTCTGGATAAGAGCGTCTGCTAAATGACTAAATGACATTACGCGTCAAGGTTTTAAACACAATGTGCTCCTTTGATTATTCTCAATATTCAAAGGGCTATTGACACCATTGGCCCAGCACGTTGGATTTCTATTGATGAACCGTCAATGTGATCGTTTGTCCTTGCCAGACTGTGCTGAGGCGGGGGGGAAACCCAGTGACTCACAGACCTTGACGCTTCCCTCGCCTACGTGTCAGAAGTGTCAATGCACAGCTTGCCTTTTCAACACTTGCCCCGTTTGGGGTTTCGCATGGTCTTGTGAGTCACCCAGGCAACTGACCACCCTCTCTGACCCACCCAGCTCCACCATAGAAGAGCTAGTAATTCAACGAGGTAGGCGGAGGAGCATTTACAGCGTATTGAGGTGTGAGTTTAGTAAGCAATTGAACTTGGTTATACCGCTACCACTAACCCCCCTGCCCCCCGACTTCACTCATATCCAGTACGCCACAACAACGCCAGCTGGTGGAGCTGAGCCGAGCTGTGCAGCCAGGGTCCCCGTCACCACTGTCACAGGTGCCATCGCTTCGCTTGTCAGTTCTGCTTCATTCCTCACTTGCCCTTTGCGGGGTTGAGTCTCCGGTCCTCTCTGCGTGTTCGTTCAGAGACGACAGCGAGCGATAGAATATTGATAATCATGAGAAAAATCTGTTAGAGCGCATTTGACCAGCATTAGTCTTTTAACATTATACTACATGACCCAGTATACACTGCATCTTCTAAGTATAAGTATATGTCCCCTTGATGTTAGTTGTAGTTATTAAGGCGTAGGTCGTGGTACCTAAATGCAAGTGTGCTCCATCCAAGAGCTCATTGCTGAAGCGTGTTGATGAAGAGTTTGGGCTGTATCAGGTTATGGTTATAGAGAATCTGCATATTCCCACTATGGGAATGCAAGTGTCAGCAAAATGAGATGTTTTTAAGCCTGCATCAGTTGCTTCATTCTCATGACAGCCAAGGTGATTTCTCTAAAGGCTCTTAGTGTGGTCACAGACTTCAATCATTTCTTGTCAACAAAGCAACATGGCACTCCTCTCTGAGGAAGGCCTGCTTATTGGTTTGACTGAAGTCCATTGATTTGGTTGCAAATAGACCTAACGAGAGTTTTAGGATCAATCAACCTTTGAACAAAAGAGAAAAGGAGTGTCTTTCTTGGGGAGAAAATGCTGGCGTATGACCCTCGCCACATGAAGTGAACGGGGGGAAAACGGAATAATATCCGGTTATTAAAAAACTTGATGATGGAGGTAAATCTCTGCGTGGGTGGCGGAGGTGGGAGCTACAGTAACAGGCAGTGTGTGAAAGCGATAGAAGCAATGTCCTCTTCGCTAACTAGTTAAAGTAGAGGAGCTGACTGTGCCTTAATTAGAGCAAATGGTTCCTTCAAAAGCTCATTATCGGGGCCGCACAGCATGACCCCCCCCCGGGGCGGGCCCCTATGACACTGGCACAACCCTTGCAGCCACCTCCCTGTTACCTTGGAAACCCATGGCAATGAGGGCTGATTTGCCATGCTCTATGTCTATGTACCATTCAGCCCTCTTTGACCCTCCTGAACCCCGATGTCATCATATGAACCTACTACTTTATTATCTCCAGGGTGGACAAGTGGCCCCTGATGCTCTGTTGGGATTCATTCTCGCAGAGTCTGCGGTGCTCGTATTATGCTGAGCCTGTACATGGAAAATTGGGATAGATATAGCTCAGCGGAAGAGCACTTGATTGCAGATCAAGAGGTCTGCTGTTCAAATGCCCCCCTGTGCGTCACTGGGGATAAAAGTGTCTGATAAATGAATACATTAAAATGGATCTGGAGAGGGTAGCTGATCTACGCATGCAGGTACCATTGATAACTGCACGGTAAATTCTACAGCACTGTAATATCCCCATGGAGAAGGAAACACAGACTAGCCGGAGTGTCAAAACAGCTTATTCTAAAAAACACAAACGCACACTGCTACTAACACACAATAATAATTCAAAAGCAAGTGCAGCATGTTCCTTGGAGAATATCTGGTGTGGCTCGGATCACCAGCTGGGTAGAACACATTGTAATGTGACAAATGTATTGTTGTTGCATGTGGCTTCTGTACAGGAATAACCTCAATTTACAGGAGACAGTCTTTTGTCACCTTTCTCAAGGAATATGAACTATCCACAGTGACATATTGACCTAGCTCACTGCAGGTGGCTGCCGGACTTCGATACAGCCTTGTCGCAACGTCAATTCTTCAAAAGAATTCTCCGGCTCTTGTGTGGCCCAAAGGTTGACCATGAGACCGTCTTTCTGCCCCACGGTTCAGGGAGACGACAGTAGCAGAGATAACAAGACTGAAACACTCTCCTAGATTAGAAACGTTCCCTCTACCCAACACTGTTTGATCTAAACGGCCCCTTAAAAGCCGCTTCATCCTACAGTCAGGGAAATTCTGCATGTATTATTGAGCGCTGGTGATCAAGGGTGATAGCCGCTCATCAGTCGTACAAAGATGTAGAGAGGAGACAGGATGTTGTTCCAGCAGATGGCAGATACAGTTTGATCACACTGATGTAAAGGGAGCAGGGAGTTGATCACGATACCCACAGATTTAAGAGGGAGCTGATCAAAGTGTCATCTCTTCCGTCTCACGACGCCATGCAATAAATGTCATTTATATTGTGTCGTTTTGTTTTTCTCGTTTTGTATTTTCAGTGGACATTTCAACAAATGGTGTAATGTTATTTATGATTTTATTCAAATCAGTATTATTGTCCAACAGGCTCACTGCACAAATAAACAAGGATTAATTTCACCTCTTCATTGCTGTAAGATGCAATGTAATGTCAAATGTATTTTGGGGGATTTGACTGTAATACTGTTGTGCTTAAAGCTTCAAGCATAGTACCCTAAACATAACATTTAAGAACGCCAACCTCAGACTCAACATACATCTCAAAAGAATGGCTTTGCACACGAAGATTTAAGTGATATACTGGGAGAATAATTGACTTTAAATTAGGGCAATGCTGAGTGTATGTGCACCTTTTGTAGAGAAATAAGTGGACATGAATGTTCTTGAGACCAGCAGCAGCAGCAGCATCAACACTGGTGAAACCTTAACCGAGGAGGACCCGAGGGTGAGGAACGCGCGTGGCTCTTACGCAACACAGACAGCTGCGTACAGTCAGTTGTATCTGACTGGAAGTTGGGCTACCGCTCTTTAAGGGAAAATGCGGAGTAAGCATCCCAAATTATCATAGCTTCCCTTGTCCTTAAGGCAATTTGTTTTTGTTAATGAGTTTCCAAATGAAGCGCCAAATGTTAATATCTCCAAACCTATCCAGATAAGTAGCCAAGAGTAGAAGGTTTGTTTGATACCATCACCAAATAATCATGCTCATATTCTATTAGGCTACACGTTACAAAGTATTTGCATGTTTGCTATGTAAATGCATTGAACTGATGAACTGATCTGGGTGTGGAAACGACAGGGGTTCATGTTAACTACCATGATGATACGAGAGCTTCTCCTTTTATTGTTTTTTATTACAGCTATATCGTTCACGCACAGCAGAAATCAAATTCACTTATTTATGTTAAATGATGGACACAAATCAGAAATATATCCTCCAGCATTTACAGTGTTTGGAAATTGAAAGAATGGTTTGAAAATCCGTCTACTCACCTACACGACACTGTGAGCTCAACTTTGGTGGCAGGAATAGCAGCGGTGAAAGGATCAAAGTCTCCAATACACGCCATGTTCATAAAGCTACTCGTAGTCGACATATTCCTTTATCCAGTGCTTATTCGACAGCATGGGGACGAAAACACGAACCTGGGTCGTCGTGGCAAGCGTTTGGAAACTGCAGCGTCTGTACCACACCACAGCAGAGCGCGTCGTGTATGTGCGCCGGACCGTTTAGAGGTTCCTCTCCTTCAACGTTGAATGGGAGTCCATGTCAATTCAAAGGGCGGGAAGAGCAGGAGGAGGCGACTGTTTAATTACCCGTAGGCACAACAGAGATATGTGAAGTCGACCTAAATTAGGTCCGTTCTTCTAAATAAGATAAAAATACAATTCATAGCTGTAGCATTGTGTAGAGAAGAGTGCACAACCTATAAGCATATATCCTTCTATTGAAGGTTACATGAGTAGACCGCTTGGTGACAGTCAATGATCACCATGGCCAACAGTGGTCATGAACGAGGCAGGTGTAATGTCAAAAGTACATCAGGTTGCAAAAATCATATTGCGCGTCAATTCGCTTGGTTTTCCGCTCGCTTGAGTTTTGACAGCGGCAAAAAAGACACCGACAGATGCACGGAAGCCAATTAATAAGGGTTTTCTACCAGGCGTAACTCTGTGAGCTATAAACAACAACACCTGCGTCAAATTCGATTAGTTTTAAGCTGGAACGAGCGTTTTAATCAGTATGACAAACATTTGATCAATTGCCAAATTAGGAAAATAAGATGCACCACACCTGCACCCACTGAGAGCTGACTGCCACTTCACCAAAGAGGGGTAGGCCTATGTTATAGTCATCTAAAGGTGTACAGTTCCATCAGCTCATGCAGTCATGAACACTGTGACAATTACATGTATTAGTCCATAAATGACAAGACTTGGAGTTCCCTACACTGTCATAAGTTCTATATGAGAGAAGATACTGCTAACCCTTACCCTCACAACTGATTCTGGAGTTTAGAACGTTCCTATGTGTGAACTTTTTGAAAGTTTCCAAAACATAATGGTTGTGTTTGAATATGCAAAAAAGGTGTGTGTGTGTATGTGCATGCTCACTAGTCAACAGACAGACACATACACCCACACCTGCAGACAGACATTGCCAGTCTCTTGGTCTTTGACACTGTGCTGCGGCCAGACACACATCCATCCCTTGCTGAACACCTGCTCGAGCACTGCTGCCATCTTGTGGAACACCGCTGGCACGTGTACACAGCCTTCACACAGGCACTTCAAAGCTATACTTTCTTCTTGTCTTCACTCTAGGAGGAACCAGTGATGGGATTTCACCGGGCAGTTGAAAGCTTAGCAGTGTCTAAACCAACTGTCCGATCAAGCTACTGATTGCTTCAAAAAGGGATTAAGGAACCTTTGATAATAAACATGTATTTTTACATTTTACATTGTTTCAGGTAAGAAAAGCATGACACAGGTTTGTTTTTTGACAGATGACATTTATTTCACCAGGCATCTGACATTAGAATCACTACCGAGTCAAGTCATTTTTGACAATGCCAACTAGAACACCTGTACTGTGTAGCTTCAGGAACGGCAGCGAAAAAATCGGACCACTACCAATAGACTCAATGATAAAGGCTTCAATTGAGAGTGTTAGTGTGTTGCTCCTCTCTCAATTCTGGCCCACAGGATTCCACGTGAACTTAATTCAGGTGGACTAAAGCTAACATTGATCATTGATTGTTTAGATACAGTCAAGTAGGCCATTCATTAGTGCTTCTTTGTAAACATTCAGCAGAACGGAACAAAGCCTTCTAGTATACCATTCGATGTACTTGCAGCCCACACAATCGTCACGAAATGGTTTAAATGCGAAACGGCTACGGAGCAAAGCCACATTCCACAGGGATGCTCTGGGTTCAGAGGGGAGAGACTAACACGGATCCACTCTCCATGGCTAATGTTTACAGTACAGGTACAGATAAAAAGGCCCCTGCACATGTTACACTCAGTACAATAACATTTGAATCAGATGGCCCAAACTCAGAGCCCAATACTGAAGCTTCCTAAGGGTCAAAGGTGAGCAAACGACTTAGCAGCATATGTGTGTTAGTTCCAAACATGTTAGAGAGGGGACTAAGGATTTGAACTGTAACAGTACACGCGAAGAATCCTACATAACAACACACATATGAAACACACATGAACAGTGAGTGCAGACACACAGTTTGTAATATGTAAGTGCCAGAGAAGCCTTTGTATGTGAGCCTTAAGAGAGAGAGAGAGAGAGAGAGAGAGAGAGAGAGTACAGTTTTAAGGGTTAACAAGTACAGTACATCAATGAGAGCTTTCACGTTTTGGTCACGGAGCCAAGCGGTTGCGAAAATACAGAAATGTGAGGGGAGGGTGTCGTGAAGCCAGGTGGATTCTGGGTAAGGGGCCGAGGGGGACCAGGGACAGAGCGTGTGTGGTACGTGGTGTCGGAGAACCGGGACATGGAGGCCAGCTCACAGCTCCGGCGATCAAGTTCTCCCTTACCGAATCTACTCGCCTTCCCGGACACTCGAGGTCTGCACTTACATTGGAGCGTGCGTACGAGTGCGTGCATTTGTTTGTGTGCACGTGTGTGACCCACGTACTGTAGGCTCAGTACGTGCTGAGCGGATGCTTTCTGTATGGTTTTGCGCGAGTGTATGCGTGTGTGTGGGAGTGTGACTTCAGTTAATGAGAATGAAGCTAAGTTTGTGTTCAGCAAGGACAAAGGAAGGTTTTCTTCTGCTAAAAGGGAAGAAGGTTGGGTCTGGGGTCAAATCGGAATCCCGTTTCCACCTATGCAGGCTTAGTTGTTATGGTTACATTGGTTCAAGAGCGAGGGGTGTTAGGATTCCAAAAAATAGGCATCAAAGTGCAAGAAGGCAGCTAGCGTCACAGGCTGCATGTTTCATGTCCAGCAGGGGGCGACACCAGGAGGTGGCTCTGTGTTTCAGTTGCTGGCCACCTCGTCTGCGTTGTCCGTGTCCAAGGTGCTGTCCAGGCCACCTCGAGCCCGCCAGATCTTCACCGTCCGGTCACTGTCAATGGAAAATGTTGAAAACATGCGTGAGTGTAAAGCCAGCATTCTACACGTTGCCTTTATGTTTGTCCGTTAGACAGGAGAGAGAAGAGAGGACTCATGTTTGTAATGGTGGAAGACGCCAAGAGAGAAGACCACTGTTTCTTAACAACAAATTGTGGATGTATGAGTTCTGAGTCACACAGTGTTTATTAAGTTCGAGTCTGTGTCTGTGTCTGTGTGTGTTGTGTGTGTGTGCTCTGTGCTGATTCGCGCGCGAGCCTGAGTGTGAGCGCGCGCACGCTCCCATCGCTCGGTGACTCACTCGGACGCGGTGAACAGGTGGCTGCTGTTGGTGGCGATGGCGTTGATGGGGCTCTCGTGGCCCTTCAGCTCCCCCAGGGTCCCCAGAGTGTCCGTGTGCCACAGCTTGAGCACGCCGCCTCGGCAGCCACTCAGCAGAGCCGGAGAGCCGGGCACCACCCCCAGGGCACACACCCAATCACGGTGCGCGTTTGGTACTTGCTGTTGGCAAAAGACATGGAGGAAAAGGCAATGTGTTTTCGATTTGTGTCAAGGACACTCTTACAGCTACATTCTGGAGGTCCATTCGCACACTTTCTATTTTTATCTATAGCCTAGCAGACGCTATATATCAATATGTATTGGTTGCTAAATACTCATTTATAATAGTCTACGGTACCGATAAGATTGATGGATAATAAGTTATTGTTTAAATCGAAAATTGGTCTTATGATATTACTTGAATGTGATTGGGTAATGAGGGGAAGGTTGTCCAATGTTGTCCATTACAGGGAGTCTAAGAGACTCAGTCTAAAGTCTACTGAGTGGTCAGACTATGAATGTGTGTCTAATGCGAAGATGAAATCAACTGTAGTTCACTGATTACATTCAAAAGAAAGCTTCAGACTCATCCATCAGTAAAATGACTCGCCATCTCTCTCCTTTCTATACTCTTTCTTCCTTACTTCCTCTTTCCATCCTACTATCCTACTATCCTTCCTTCCGTCCTGGCTCCTTTTCTCCCGCCCTCCCTCCTTTTCTCCCTCCCTCCCTCACCTGAAGCAGGTCTTTGCGGGCCAGGTCCCACTTCTTGATGCCATTGTCTCTTGACCCACTGAAGAGGGCGTCCCCCTGCACAGCCAGGGACTCGATGCCATCGTAGTGGGGGGGGCTCGAAGTTGTGTGTGGGGCTGATGCTACCCAGAGCCCCCTCGGTCACGTCAAACATCTGGCAACACACAACGATCAGATCATCTTTTGTGATTGCGTGCATTTACAGACTGTCAGGTAATGCAATGTCAGCGCAAACAGAGACCACCACACACACACACACACAAACCTTGATGTAGTGATCCTTGGATCCGGTGAAGACCAAGTCTTGACCGCTCCCTGTCTGATCCACAGTCAGACACATGACAGGGCCCAGGTGACCTGTGAGTTTGCCCGTGGACACAAACCTGACAGAAAAAGAAAAAAACAATCACAAAATCTATCATTTTTACTGGTGGTGCATTAAAGCCCTCGTCTACCTTTTCCCTACCTCTGGGGGGGGAAAAGCGTTTATGACAATACCTGTCATGTAAGTGGCTTGAACTGTCTGTCAATGACCAAGGTGAGTAGAATATTTATTTAAGTAAAAACCCTCTAGGGGAACTACAGCAATGGTGAAAGAGACTGTATTTATTGAATGAATCAAGCTTTTATTTATAAATGGACTCCATGTATACTGTACCTCCTCAGATCCCAGACCCTGACAGAATTGCCAGCTGCAGCATAAAGGATTGAGCCGTTGGGGTTGAGGGCTATCTGGTTGATCTGGTTTTCTCCCGCAGGAATAGTGACCGTGCGGTTGGTGTTGGACACGCAGGCATCCCCCAGAGTCACCTGACCAGAAGACCTGCGGCATCCAAAGAAAAACATGAATGAAACTGCCAACGTTACAGTATATATGGCTGGTAGTCAATGGTATAAATTTGCCTTAGGAAAATTGCTTGCAGTTCTGACCAAAGCATTCCATATCAAACCACCAGAGACCTCCCCAGAGATCAACTCTCCACGATGTCTGCGCCACACTGTAACATACTGCACTTGTTCAGCCCTGCGCTATGACCCAAGAGGAGAGACTCACGAGAGGGTGCGGATGCACTTGGCCGAGTCTCGGATGTCCCACACTTTGATGTAGGAGGTGGAGACGGTGTAGACCAGGCTGGAGCTGTAGCGCACAGACACCACGTTGTTGGGGTGGCCAGCCAACGACATGATCTCCTGCCCCGTCACCAAGTTCCACACCTTACACGTCCGGTCTGAGAAACGTGACGGGAGAGGGCGGGAGTTTCCCACAGTTTCTCACGTTAAGCAACAGAAAGGATAAGCTCGACCAACCCATCGATAAATAAGATTGGGGGGGAAAAAAAAGTGTAATGTGAAAGAAAGAAATCAAGCATCAAGTTAAGTGGGACCTTTGGAGCCAGTGAAGAGCAGGTCGTCGGTGCAGTCGACACACAGCACTGCTTTGGGATGTCCCTCCGCCACGTGGACACACTGCAGCGTGGACGAGCGGCTGCCCTTGGAGGACGGGAGAGGGTTGATGACACCTCTGGGGAGGGGAGAGGTAAGGACAAACACACACACACACACACACATGAACATACTGTTTGTTTCAGACATCTATTTAGGGAACCTTCCGGCAGCACATATAGATCACTTATCAGGTAAAGAGTGAGAGTGCAGAAGATCCAGCGTGCAGCTCAAACATACAGACTACAACATCCTAAACACATGCCGCACACGTACAATGAGCCACAGTGCATGCGACCCGCTTGGCCTTTATCATGCTGCAGTCACCAGACACAGAAAACATGACAAACCCAAATAGGTCCTGAATGTCCATCCCCAAGACAATGGGACAGACAGACAAGAATTGGATCCAGCAGAAACAGTTAAAAGACTACCTGTATCCGAAGCAGATGAGCCACTTGAACCTATTTTACAACACGACCGTATACTGACTAGGTAGGTAGAGACATTCAGTCAGACACTCAGATCCCTGACAAGACAGTGGTATAGTTCTAAAACAGAGCAGTGGGGAGTCTCCACATATCAATGGCAACTAAGGCTTTTCTATTCACATTATCATCAATCAATTAAAAATGTATTTTTTGTAAATTAAAGATGAAATAAAGTAACTCGGGTTCCAAGATCTACAGTATGTTTTAGATAAGGGTGCATAATTATTAGACAGGTAAGGTGCCATTAATGAAGTCAATGGCTATATGTAAAGAAGTACCATAATGAACTATAAACTAAGCACTGAACTATAAACTATAACATTTTCCAAAGTGGTTTTAACTTCTATTTTCTGGTTACTGAAATCATAATGATTGAGTGGATTGGTATTAGCGCTGAAAGAATTGTGACCCGCACCACCTTAACTTGATTATGTGACCATGTAACTAGCTTGCCATGGTCAGCATAATCTTCCATTGTATTATTAAAACCATAAAGCCTGAAAGAGATCCATGTGTCACCACCCCCCAAAAGGAGATGAGATAGTTAGGCATGTGGGTGAAGCGAAGACAGGAGGAGAGAGAAAAAGAGCGTGCCAGTGTTTCATACTATCACCATGTCCCATTATTGCCTACCATTATTACCCCTGATTGATTCCTCTTACTGTTCACTAAGACTTACTTTACCATGAATTCCACTTATTGCTTACTATCCTAAATGTTAATGACTAATGCTATTGCTAATATTTCCTCTAGTCTTGGTCCTTGGTCTTACTCTACTCTCCTAACTTATCCTGTGGTACATCTGTAGTCTCTGACAAGCGGCTAAATATGTTGCATTGGCTACAGGGATGGGCGGAAGGGGAGGAGAAAGGCCCCTGAAGTTGTAGCTGCAACGATAGACAGAGGGGGAGGGCAGCTGAAATACTGGTTGTGCAAAGGGTGTTGTCAGTTGGTGTCAAATATGTCAAAGTAGGGGGTGTGGAGTTAAACACACACACTCCACAATATTAAATATTTGTGAACTCTGCATTCTTTTTTTTCTTTTTTAGAAAGAACACTTAAGTTGTGCATGTACATTGGTCTTGATTTAGCTGAGATTGGGAGAGCTGACTCCAAAAGATGGCCAGTTCACTCAGGATTTATCAAGAAGGAAACCGCTTTCATCCACCTTTCAGCTCACCAGTTTAAGATCAGATTACATTTTGATGTGGGAAAAAGTAGCTTAGCGCTGTCATCAATATATAATATTTATATATTGCAAAATTATTTGCAGCACAGGTTTTGAGAGGTTTAAAAGCAAGTTGAACACTGAAACCATGTGACATGTCCAATATATCAGCTATGCCAAGTAGAGGAAGTTAAAACATTATTAACGACATATTGAAATTCAGTGTACAACCTGATAGGGAAAGCAATCACACCAGGCAAAGTGAGTTTTAGATTTAGTTTGAAATCACATGCTTTTATGAAGCAGGAGAAATTATTTGAGAGTTAAAAAGTGTTAAAAAGAGTTATCGAAATTTTAGTTTGGGCCTCAGTTGGGCTGACAGTTTAGGTTATTGTTGATTACTGCTTACTGTTTGATCTCCTTGACCTTAGCCGCCTTGTCATAAGTCTTCCTGCGAGAGAGTGGGGAAGGTTCCGGAACTCTCTTTCCCGCCCCTGAGGGAGGTCTGAAGCCGGAACTGATATTCAGTTTGAGGATTCATAAGCAAGACACACGACAAAGACACGGAACATAACAGAGGGATGTAAAACAAAGCAAAATTAAAATGAAAGCTAAATGAGGTGATGACCATGCAATACACACGCACACTGTTCGTTACCTGACATTTCGTTGCCCAATATTAAGTCTCTTATCACCAAGTTCTTGTGCGGATGATATCAAGGTGCCACAAGCAAATGACTAAAGCTACATGAAATTTGGTTTCCAACAAGACAGCTGACTCATTCCCTACAGTACACTAAAAGACTGTGAGTTTCCAGCCATGTCGTTTTTTAAGCGGTTAAGGTCACAGCAACTGACTGCTCAGCAGTTTTGAGTGATTATTGATAATGTTTAAAGCTGCATTGACTGTAAATGGAGATTAAACTCTGCAGGAGAAAAGTACGGTAGGATATCAAGCAAGATGTAAAAGAGCCGCACAATCAATGGTTGGTTTTATGTTCGCATAAAACGGTTATGCTCGTCTCTGCTGGGAGCTTATTGCGTGAGAAATACATTATTGATTCAGATTGATATAAAAAGCTTGAGGGAAACGTCATGCTTTTCAAGAAACATATCTTAAAGAACTCCACCTTAATCCATTGTTTGGATGTGGCTTATTGTTACCAATGTCAGGCAAAGTCAGGCAAGGTGAACATAAAAGGCACAGCAGCAATATCAACATGCGGTTTCCTGTTGTACAATTAGCATGTTAGTGGGTTAGCGACTCAGCATGGACTTACATGCTGCCCATTTTGGAGGAAAAGCCAGGGGAAGTAGTCATATAGTCCCTGACAGTTGGGCCATAGTTCTCCAAATCCACGCCCACTTCAGGGGTTTCAGCCAATGGCAGAATGGGGGTTGAGAAGTCAGTGGGCGTGTCAAGGGCGGAGTCGCTGTTGGCGTAAAGCAGCTCCATTTGAGTGGTGGTCCTCCTTCGGGCCTGTATCAGAAGAAAGCCCCCCCCCACACGCACACATGTTATTTTTTGCAAAGTCACACTGTGTAATCACTGAACAGGAAGTGTAGAAAATACTACCTTGCTTCTGGATTTAGTTTCTCCACATAGTTTCATGAGATCTGATGCCAGAGAGCTGGAACAGAAGGTACCGGTAGTTACGCAAATTACATAGGTACTGTATATTAACCTCACAGTTAAGGGACTTAATTTGCATTTCATTCGTATTTACTTTTCACATATGTTTGCTGGTCATTTGTAGTTGATTGAATGTTGTCTGAAGGCTTTTTAACTTTCGTATGACTGTAGGTTTGATTGATTTTGATATTTTGGCCCCATTATCTGCATTGCGGACAACTCACTTTTTCTTGGGTATCAACCGTACAAGATGAGGTGACATTTGAATTTGTGAGAACTTTCCCTTATTTGTAACTTTTTAACTTATTATGTCAACCACAATACTTACTTTCCCTCAATGGCAGGACTCTGTGCTGACTCATCGCTGCTGCTGTCATCTCCATTCTCTGTGAAACCAGAAGACCCCAAAATATAAGACTTGACAGCAGTACAGAATCCTGATTTACTTACTCTTAATGTTTAATCTCGAAACAATTTCCTGAAAGTCGAGACTGTTAAGATATACTGTTACAAACATGTGGTAACCACAGGGTTGTTCATTGGATAGAGTGTGGTAACGATGGACGAGAAAAGCGGATGGAGACAATTTCAGCACAACGCCATGCCGCTTGATGATGTCACCCCTGAGGTCCTTGTTCACTACCAAAGTTCAGGGCTTTACACTAACACGAGTTAAATAGGCGAGGAGACAGAAGGTGGAAGAAAGGACAGTTGGGGAGGAGTTATGGCGAGCCGCACAGAATGGTGGAGGGGAATGACCAGGAACACGGTCACTAGGTAAAAAATAGGAGAGGAATCATTAGTCCTGTCGATCTGCCAAGACTTGCTTTGCTGGCTGCTGTGGCGCAGACCGACATCCCAGTTCGGCCTGCAACGGCTGTTCCTCGAGAGCCGAGCGCGGAGGTCGTTAGCAGCTGTGCTAAAGCATGGTTGCTATCACAGCACATGAGGAGCTGGGGGGGTGGTGGAGGTGTGAGGGCTCTTCCACAGTGAGGGACAGGAGGGGGAAGTCATGAGACAGATGGATGGACATCTGGTAGCATTACACTTCATGCACCTGCTCATGTTTTGTAATTTTGTTAGTTTGGGGGGAAGGGGGCGGGGGGGGGGCATGCAGTCATAACACAGATAATAGGAGTGCGTTGTTTCCTTTACTCACCCACTGGCATGTTACCTAGCTCTGCGGTAAAAACATATCAAGGCAACATGGGGGGGAACAGAAAAAAGGCCACACTAAAATCAAAACACAGTCCCCCATATTGAAAAACAAGGCAAAAGAATAAATAAATAAAACAACTACTGTGCCAGATCTATTTGAACAGGGCGTCCTTCTGACCAGAAACTGACAAAAAAGTACAATATGACCAATATGAACAGCATAACACCGAACATTGTGTTTCATAACCAAGGAAAAGTGTTATTTTACCATTTAATTTAATTTTATAAGAGACCCAAACTAATTCAAACAAATAAAAACATATTTTACGTTTTAGCCAGCAACGTTTCAGAAGGATGCCACAGGCAAAAGCAACTCAACAGGCCACATCATGCATTTCACCTC
Organism: Mallotus villosus; assembly: GCA_903064625.1. NCBI lineage: Eukaryota > Metazoa > Chordata > Actinopteri > Osmeriformes > Salangidae > Mallotus > Mallotus villosus. The sequence goes on along the minus strand of CAEFZP010000528.1, from coordinate 236,227 downwards.
CAACACCCAGTTTTGTTTCTAAAGGTCAAAGCCCAAAATATCACTTTCAAAGCCCAACCTTGAAAATTGGCAGAACTACAATGACAGTTCACTAAAATACTTAAACTTTGTTTGATGACCCAATATCGAACAGTGTGCGGAAGAAAACTTGAGAGCTAAAAAATGAGTATAGTCCACAGCAGCTATCTCAACCAACCAGAGATCTTCTCAATACATTTTCTTCCTCAACTGCTTGGCTTGCCTACTGAGCTAACCATAGGTCAGAGCAGGGCATTTAACAAGGGCTGTCACCAGGACCTTGAGGACAGTGCTGGGTAGGTTGGGTTTCAAGGGCCCTTGTAAAACACTCCAACACAAACAGAAGGGGCCAGCGTGGTATCAATAACCTCCGCGAGGGGGCACCGTCACCTTGAAGAGCGTTCCCCAGCAGGGCGTCCAGCTCTGGGTTGAACTCGGCCTTCTCCTTCAGCATGTGGAACAGCAGCTGGTTCTGGGTGGCGCTGGTGATCTCCGTCTGCTTCAGCCTGCCCTCCATCACCTTCACCTGGGACTCCTTTTGGGCCGCTTGCAGACCCTGGAGATGGGACAGGTGAGGTCAAAGGGTAAATGCGCAAAGTGTGTTTGTGTTAAAGGCTGCTGTTTGAAGGGTTCTAATCGCCTGCCATTGTTTGTTTAATCAAGATACTTAAACCCCCCCAAAACTGCTTGACAGGTGCTAAGGTCAATATTGATATTAATCTTCAGTGGTAAGTGGTGTGTTTATTTGCTAATGCTGCTTTCCACTGATTCATCTAATCACCAAATTATGGTTCAAAGAAATGACATAATGAGTGTTGTTTTGATAAAGGGATGTTACTTTATTGATGGCCATTGACATGAAGTGGTCCAATAGGAAGCGAGCCTCAGGCAGGCTGCAGGAGCCAATCACAGCAGAGACATCGACAGTGTCTCCCTCCTCCTGTAAATTCATGCAAAGTCATTCAGCAGTTCAAGCCATCTGATGCATTCAGTTATACATTTCCTGTATAGGTTTTCCCCCCCACTATTTCTCTATCCAGTTATACGAGTCATTCTTACAAAAAGGTTAAAGGAGAGACAGCCATCTCTTTCTGTTAGGTCTAAGCCTCATTCTCTTCCTGCCTGTCTGCCTGTCCCGTTTCTCTATCCGTCTGTCAGTTTCTCCTAACCCTTCTCACCTTGGCCTCCTCCATCTGCATGATGTTGGCCTGGCAGTCGGCGATGCTGTCATTAATGTAGTCGATGTTGGCGCTCAGCGCCTCCACTTCCTCCCTCAGAGGAAGTGCAGCTTTCTCCACCTCGGGCCCCTCCCCTACCAGCCTGTCCCGTTTCCTGGTCACCTTCTCCCTGCGCTTGGTCAGCTCCTCCCGTTGCTAGGGACCAAAAACAACGACATCAAAACACTTGGTAACCCCATTGAGGTTTAACGGTGGCCCTATTCTTAAGGACGAGCAGCGGGAGAAAGGGGCGAGACCTTCAGGAGGCGGTTCATGTCGGCCTCCATGTTGCAGATGGTCATCCTTTGCATGATGACATCAGAGACGCGACGCTCCAGGGTCTGCCACATGCCCCTGGATATCCTGGTCGAGTACACGCCAGCAGACCTCCTGCTGTAGTGCCTGGATTACATCCACACAGTACGTTCTCACAACGTTGTATTGCGTTTTAAAAGGACACGCAGAATACTCCGAATACATTTTGACACAAAGACAAGCGTAAATAGACAGAAAACAAGATACTACAATCAAATAAATAATGACAACGGTTAAGGACATTTTTTAGTACACACCGCAAACAAAAAGAGGTGAGCGAACACCACGGCTGTCTATAGGTTAACACTTAACACACAATCATAGTAGAGCGCATATTTGTAGCACGGTGAGTCTTGGCGCTGACTCTCTAAGGCATTCCGGCACACGCGCTCACAAAGCCTGACACACACGTGTCACACGTACCTGGTTCCATTGGGAGCGGTGGAGCTGGAAGTGTAGGAGCGACCAGAGGGCGGGCGATAGGAGGAGTCCTGGAGAGACTCGTGGAAGCCGGCCTTCCTGGTGGTGACCTTCCCTGACATGGGCCTGGCCTGCCTCCTCAGAGCAGTCACCTGAGAGGCAGATACACACCAACAGGCAGAGCATTGGCCACCCTCTCCCCACAGGTGCAACAGAAAAGCTCTCGAAGAGCATTTTACACGAGGGAGTCATTTTAGCATTTTATCCGTGGACGCTTTGGCTGCTCACCTCCTCAGTCTTCCTGCGCAGTATCAACTCCTGCTGTCTCTTCTGGGCCTCCAGTAGCTTCAGCTGGTGCTGTGAATGAAACATAACACCGTCGACAACTGGAGAACCCTCACACACAAAATTATCTCTCAAGACGAAGCGATGTTCATGCTAAGTTTCCCACTGTGCTTGGTATTTGTGATCATTCAATGGAAAAACGTATTTCTTGGCACAAACAACTGTCATTATTTCCCCCCCCAAAAAATATAAATGTATCAAATCCAACCCAGCACTCCTTATCTGTTCTGCCACTGAATAGGAATGTCCCCCACCTCCTGCTTGCGTTGGTCTTTCTTCAAGGTGGCAATCTCTCGGTTCCTCCGGCACTCTGTCATGCGGTTCTTCTCCTGCTGCTCCTTCATCTGCTTCATCAGACGCACCTGGAGCAGAAACAACCGACAACAACGATGGATCACAAGTGACAACAATGTCCCAAATGGAACTCCAACAGCTGATCCCACACAGCTCAAGCGGCACTTCAACGCCGAATCTCCCAAAAACTAGAACTTTAAAACCTACAATCCACTTAGGGTGGATCCCTTTCGGGTGCCATCATTCGATAGCATTTGGACTGTGTACACATCAGGTACATACGGGTACATAAGGGAGTCAGGTGGCTGAGCGGTTAGGGAATCGGGCTAGTAATCACAAGGTTGCCGGTATGATTCCCGGCTGTGCAAATGACGTTGTGTCCTTCGGCAAGGCACTTCACCCTACTTGCCTCGGGTGGAATGTCCCTGTACTTAATGGAAGTCGCTCTAGATAAGAGCGTCTGCTTAATGACTAAATGTAAATATGTGTGCATATTAGCGCCCTGAGTCCCGCCCACCTTTGTTTTCTTCATCTCGGTCACATCCATCTGCAGCTTCTTCATCTGCTTCTCGTACTGTGATTGGTTCTTCAGCAGGCGGGCGTGCTCCTTCTGCGCCGACTGCAGCTTCTGCATCTCCTTGTTCATGATGCTGAGCTTCTTCTCGTACTCCGCCTTGATCTTCTTGGCCTTGTCCTCCGAGCCCGTCTCCACCGAGCCTGAGGGGGGGGGGAAGGCGGCACGAATAAGAGGTACGTTATGAGAGGGGACGTAAAGATGTGTGCGACTAGATCAAACTGGAACAGAAACATTTGAGAATCACCGTCAGCAGCAGAGACATAAACGAGAGGGTCTCGCCCTCGGTTCAATCGCGACCGCGACACGGACACGGTTTAACCCTTGGACCCCGCTGCCTTATTCATGTTCTGCGGTTGCAGTGTGGTTTACCGTAGCCTGACGGTCTTACCCATGTTCTGCAGCACACGGTCTCTCTCCAGCTGCGTGTCTAGGATCTTGCTCTGCAGCATCATCAGCTTCTGCTCGTACTGCTGTTTGAGCGTGTGCAGACGCCGCTGGCTGTTCTCCAGCTCGTCGATCAGCTTCTGCTTGATGGCGATCTCACAGGTGATGTTGGCTAGATCCGCCTGGAAGTTTTCTGGAGAGCACAAAAAGATTGACGGGAACGATATGCAAGATGGGTTGAATATTTTGTCTGGAAAGGTTAGACTAGATCCACAGTTTCAGTAAGATGAGCATATAAGTCGTATACACTTTTAAACACTGTGGCCCAAATATAAATAAACAAATCTTACTTGCATTAAAACACTGCACAATGAGTCCTTGTGCCTGAACTGAAAACATTGCCAAAGTTTGGACCCTCAGTTTCCTTACCTTTCTCATCCAGCTCAGAGTCTGTGTCATCGGAGCTCTCCTCCACATCCATCTCCTCCTCTTCCTCGTCCTCCTCTTCATCCCCTTCCTCATGGTCACTCCCTTCCTGGAGCTCCTAAAGGCCCAGACGAGAGCATCAAATGCTCACATTTGGATTCATCGACGTGTGACAAGATTGGGTGAGGATGCTGTTAATCATACCGTCTCAGCCTCCTCATTGGTGCGTTCGGAGACCACCCTCTCTGTCACCTTGTCGTGGTCATTGTCAGGGATCTCCTCCTTGCTGGCACTAATGGATAGAGAGACTGAGAGTAAAATTCTGTTCATTGAGCATTATGGCATTAATGCAGAAGAGAGCAAGATGTACTGGATGACTGTACAGCTAACTCAGCTTCAGCGTTTTAAGGCAACAGTGATACATTGCATAGTCTACTAATTGCACTAATTGCACATCATAAAACACAATGAGAATGTATGTAAACAGTGGATGTATTCATAATTTATCCATGAATAATGTCCAACATGGCCATGGGATTCAGTTTAGGGAAATCCTACACAAAACAAAAAGAATATGACAAAACAATCAGGGGTCAGTGAATGAAAAAGATGTTGTGTTATTATTAATACTCATTATGGACAGAACAATGAGGCTAACAATAAGGACAGCTTTTAACTGGCATTTCCATCCATATCAGCTTGACGGACAAACTGAAAGAAATGGGTCCAAAAAGGCAAAATAAAGCAGTAGTTACCATACAATTATTACAGTGCAAAAATGTTACCAAATTAGTAACATATTATAGTACAGTAGATATATACTACTGTATATCAAAAATATAATGACAAATATTTCATACTGTAAACAATCCCAGCATGATCCAAATCGGTTTTGTAACATGGATATGCATTATTTTCATTTGGAGTCAATTATCAATTAGGTTTCTTGAATAATTGAACTAGAGCCATTATGGATAGGTGAGTGTGAGAGGGACTTGATGGTGTGAATGAATGGAGCCCGTCAAGCGTTTCCACAGTAGCAAGGTTAAGAGTCAAAGGGAAAAGGTGACAGTGATGGCTGCTAAAGTGCTCCTACAGTAGAAAGGGGCTTTCTCTCCTGGTGTGACTGCCTGTCAAACAAAAAGGGTGGATTAGAAGAAGCGAGGAGAGGGCAATTTGAAGGAGGGAGGAAGCGAGGGAGGGAGGAAGGAAGGAAGGGGACGAAAACATGACAAACCTGGCATCCTCTACCTCCTTCTCCTCCTCCTCCTCCTCTACCACCTCCTCCTCCTCCTCCTCCCTCTGTTTCTCTGCCAGCAGCTGCTGCAGTCTTCAGAAGGAGAGGTCAAAGGCCGTGGAGAGGTGACGAGGGGTGAAGAACAGAAAACGGAGGGAAGGGGGAGGGAGAGCAGGAGAAGGAAAGGAAGAACAGTCAAGGTCAAAGGGATCAGGGAAGTCAGCTGACCACTAACCTTCACTGAGGATGGCCAATGTGTGAACTAGTTCAAGCCCACAACACAAATACTGTACACTGTATGACCAATATACTGTCACCCATATTTCATAATTCAATCTGCAGAGCGGAATAGCTGTCCAGTATCCCCAAGCTTGCAGTATTTCCCCTTGATCCACTAGTACGCAGTATTCTCCTATACCCTAGTAAGCAGAATTTCCCAACCACCCCCTTGTAGGCGAGATTTATTTGCTAGACAAGCCGAATTAAATTAATGCATTGAGGAGAAGGATTCACAGAGATGAGACGTCGGGCAAGTTCCCAAAGGAATGCATACTGTAAGAGATTATAGGAAGCAGGAAAACTCCCCAAAAGAGGTCGTTAAATCGAGTCCTATCATACTGAAGGCACCGATCACCTCCATCCTTTCCCTCCTTCCCTCCCTGCCCCCCCCTCTCTCTCCCTCCCTTCTGTTTCACCTCTTCTTCTTCTTCCTCTCCTTCTTCTTGAGCTTCTCCAGGTCTTTCTTGGCGATCTCGATGATGTCGGAGGTCTCCTTCTCGGGCGCCAGCAGGGCCTGGGAGAAGCTGACGGGCCCGCCGTAGAAGGACTGGCGGGTGGAGGCGCGGGACAGGTTTTTGCGCAAGTTCTCGTTCATGGACTCGCTCTCCAAGAGTTTGGCCCTGGGAGGAGCATGGGAAATAAATTGCACAAGGGATAAGTCAAGCGTATACATGCAGTATGCATAGGTACAAATAAACAATTAATTTATGGGATTTATGTGATCTAAGTATCATATGAGAGTAATATATTGTATTATCATGCATTATTAGTGATATATTATAGGTAGCGTATTGTATTACATGCGATTATATTACTGGTAATGACAGGATAGAAATCCTGGAGGATATGAATGTCTTAGCTAACCATATCTAAATGCCGTTTTGTACCTGAGCTCCTCGATCTCTTTGATGTAGCCTTGAATCATGTTCCCAATCTCCTCACTCCCCTCTCCTGAGGAAAGGCAGGCCAGAAGCACACAGGGAAACAGGAAGCAATTGCTGAGTCATTTGAGTCTCGGAAATAAACACAACAGAGGAACTCCCCAGTGGGAATATAACCACATGGACACACACACAGACACACACAAACTAACACACACACAGCCCCTTACCGACTCTGGCCAGGGTCTGGTTGGCCTGGTCCGAGAGCAGCTGTGTGAGCCTGGCCTTCTGGACGTCGATGGTCTCCTGCATGGCCTTCACCCTCACCCTCAGGTTGCTGTTCTCCGTCTGCAGCATGGAGTTCTCGTGGAACATGTCGCTGATGCTCTCGATGCCGTCCTCAGCCACCATGCGCTTGCCCTGAGAACAGAGATTTGGATTCAAAGGGGTGGGAAGGCTTTATACACACCAAGGAAAATATTTGAATTTAGTCCTGATATATAACTTTGTATTTATATATCTATACATATACACATATATATATATATATATATATATATATATATATATATATATATATATATATATGTGCAACAAGTATATATCTATATCAAGACAGTTGTAATATTTTCCTCTGTGTTTATTTTAGTTTCCTATCTTCATTTAGTCCATTGCTCCATGACTTTCACCAATTGTCTTGCTATTGGTACTCTCTGACCCACTTTCCAAATCATCATCATCAAATCATCCCCAGACACATTTATTTCATCCTTGTCATCTCCCATCCTCCATTTCACTCTTTAATTTATATAATGTAACGTTTTATTCGTCTCGTTCACCCTCCCTACCCGACCTTCTCCATCCCTTTCTCCCTCTCTCTCTTCCTCCATCCCTGTCTTCTCACCGTCCTGTACTCCATCAGCTCCATCTGCAACCGGGCGATCTCTGTGCGCAGGGCGCTGATCTGCTGGCTGGCCTTGTCCTGGTTCACCATCACCCTGTTCTTGATGTTCCTGGCCCGGTTAGCATACTTCAGAGAGTTCAGAGTCTCCATGAAGTCGCGGTCCGAAGGGCTTATGCACGCTATCATCACTGTTTGGCTAGGGGAAAGGATAAAGAGTGGAAGGTGTTTTGGGTCATTCACATTCATTCAAGTCCTCCACTATGTTACTGTTCGGGGAACCAATATAAACCAAACACAGGCAGAAGCAATCGAAGACAGACCTGTTTCCTCCCAGCGAGTCTTGTAGGAGCCGGGTGAGTTTGGAATCTCTGTAAGGCACGTGCGAGGATCGCTTGCTCCTGTCTCCCAAAGCACTGATTACATTACCCAGAGCAAGCTGTACAGGGAATAAGACCACAACATGGAGATACAGACAATTAATAAACAACTGAATATGATTGCTTATAAAAAGCACAAAACCCAACCAAGTGAACCTTGCTTCTTTCAAATATTTTACAATGGTTGCAATTGCTGAACTGCACCACCAGATGACAGCATACATCCAATGTAACACGAAAGAGCTGTGTCATTGCATGTGCAGACCCTTGTGCAACGTACGCAGAGATATACAGTTTATTGTTAAAAACAGCGGCTACAGCACCGTATAAAAAAACATTAATTTCCCAGAATTCCAGAAAAAGGACTAATCGGATATAAAAAAGACACTTGACTCAAAATCCATATTCTGATATTCAGGTCTACAATGTTATCATACATGGCAGATAAGGAAAACTCCTCTCTCTGGTATTTTAGAACAGGCTAGTGGAGCTAAGACCCAGTCGCTCACCAGTCCACAGTTGATGGAGATGCCCTCTTTGGCTCGGTCTCCGGTCGCCCCGGTCCTCTTCAGCCTCTCAGAACCTGCCAGGTCCACGAAGTGGAACTTTGCCGTCAGCGTCTCAAACTCTTCCATCTCGGCGTTACCGTTGGAGATTTTGTTGTCGGTCTCGTTGTCTTGCTGCATGAAAAGGAAAGGTTAGTACAACAACGTGAAAGCAGTTTCCGCACAGAGCAGCATGGTAGAAGTTCTTTGTTTATAGGCAACAGCTGGTTACGGTTAGGGGTTATAGGTTATGATCATGGTTAGGGCAAGGATTAGGGGAAAGTTAGAAACAGGTCAAGATTGGGTTTAGGTATCAAACATTTCACAATTTACTGTAGTGTTATGCAACAAGAATAACAGTTACTCTACACCTATGCAAACAAACAGAAAGCCAGAATGACAATCATCCAGCTGTGCATACATTGTCGCTGGCGCAGACGCGGACTTGGCACAGATGGATGGTGAAGATGGCGTGGGAGCGGGAGCTCTGCACGTTCATCTGGGTGCTGGCGGTGGTGCGGCACAGAGCGCCCAGCTTCAGACACTGCAGCATCTGGGGAGAGAGTGAGAGAGGAGAGGGTGGGAGAGGAGAGGGTGGGAGAGGGAGAGGAGAGGGTGGGGGAGAGGGGGGGAGAGGAGAGGGTGGGGAGAGGAGAGGGGGGGAGAGGGAGAGGAGAGGAGAGGGAGGGAGGGAGAGGGTGGGAGAGGAGAGGGGGGGAGAGGAGAGGGGGGGAGGAGAGGGGGGGAGAGGGAGAGGAGAGGGGTGGGAGAGGGAGAGGAGAGGGGGGGGAAGGGGTGGGAGAGGGAAGGGGTGGGAGAGGAGAGGGGTGGGAGAGGAGAGGGAGAGGAGAGGGTGGGGAAAGGGAGAGGAGAGGGGGGGGGCAGGGGGGGAAAGGAGAGGGTGGGAGAGGAGAGGGAGAGGAGAGGGGGGGGAGAGGGAGAGGAGAGGGTGGGGCAGGGTGGGAGAGGAGAGGGGTGGGAGAGGAGAGGGAGAGGAGAGGGGTGGGGAGAGGGAGAGGAGAGGGTGGGGCAGGGTGGGAGAGGAGGGGGGTGGGAGAGGAGAGGGTGGGAGAGGGAGGGAGAGGAGAGGGTGGGGACAGGGTGGGAGAGTGGGATAGGGTGGGAGAGGAGAGGGGTGGGAGAGAGTGGGACAGGGTGGGAGAGGAGAGGGTGGGAGAGGAGAGGGTGGGAGAGAGTGGGACAGGGTGGGAGAGGAGAGGGTGGGAGAGAGTGGGAGAGAGTGGGTGAGGGTGGGAGAGCAGATGGTGGGAGAGTGTGGGACAGGGTGGGAGAGAGTGGGCGCGTTACTGGTGTGGACAGGTTTACCGTACAAGCAGATACACGCAACGATAGGGTGTTGATAAAGAATTAAAGACCAACACACACACACACACTGTGTGAGATCAAAGCGATGTGCAAGCGCACGAAACACTAACACACACACACACACGTATCTGCATACAGCACATACAGTACCAGTCAAAAGTTTGGACACATGGGAAAATGTGTCCAAACTTTTGACTGGTACTGTACATGCATACAAACGTGTTATCCAGATAGGAGAACATGCATCACACACACACACCTCTGCTTCAGAGGACACTGTGCGTGTGGTCACTCCGACAGTGTAGATTCCTCCATTGGCGTCCTCATGGATCTTTATGTGAGATTTCTGCTTCCTGGCCTCCAGGTCCCGAGTGCTGTCGAACAGATCCAGCACCTCCTCATTGTACAGCTGCACTGGGAAAGAAGGGAACACACAAACACACACACACACAGATATAACATGACAAAGCATACAGGAAGTTCATTTTCCCCACTTTGAATGTGTTGTTTGGTAACTGGCCTCTCAGACGGTGTTTAGGCCTGACCTAGAGCAACGTGATCTGTACTCACGATCTCCTTATGCCTTTACACGTTTATTCTTTCTGGCTTATTATTTTTTAAACCGTGGAAAGCTCTTTGTCTTGGTATCTCTTTTGTAATCTAGCCACTTTAGTCGTAGAACCTGAATTAATAGAAATAAAAGGCAACAACTTCTAAATGGTAGAGGACTTGTCAGTCATATTGGCAAAACAAAGGTTAAAGTGCTGTCTTCCTGTGAAGGGAACAACCCCACTGGACCTGGCTGTTATATTTGGACTTAAAAGTGCAATAATACAATCTGGTCAAATATTGTGGTTACAGCGCAAGCGCATTTCCAAAAACAGCATAATCATTTTGAAAAGTTGTTATATCTCGATTTCTATTTATTTATTTAATAACTTAATTTTGCTGGCTTCCGAATGGGCTTTTAGCTAGGCGCCACACCAACAATAGTCCAATCTAACATTTACATTGACTGTAGGCAAAGACAGTTTATTGACAGGGACGCCCCTTCTAGTTCTGCATCAATATTTTGCTCCCCGTCTGGCCACATGGGGGCCCCTGTCACTCTCTATGACGAGCCAACACAACTGCCCGCAGCTCCTGGTAACCCTTCTTGTCACCCCTCCCGGTCCAGACACAAGCCCTTCTGACCCTCAGTCCACTCCAACCCTTCGCCGGCAGCTGCACGCTTTTGATAGAGTCATTTCGAAGTGTCAGTCTTGCAGACGAGCTTGTTAAACTAGCCCTGTCAACAATATACTTTGACTAAAAGTTGTTGTAACGACTTGAAGGCTGTGTGCCCAAAAACGATATTGAGGCCAAGTCATTTTCTCCTGCGATATCGAGTGTCCAACTTGTATGGAGCGACACCAGGGTCCTTGTTGTTGTGATTATTATGAAACTGAGTTGTTGTTCGCAATTGTAAATAAAGAACCTGGTACAGAACAGCTATGAATGAATCCCAACAGCTTCCTTTATACTTTATACTGTAGCTAGTATTGTTAGCTAGTGTTTCGACATGTCTTTTATTGCATTGTGTAGGTTAAGCCTCAGTAAAAAAAAACAACCACATCAGTGGCTGAGTATTCAATTGAGCGTCTCCCAGCGCTCCCAGTGTGTACTGGATCACGACACGTGCGGTACTGTACCTCCAGGAACTGAGCGTTGATCTTGAACTCGGGTACGGGCCGACCCTGGTCCCGGGCAGCCTGGCAGCGCTCCTCCATACCCCTGAACAGGTGGCCCACAGCCCGGGGGATGATGCCCAGGTCCTCCTCTCCCGAGACTCACATCGAAGCCTGTGCCCATGGTGTAGGTCTTGCCTGAGCCCGTCTGGGGGGGGGGTAGAAGAAGTAACAGAACAGGAGAAAGGGGGGGGGGAAGAGTTAGAGCGCTAAGATTGGGTATACAGGGCATTGGGGCTGGGAACATACAGGTCATTTTCTCCTGCAATATTGATTGCTCTAAATCTGACACAAAATCTAAGCAGGCTGAATCCCATGATGGAGCTGACTGGGTCAGTTTGCTGCACAGGGCTACAGCTGGATTAGTCCAAGTTAAAAAAACATGAGCCACTGAACACAGCTAGGCTTGGCCGTACTATGGGCCAGGGCCAACCAGGACTAAATCTATTTTGAAATGAATAAATAGGCCACCAATCCAAGGAGTAGTTCTGGGAAATATGGGTGAACTGGGGGGGGGGTCACATTAGAAATGTATGCTTTATGTGAAGGTGTGTGGGATTCACTGATTCCAGTACTCCCCTCTCTATCCTTGTGGAACTTCCCAGCTCTATCAAACCCTATTAGAGGCACTAGAGTGGGCTTTGGTTGTCAAGGCAACCCAGGGAGCACCAGGGGAAGGGGGGGTGAGGGGGTAGACTTGTAAGTAATGTCCCTGCGGTTGGCTGGGACTGCCTCAGAGAAGACAAACCCCTCTGAAAGAAAGTGAGATCTTGAAATGTTGGACAAGGACAAAGGGGGCGAGAAGAGAAAGAGGGAAAGAACTTTGCTTCCAGCACACACACTACGACACTGTTGAGTACCACCTACATCGATTTCTACACATTCACTGGAAGGGTTAGAAGTGCTTTTAGAAGTGTGTGTCTGTGTGAAGTTAGACTGCCATAACTGCAGTCTTTGATATAACTAATACAATGTACTTTTTAGCACTGACCAAATCACCAAATGTAAAAGGACGACAATAAACAAATGGTTTAATGACAACCAATGCACAGAAAAAGGTTAGACATTAGATGAGTCTTCGTGAGTGTATCTTTTCACCTTTCCTATCTGAATGTCAACCCTTTCTCAAAACGCAGTCTCTTTACCCAACTGCCCTAAAAAACAAACACAAGCGTTCAACTCGCCTGGCCGTAGGCAAAGATGGTGGCGTTGTAGCCCTCGAAGCAGCCCTCGATCAGCTTCGCAGTGCAGTTGGCGTAGATGCTGTCCTGCTCCGAGTCCATGTCGAACACATAGTCGTAGGTGAAGGCCTTGTCTTTCCCCAGGATCACCTGGGGCTCCGCGGGCGTCACGAACGTGCAGATGTGACATCCCTCGATCTTCTCTCTCGGCAGCTGGGGACGGATCCTGGGACAGGGGAAACACAGAGAGCAGAGACATGTCACCCTTCTGATGTGTAACACAAGGCTTCAAATGGGAGTCTTTGTTCCAGTGCTACCCCATTACGTTTTACTATGTACCCGAGAAGGGAAATGTTGTGTTTCGCGAGCATAAACAAACTTTAAACTAAAGCAACCATTTGACCAGCTCTACTACAGTGGTCCAAAACAAAATGTTTTAGTCATTTAGCAGACGCTCTTATCCAGAGTGACTTACAGTAAGTACAGGGACATTCCCCCCAAGGTAAGTAGGGTGAGGACACAACGTCATTTAGCACGGCTGGGAATCGAACCAACAACCTTCTGATTACCAGCCCCATTCCCTAACCGCTCAGCCACCTGACTCGCCTAAAACAGGCAATGCAGGTATCACACAGTCACAGTGCCTTTACTGCTGCTGATATGAGACCATACAATTGAAACCTTTAAGTAAGCGTCGGCGCTGTCACGAGTTTTAAAAAGAGCAGCGTTAGCAGGTCATGGTGTTAATGAAAGTTTGTGTCATAGTTCTGTTTGGCCTTGGGTGCTGTCCGCACATTACTCTGTGCTTCTGACCCAATATTTTGCTCCATTCAATCTGCCAGCTGGCTGCGCATGTATGTATCATTGTGTGTGTGTGTCTGAGTGTGTGAGTGTGTGCGTGTGAGTCGCACTAAGCTCAAACCCTGAATGTCAGCAAAGCTCTCCTGAAAGCTGGCCAGCTGAGAGCTGACTGAGGATTACCCGGGCTGCTGTGGACATAAGTGTGAGAGGAGTGCTGCAGAGTGACAGAGCGGCGCTTGATTGACAGACGTAAAGAGACAATTCGCATCAACAAAACAAAACCCTGAAAAAAGAAAGAAAGAAAAGAGAGACAGGCCTACTCGCTCCTACCCAAAGCAGAGTCCGACTGAAACATTGCTGGAGGCCGCCACCTCCATACACTTTCCAGACAGAGGGGCTCTCATGGAAGCCTCCATGTACACAAACCACTGATATTAAGTCTCGCGGCGATGGATGTGAAGCTAGCTAAAGGGCCGAGCTATGCTGCTAACCGAGCACCTGACAGTGGGCCTTCCTGACTAGCCGTGTATAAGAGCTGCTTTGTGTCTCCAGGCACAGAGAGAACAATGCCACCAGAGGAGCACAGAGCAGCCATTGTGTCTGTGACACAGAAGCCACCACTGCCACCGGGCATGCTCCGGGGATTATCCCACTGGACGGAGAGGGAAGGTGGGGATGGAGGGAGGGAGGAGAAGTAACACCCGGGCTGGAGGTCAGAGGATGTCCGCCGGGTTGCCAGATAACTGCAGCGCGTTGTGGAACGGGGCGAGGGTGTGGGGCGTGTTTGCTTTGTGAAGGCAGTGGCGCAGTGTGACACGATGGTTCTGTTATTTCTACCCTTAATGGCCTTTACTGTGCTGATTATGAAGCTGGCCTCGAGCAGTCTAGATGTTAAAGTGGATCTGAGAGTGCACAGGCTTAACTGATGTTGTTATGGTTGTGCCTGGTCGTTGTGATGTTATTTTTGTACTGGCTTGTAAAATACAATTCTGTCTTGTTAGAACTATACATTTTCTGATACTTGATGCTTTCCTTTCTATAAACAGTATTTGTATGTTGCATTTGAGTAAGTATCTGCTCAATAAATGAAATAATGAAAAATTATGGTGAGATCTTAAAAATGATTTAAAATCATAATACAGTACAAATAGCCTAGATTGACATATTGCGTCATCAGTTGCAGACAAAGACTACTTTGTAAAACCAAGACTACGCAACACAAACTTATTTTAGTCCTCTTTTGTCTTAGATGTGAATGTGTGGTTAAACAGAGGCGTCAACACGGCTCATTATGGGTTAGGGTTGTCATAACGCAGAAAACAGGCACTATGTCACTGCTCGCATGTCAATCTCAGAACACGTATTCCAGTGGAACGCTTCCCACACAATCTTTGGATTGTTCCGTTTTCGTTCACCCCTTCCATCCCCACAAGGGCTGTCTTTGTTTGGGGCAATAACTGCCTATGTAAGCCTACTATTTCCCCACCCCATTTCTCCACCCCTCTTTCCTGGGGGGTCCTTGGCTTCTCCCTGATCTGCAGGGAACCACTCCTACAGACCTGAACTCGGTGGAACTGTCTCCAGGAATAGCGAATGGATCCAGGGAATAATATCTTTGGGAGGCGATTTGATGTACGAACAACATGAACAATTACCTTTGGCCTTAATAAAAAGTCAAACGTAATTCCAGTGACTACATGAGAATGAGAGAGGACACCGAGTGCTGATCAACACCAACCCCATACAAACCATGTGTTTTGTATTGGAACGCTTAAACTCACAAGCCCCAAGCCCTGTGGCGAGGGCCAACTCTGTACTCCATATCAATCACATCAAAGCTGTGTTTCAGCATGGGATTTCCTCACACATGCCTCCAGCACACCCGACACCAGCGCTTGTTTTCCTGAGCGATTAGGGGCTCGTCACCTGAACGGCAGGTTCCGCAGCCGGTGTGTTTAGCGTTGCAGACCGGGGTTGGATGAGGATTCTTTCATCCCTGAACGCAGCGAGGACCCGCGGCTGAACACGCCCTGACCTGTTCCTCACATCCTCCCCCTCCTCCTCCCCCACCGGCCCGTCCCTCAGGATCCATCGCTGCTCCAGCGCACTCACTCAATAAATCATTAAGACGCATCACCACAAGGGAGGAGAGTGGAGGTGGGGAGAGGGGTAGGGAAGAGGGGTAGGAAAGGGAAGGGGAGAGGGGTAGGGAAGGGAAGAGGGAAAGGGAATGGTAGAGGGGAAGGGAAGGGGAGCGGGGAAGGGGAGAGGGGTAGTGAAGGGGAGAGGGGTTGGGAATGGTAGAGGGGTAGTGAAGGGGAGAGGGGTAGTGAAGGGTAGAGGGGTTGGGAATGGTAGAGGGGTAGTGAAGGGGAGAGGGGTAGTGAAGGGTAGAGGGGTTGGGAATGGTAGAGGGGAAGGGGGTAGGGGTGGGTAACAGGAAGCTCTAACGCTATCTCTGCAGAAGAGGCCAACCATTGTTTAAAAGACTGAGAAAAAAAGGCCAGGGCAACATTGGAGACACGCTCAGTCAGTCAAAGCCACAGTCATGCAAACTGATGTAGTCCAATGATGCTGCTGTACCTATGCTGCAGTAAAGAAGTCCAGCCTGTCTTTCACAGGCTGGTTTAGTGTGATAACTGAGTTGTGTGAGATGACATCACCTGCAGCTGCCCCATGCAAATGAGAAATGGCTTGAGAACAAGGACTCCCAGAACCACCAGTCCCAGAGAGCACGTGTGTGTGTGTGTGTGTGTGTGTGTGTGTGTGTGTGTGTGTGTGTGTGTGTGTGTGTGTGTGTGTGTGTGTGTGTGTGGGTGTGTGGTGTGTGCTTTTGGGAGTCCAGTACAGTAAACATGTGATGCCTTCAGTTAGCTCTTTAAACTGTCAGCGGGGGGCCTTCTCCATCTCCGATTACAGTCACTAGACACTTTCCAAATCTAACAGTGCCTCTACTAAGAGCTCAGTCAGGGGAGGAAGACTTGCCCATGTCTTTTGTAGGAGACTCTTCAGGATGACAAGAGGGGAAATGAAGGGGGGGAAGGGGGGAGGGGGGGAAAAAAACGAGACATGAAGTGGGTTTTGTCTGAATTGCAGCACTGCAAGTTTCGATTCAGCACGCTCTGCCCTCATTAAGCTGCGCTCGAGCGTTTGTGTGTGTGTGCATGCGTGCGTGTCTGCCCTACTACACACAACTCTGTCACAAGCACAACAGCACAACGCTTACCGTGACCCTACCAAGGTGATGAACTCGGGAATTGTAACAAGCAATCTGATAAAGGCCTTAAGTTCATGCACAGTGGATTACATAGTGCGTGTTACATATTGTGCAGTGCCTAAGTGTATCACTCCGTGGCATATCCCGACGGTACTTTGTCAGCCTCGAATGTCTTGGGAAAAGAGGTTACTATGGCGACCAGGAACATATATTTTAAATAAAGGTAATAATCCTCTCTCGGCAGGATGCAATGTCAACGCGCCAGCCGGAGGAAGATGAGAGGTGACAGGCATGCAGGAAGGGGATTGGCCCTCTCATACCTAAAACATGTCAAACAAAGCCCCCTTAATCCTGCTCCCGTCACCTCCAGCACTCCAACATTAACGAAAGCTGTTTTGGCAACATAACCACAACTGAACAACGACCAAATCTCCATTTAATCTTCAACAGGTAAAAACAAGCCTCACCACCTGGGGTGGGGAGGCCGAGGGACAATTGCAATGGAGAGGGAGAGGGAGAGAAAACGAGATAGAAAGAGTAGCCAAGTCTCCAACTCCTTAAATGGAAAAACAAGTATGCGTTGGATAGAAAAATGCCTGTTTTAAACATAACGTTCCATTCGAAGAAATGGGAGGGCTGCGGAATACTGTTATTAGCAAATTAAATGACAAAAGACCCAATTCAAGACAAACTTGAATAAAAAGACAAAAATGCTTTAAAAAAAGTTGGGAGATGCATGTGGGCCTGTCATTAAAATCTCCAAGCTATAACTTTCACCAGAATTGATTGCCACGTGTTCTCAAAGAAGCATAGCTGTTGATCCAGTTGCCATAGGTACAGATAACACGTGGTAATTCTACTGCAATTGAACACGCCACCGGAAGGACTGGAGCCCTCCAGTTTGATAGTCTCAAACCACTCTGGGAGAAAGCAGTCACTACACATAAACATGCGTCAACGCGGTGAGATTATCGTACACCAGACTACTATGAAAATGGGCACCACAGTCTCCTTACCAACAGCCCAAAACATAATCAAATAAAAAGGTCTCCACTTGCAGGGCCGTAGGCAAAGTTGGTGGCATTGGGGTTAGGATGAGACTGTGGCCAGTAGCTGTCAACGAGATGTGCGGGAACTGAGCGAGAAGCAAACACACCACGCCTATGTCCCTCAACACTATAATGGTTAAAGGACCTGACTGCAATGTCTTACGCACATGGTGTTTCTCACACTCTGCATTACCTGCCTCACACGCACCTAAACACGTCTGCCAATACATAGTATCGGGAGAATGTTCATATCTATCTCTATCTCTCTCTCCATCACTCCCTCCCTCCCTTTCTCTCTCTCTCTCTCTCTCTCTCTCTCTCTTTGAGTAATAACACAGCTAGCTAGCTAGCTCAGCGCTGGATTTCTTGGAGCAAGTTAATCGTGCCTCCATGTTGCTCCATGTTAGATTGGACATGTTGGTCAATCCAAATTTAAGGTCAGGGCCTCACAAATGTATAAGTAACAAATGAACGTACAGTCCTTTGGTTAAACAGGACAGACACAAAGTACTTTTTGCCCCACCTCCCCTAATGTGCACATGGGATCAGCGCTCAACGAGCCATGTTGACAGAGTACTCCCATCTTTGTGTCAACAGCGGGCCAACGGACGAGGACTCGACACAGAAGCCACATCCTGAAAATGTTGAGGGAGTTATGGAAAACTGGTATCTGATCCTTTCAAGGCAACGGCAGACGCAGATAGAGGTTCGATAAACGAAGGATGGGAAAGGACCGTTGAGGGGAAATGGACCAGCGGGTGAGCAACATGAGAGTCTGATGTTCCACAGGCAGACGTCAGGGAAAACCTGTCGTGGATTACTCCATGATGGCACACGAGGCTGAGTCGTTCGACATAGCAGAGAGAACCACATTCATGCCTGATGCAAATGCATATCCATCTGTTAGCACATTGTGAGCCAGGAAGAAGCAGGTGGGTGAGGCTCATTTCCATGTCCTGGTCCTCCCAGCGAGTGAGGTGTGAGTTTAGATGCAAGACTACACTGGGTGATAGATCTGGTGCATCATTTGATAATAGAACCAGGTAGTGGTTACAATTATGCGCAGGCTAGTAAATATTTAAACAACCCATTTTACAGAGAGACAAAGACCAGTACCAGTTTCAGAGGCATGCACACTGTAACTAAGCAGGTGACAGCTTGCTAAAACAAGCAAACTGGGCTATTTGAGATCTCCCAAGACCTATTTATGACCAAATGGGCAGACAGTTAGAAGTTACAGCCAAAATCTATTTGTAGTACTACCCATTTGCAGTTAGTTTAAGCTAGAGGTGTGAACCTAGTCTGCTTCTACTCATGACCTAACCTGGCTGCCTGCATCCAGAGGGCCCAAATAAAACCAGCACGCCGCCCGTCAAGAATAGCATGCTCTCCATTATATTTAGGCTATATTGAATAAAGGGACCCTCATTCTCCACCCGTAAGAAGGGGGAAAGAGAGAGATTGCGAAGGTTAGAGAGTGCAAGACAAGGAAAGATGGAGGGATACAGAAAGCATACTTTGAAAAGACAGGCGAAAGACCAAGAATGCGAGAAAAAAAAACATTTGCCTGGGTGTGGTAGTCTGCATTTTGTTCGCCTGTAATTACTCTCTGTGTTGGTTTTGTATGACGGAGTTCACTTTCGAAGCACAACCAAAAAAACACGATCGGAGCCAGAAGCTATCCCCCGGCAATCCACATTTTGTTTAGATGTGTCTTTCGGAATGTGCTGACTCGTCAGAGGTCATGGTATAGATAACTGAGGTCTTCCAGCAATGCAGTGGTCGTTCCCAGTCTATTTTAGGGCAGCTTCCGTTTAAGTGGAGGCTATGCTTAGAGCCATCTCAGAAGGAACCAACCTTCCAGCCAGTGAGATGAAATATGAACAGATTAAGACCGTCTTTGACTGACTTATACCGGTAGAAATCTGTGGTACTAATAATATTCCAAAGAATAAAAACTATCTTTATTTTTGCACTGACTGTCTGTGTTCTACACACACCTCTCATGTAAACCCTTTGTTATTGTACAGGCCTGCTCACATACAAGTAATTATCCCACCAGGCTGGTTTTACAGCTAGGTCTACCCCGTTACACCCCTAAAGTACCATTTATTAAACTCTTGACAATAACAGTGACATAACGTGTCGTTGCATTTAGCACTAACAAAGGCTTGTTTAGAAACCACTGTGAAAACAGCATGGAATGTGAGTCTCTTTCTCTATACTCAAACATACATTAACTATGACCGCCAACACACTTCAAAGGCAAACATGCTAAGCCTGTCCTGTGCAGCAAAGGAGAACATGTGCTGAAATCAGTTTTGTGCAGCAAAGGAGAACATATGCTGTAATCAGTTTTGGCATTAAGCGCTCAGTCTTGCCCAATCCCAAATCTAGATCCAGTCCTTTGCAGGAAAGCCAAGTTTATGTCTAAATGTCCTATACTGTTGCCTGCTTAGTTTTGGACCAATCCTTTCAGGTGGTTCAGAGAACCAAGGATGCAGGTCTTTAGGACTGACCCAGGAGCTGATTTAGGGCAGGGCATATGCCAGCATAGCTGCTATGCATTGTAAAGGATCATAGCGTTTAACATAGAGTAGAGAGGTGTCACACCAGCTCTCACACACACATGTTGTCCCCCTCAGTCTATTTGCTAATGAGAACATAAGAGTATTACTGTCCCTCTGGCTGACTCTGCAGGGGAGCACAGACGTGTCAATATTGAAGTCTTGACATGCTCAGGATCTTTGGCTGGGTGTGAGCACACAGACAACCACACACGTACACCAAAGATATCTGCCCACAAACATAAGCATGCATACACCTGCACACAAAAGCAGGTGTTTAAACGATTATGCAATGGAAAAGCGTAAGGACACAAATGTAGGCAGGCACATGAACTGAAGAGATGGAGGACAGAAAGAGTGTAACATGGGCAGATTCGCATAGCTGGCAAAGCAAATTGGCCAGGCGGTTGTGGTTGTGACGCTCATAAAATGTTGCCTACATTTTTCATTAAAGATACAACCTAACTGTAGTCATGAACGACTCAAAAACGACCTCGAGCTTATAATTCCATACAAAAAGGTTTGTCCATTGCTATGGCATACGATTTTTATGCAAAGAAGCCGTGAAAAAAAATCTGACCAACAGTTTCTAAACTAGAAAGAAGAAATCTTTGTGTTGTACAATGTGTAGGCGTCCACGGTTGACGGACTCTTGCTTAAAGACCATCAACAAAGCACTTCTTTTATCGATTAACCGCCCCTCAACCGTCTCCCTTGGATGCCGAAGAAAGACTTCATGGTCGGCATCACGCCAAAGTAACACCAGAGACCGAATCTGTTTCTTTGACAACTCAGCCCTTCGACAACAAGGATGATGTCGCCCACCCTTTGGCCAACGCCGCTGGTGGTGGCACCTGCTATAGAAGGCCCATGTGTAACAGTTTTTCCCTGGGCGTATCTGCTGCGTCATGAATATAGCATCAGTCTTTTAGCCTCTGCAAATGATGAATACCGAGTAATAATGGGCTTGTCTGGTAATCTGATAGGACTGAAACTGGATGTAATTCGTGTTCACATAAACCGAAATCAGCGGAATGAATGTCAAATAATTGAGAGAAGATGCACTAGACTCGACCAACGCTTTTCAAATGTTTTTATAGCCTACAGTAGTCTGACGGGACGTCTGAAAATCGATTCCTGTTTTAATTGAATCATAGAGCTACATGGCTTGAAGCTGGATCAACAGATGATGCAGAGGCGACAGGATCCAAACAGTGCATGCAAACAGCAATGCAATTGGTAGCAGAAACATGATTACTCAATAAAGCAGTGGGATATCTGTGATTTACCTTAGTGCTACTCGAACTGAGCTTTCATCCTGTCCACCTGACATGGTTCTGCAGGCTATCGATATTAAACAAAGAATTAGAATCCAACGGATCTGTCCGTACTTTGATTATCTTCTCATTCGACAAGATGATGGGAGGGAGAGTGCGCAACTCCCCAGCAGCGAGCGCTAAAAATCAAGTCAGCTCGACTTTACTCCAGCCATATTTAATTGGATATCATGTAGATTATGACTACAATAATAATTTTCGAAAGAAACTACTGTGCGAAAACCATAGTGCCTTGCATGTCCAGCAAGAACGAGTTCCACGCATGCAGGTAGGGTCAGCAGAGATACAGTCAGCACAGCCTCCTTCTGTTGTTGCCCAAGCTTGCGTTCAGGTTCCTCGGTTGAGGGACACACACGCCTCCCGCACGCTCCTCCGCTCGAACCGCAATGCGTCACCAAACCACGCCCTCTTTAGCCGTCCTACTCCGAGAAGTGTTGCGAGTTGACATCATCATAAATTCGCGTGGAAATATAACATAAATTGATCATTTTAAATGGATAAAGCAGATATATCAGAACAAACATTGCTGGATGCATTTTGTAGGAATCAACGGGTAACTCACTGCTGTACCATATTACCTATTTAATAAATGAAACCTAGGACACAAGAAAACAAGTTGAAAATCTGAGACAGTGATGAACCCTATCAAACAAACTTTACCCAAATAAACGATATACTGGCCCTACTTCTTTCAATATGAACGTTTTGAGACAGGTGCAAGTTTCCACTCCTATCCACATTCCGAGGAAATTGCAATCTTAACAGGTACAAAATCATTAGGTCAATATAATGGTGCCACCCTTGTGGTCATGTGGAATAACTGGTGACTCATACCATAGTATGATGTTAATACATTCATTTAAACCATTACCCTGTACATATCCTGTACAAATGAAGAAAGTCTTACCAAATTTGAGTTCGGAGACAGATACAAAGATTCCAGCAAATGTAATGGTCCTGCAATCAGCATTGATTTTGGTTGGTCATGGTGCTTGTGTTCCACTTCAAATCCCGCATGTGGAAGTACAATATTGTTTTTTCCAGGCGATGAAGAGGTGGTATCAACTTCAATAGTTTCTTGTCAAAGTTTCAGTTTACCTACCAAACGCATGCATCCATCCCACCCAGTAGCACAGTACCAGTGGTGTCCAGTTTCAGTCCTATCAGATTACCAGACAAGCCCATCTAGCTCTACCATCTAGCAGCCTCACCTCATACTCTCAAGCAGAAACACACATTTTTAGAATGCATGAACTAGTTCTTCAGGAGAGACCCGGAGGTTTTGGTTCAGTTGAATGGACATTTTTATATTTGTTTGGTATCAGAATAAGGGTCATTATAATTGAATGTCCTGCTGTGTGTTTTCCATTGTGAGTTTCCTCTTTGAGATAAAAAAAAACACTCTGTTATGCTCTATGCCCAAAGTATTTCAGCTATAGCTCTCGTCCTTGTCACAAAGACATTTAGCCAGAAAAAGCCATTTAGCCAGAAGGGTTTTGTGCTTGTGTTATTTTGTTGGGTGTCACATTGTGTCTGGAATGAAACCCTGCATGGGGGGAACTGTGAATGACAACTTCAGAATTACAATTATTTCTTTCTTTATTAAATAGCATATCAACAAACATGTACAATTCAAAGAACATTAGTGAACCCTATACAAAAACACAACTTAAAACAACAACATTGGAAATCATTATGTACAGTACATTTTATACATTTATTCACAATATTTAATGACTGCTGCCCACATTTACAGGCAATTATGCCATTGAATTATAACATTTGTACACAATGTGTTACACCCAGTTAGTCTTACTGAAGTCTAATCTCTCTCCAGCACTCACAATAACAGCCGATTCAACCCTATTTAAAGTACAACATACATTTATTTCATTATTTAAGCACCTACTAGAGCATACAATACCAGTACACCACTCATCCAATGCCACTGAGCTGCTATGGTGCTGACTGGCTTGCTACAACAACATTGCAGGAACTCTACAAAAACATGGTGATCGCGCTGAGTCAGCAACATGGATTCATAACTGACTCAACACCAGAAACAGGAATGTGAAACTCTTGTTCCCATAAGGCCTTGTGTTCCGTGAGAGATAGCAATAAAACACCAAGAGAGAGAAAGAGAGAGACATGGAAAGGAGTGAGCGAGTTTAAAAGGGAAGGGAAGGAAAGCAGGACAACAGCCTTACAACCGTTTCATAGCAGTGCCTGCAAAGCATAAATAAAGGAAACGCATTGTTCCCTGATGGACTCTCTCATCCCTCTTGTCGTGTGTGAAAGAGGTCTACGAGAAACGAATGAAATACGATCAGAAAGACTTTTACCAAACTCTCCCCGGTGAGAGGAAATAGAGCCTTTAGATTTCCCCACAGGCTACTCCACATCAGAGGCTTCGTTGTCCGACAGTGCGTTACTGCCCTTCACCCGGATGTACTTGAAGTTGCGGGTACGGCCTCCCTCAGGGTCTCCGCAGGAACAGAGGCAGCCAGAGAATAGGCCCTCGATGTCCTCCAGCTTCTGGCCTCTGGTCTCTGGTAGACAGCCCAGCACAAAGAGCAGGCCGAGCCAAGCCAGACCCGAGTAGAGAAAGAACGCGCCTGGGGAGAAGCGGTTAGACCGGTTAATCAATCCACGACTAACTGATCAATCATAACAACTAATCATCATTCCAAATGTTCAGGGACACATGGCTTTGTGCCTTGACAGAACAACCAACACAATGTACAGCCCGTGGCCAAAAGTATTGAGAGCGACAAATGTTGTGTTTTGCAATGTTTGCTGGTTCAGTATTTGAGGGAAATGTTTTCAGATGTTTCTATAGAATACTGGAATACAATATGGCACATTTCTTAATTAAAGCTTTTTGGGGCGAATATTTTCAATAAATGCAAATAGTCCCCTCTTTTACAGCAGTCAATCTGCTCTTAAAATCCAATCAGAATGATAGAGTGATTTCACCTGGCTAGAACTAGTTCACAGTCACACTTTCCCCTGTGCTGAAGATATGACTTACTGAAATTATGTTAGCAGTCATTTTAGGCCAAGGCCCAGCAAGCTTTAGCAAACACAAAATGTATGTCTCTCTCAATACTTTTGGCCACGGCTGTACATTGCATCAACACCTAATCCCTACTAGCTGGAACTAAAGACGACTCACCATAGTAGGTGAGGTACTCAGCCACGTGGAGGAAGGTGAGCGAGACCAGGACATTAAAAGTCCAGTTGACTCCAGCAGAGCAGGCGTTACCAGTACTCCTCGCCCAAAGAGGATAGATCTCAGAGTTAACCGTCCATGGCATGGGACCCATACCTGGGACACAGACAAGCAGAAGGACCCAGTTTACTGGAACTACTGCTGGCTGGACTTGATGTAGCTGAGAAACCAAAGATCAATTATTGAGGTGGTTCTTTGATGAAGGTGTGTGTGTGTGTGTGCTCACCTGGGGCAAAAAACGCCAGGTAGAGGATGAGGCCTAGTAGGACTAGCCAGGAGTTAGGAGTTGGACAGTAGTTGTAAGCCCAGAGAGGTCCATCACTAGCCTCAGTCATGTTGGAGCACCTGCATACTTAAACAACAGCAGATACTTAAAAAGGAATAACATCAAATACAAATAGATAAGGGCAAAAACAAAACCCACTTCCCATCATCATCAATTCAGAGTGAGAAAATAAACGTTTTACAGTAAATAAAGGCAACAGGCCTTACATGAAGTACACAACATTTTTACTACAAACACACACACACACACAGACACAACACATAAACAAGCAAACGACTACTGACCTGCCCCAAGCGGCTTTCTCAGTGGACGCTTGATTGACAGGAATGCAGGAAGAGTCGGACACAGAGGAGCTGTTCTCCAAGTAACAGAAACCGCAGCCTGGATCTAACATGCAGTTCTCACAATACCTGGGGGGACAGATTACGGTGTGACACCTGTCAGCCACATACCAACCCCCTACAGTAAAACCACCAATAATTGCTTTAAATACAAGATTTAGGTTTACAATAAGGGTTTAGCTCATCTAATAAAAATACAACGCTATCTTACTAACATAATATGTACTTTGATATTTAAATACATCTAAATCCAAGACTGATAACTATATGTCTTGGAGAGTAATCAGCACCAAAAAATGGAATACACGCCCATTTATGACAGCTTGAGTTGGGCTGTCAACTAGTCTTACATGCATCTTACCCATAGTGTGAACAGGTGCTGTTGATAAGCTCTGTGGGGTGGAGGGTGACAGGGGGAGAGTTCTGGGCCGATATCAAAAAGCCTACAGCTAGAACTATCAAACTCAAAGCAGTACCTGGGAGAGATCAAAAGATTTGACCTCATAAGCTTGTGAAGGGAGAGTTATAGACATAATTTAGTCAATACAGGGCAAGCAGAGAAACTGCCGGACAGAGATATGTCTCCTACATGCATGAATTCAAAACAAAGACAAGCGGACACACACACCAAAAATACTGCCCAGCGTCAGCCTCCTGCGTCCCACTCGCTCAACAAGCCACACCCCCATCAGGGTGAACAGGAAGTTGGTGGCGGCAGTGGCCGAAGCCAACCAGATGGCCTGTTTGACGTCACGCACTCCAGACATCTGCAAAATTGTGGCACTGTAGTACCTAAAATGGGACAGGAAGAAAGAAAGAAAATGAAATTGCCAGTCCCCATTGTTCCCCATATGATATTCCTAATTATGTTAGCATATAAATTATTTGAAATTACATGCTGACTTAGTTATGATATCATTACCGATACCATAAGAAAATACCATCATTGTAAATCATTCCCTGAGCAAAATGTCTTTCCTGTCTCAGCTTGCATTGTGTCTTGCTTATCAGTATTGCTTTCTCCGTCACAAGCCCTCGGTAAGACCTCGGTATGATCTTGTGTACTCTGACACGCAACTGATCATCCCTCAGAAACACCGCTTCAGATAAATGGTCGTTAACAGGCTTCTGCATAACTAGATAAGGACCCATTCATTTAAATCAGGTGTGTTGGAGCATGGAAACATCTCAAACGTGCAGGACAGGGGGGTCCCTGAGGACCAGTGTTGAAGACCTCGTAGCACGCCACCAAAGATCTAGCTACATTCTATGGCACGGGTATTTAAATAGAGGAGTGGGTTCAACCACTTCAACTCAGTTACACTCACCACCGCCCACCCCTAAATTCATTCCTACACACCACAGCATCAGAGTACCCGAGTACTGAAACGAGGCCTGTGTGGTACATACATGACAGTGTTGATCCCAGAGAGCTGTTGAAACATCTGCAGTCCACATCCCACGATGAGAGCCCTGCGTGTGGGAGGGTGGCTCAGCATTCGCCAGATCACAGGGCCCTCTACCGGAAAGGGTAGGTGTAGGTTAATACAGTAGTAATAAAGGCATCATTGTGTGCAGGTGTGTGTCTGAGTGTGTCACCTCCTCTCCCCTTCTCCTCCTCCTCCTCAATGCTGGTCCTGATGCTTTCATACTCCTGCTCAATGCTCTGGCCCCCACGGATCTGGCTCAGCACACGCCTGGCAGTCTGGGTAGAACCCTTCTGCATGAGCCAGCGTGGGCTCTCTGGCAGGAACAGGAAACCAATAAACTGGATCACTGAAGGGACTGCAGACAGACCCAACATGTATCTGCAGCCAGGGACACATGGAGAGGAAGACATAGACATAGGTGCTATCAAGCTTTCATGAGAGAAGTTCATTTTCCTTATCCCTCAATAAACTGAACAAGTACTGCATGACAGAGATGGAGAGAGAGAGAAATGATTTTCTAAAACTTCTGAAATTATTTGTATAATTTGAGTGTTGGAATGGCATGATGCTTTAATTCAGTTTGCTGTCAGCTGCTGTTCTCACATTTCTGTCTAGTCTATTTGGGAAGAAGAGGTGTTAGAAGTTTGCAGCTCTTGACTGGCATTAAGGCAGTTTCTGACAAAAATATATTCGCAAAAGTAGCAGGTTGTAATTGCCGTTTCTGTCACCTCTGACAGAAAATAGAGCAACAGAGAACAGGGGCTGAGGAACATGTCACAATTAAAATCAACCGAGAAAATGATGGGGTTTTCACTTATGGTTCTCTTAGCACTTGTGTAAAGTCTGTTTCATATTAATTGGAATGACCGAAATGCATTTAAGATGAACCTAAAGTTGCTTTATTCTTGCTTTACCACCAGGATCTAAACAATTGATTGAACCTTAACTATGGAACATATCAGAAATGCTAAGACTTACCTCCATCCGTCTTTGTGCAGGTAGCTGAAGGCTCCGTCTACAAGAGTGGCAATAAACTGGCTGCCAGTGATGAAGAGTGTATTCATGGTGACCAGCTGCCCTCTCAGGTGTGGCGGTGAAACCTCAGCGATGTAGACAGGTACTGTCATGGAGGTGATGCCTATGGAATTGAATTAAAGGGAAAGACATGACGAGGTCTCAAGGCATGCGTTTAATATATGCATTTTCTGTTTTGTATGTAGATAGGTACGTACATCTATAAAACAAATCAAACAACACTTACCTATACCTAGTCCAGCGATAATTCTTCCAATGAGTAGAACCTCTTTGTTTGGGGCAGCACTTAAAACAACCCCCCCAACAGTAAAGAGAAAACTGGCCAGCAAGATACAGACCCTACGCCCGAAAGCCTCGTTCAATGGCCCACCGGCTAATGCAGAGAGCGCAGCAGCACCAACAGTGCTGGACACCAGTAGCTCCTGCCATAAAGCACTCAGGTTCATCTCCTTTTTGAGAAGAAGCATTGCCCCAGATACCACTCCAGTGTCATAGCCGAAAAGGAAGCCACCCAGAGCGGAGAACCCCACCAGGATGTAGACAAATCCGCCTGTGACATGCTCCTCATCATCAGACAGTTCTGGAAGTCCGAGGGTGTTCGCCTGGGAGGAAGTCCTGACGAAAGCGTCTCCTTCCTCCCTCACTTTTTTCCTTCTGCTCCCCATAACGTTCCTTGATCTCTGCAAGTAGGTATGCTTGCCCAATGCCGTGTTAATGATGCTGCGGGGACATAATGAAAACACGTAGCCCAGTGAATGACGACGCTATCTAATCTAAAGTAACCTAATGTTAAAGAAGATATCGCTTCACTTGAGAGTGTGTACCTGGGTTGAAGACTGTCAGGATATAGCCTAGTGTATGATCAAGGCGAATATACATTTCGAAATGAGATTGATAAAAACACGGAAGTGAATGAATGTCAGGGGTAACCAATCGAAAGGAGAAGATCTGCGCAGCAGTGGTGAATCATTAATATTTAGTTATATAGGCTATATAGCTCACTTTGAGACGAAATACAAATATAATTGTTGTTTGATCACTTTTCATACATTCCGTTTCAATCATTCATTCACAACATCTAATTTTGTAAAATTGTACTTTCAATGACAACATAGTGTAGGCCTACCTATCTAATTCCGTAGGAGACTTTCGAATGTTTTACAAAATAACAACATATTTTAAAATGTATCAACATAGCCTGTCTTACCTGACGTATGTTGTAGTAGACTACATTTTGAGCAGTGTTAACAGCTGATTCCCAGTTGCTGCTGCGCTCTCTACCAAACGGGAAGTTTTGAGAAGTCATATGACAGACTATTTGTCGACCAGAAAAGTCACGCCTGTAAAAAAGGGACAACGCTTTCCAGCCCACCCCAAACCAAACAACCAGACAACGCGGGGCTTCGAAACTGAAATCCATAATAACTTGGCCTTCATGTCTGACAGCCGTCGAGCGTCGTGTTTTTCAAGTCGCACAATATTGAATGGACTCACGAATGAAAGTGAAGGCTATCAATGTTTACATGTATTCATCAGATGAAATGGAGCAACTCGATTGTTTCACGACACCCACCGACGATCGTGGTGGATTATAACTAAATGCTTATCAATACTTTCTTGCGATAACACATCAAAACAATGAAGGACAAGGAAGAACTGGAGGAGACTCTAAAGAAACTGTTAGTGAGATTGAAAAATCTTGAAGAAGGAAAGCAGTTAAGTACGCTGGTTCAAATCATCGAAGACCTTCTTTTCCTGGCCCATACAGATGGATGGGGTAAGATATAGCCTACAGTGATTCACTTTCTAGGAGCCTGCACAATATTGAGTTGCAAGAACTGTTTGTCTCACAGCTGTTATTTTCATCTTTCCAACTCCAGTCATTATTACGGTAAATTAAAAATAAACTCGAACTGTCTATTTATAGTTATATGTTGGAAAAACCCTTGTCTTCTCTTTGCATACCGTTTTTTAGCAGCTGAACTGTTTGAAGACAAAGCGGTTCAGGGGCCTCTTATGGTTGTACTGTCATTTTACAGTGACAGTAGAAGAGTGCAGCAGGTAAACCATATTTCAAACACCTCACAGTTAAACACTAACTTCAGTACTCTCCACTAATAATGTTTAATGATCTCTGCTCATACTGCAGATAGAGTAGTGTAAAGATACACCAGTTAAGCAAATTGGTTATTAACACTTTGCCCAAATGATGTCAGTGGTATCTACCACTGTATTAGTACTACATATTTGATCAACTTAACAGAAAGCTGTATCTAAAAGGTTTTTGTGGTGTTTTAAAGTTACCTTTGCATTTCAGGCAGGATGGTCCTTGCTGTGTCGGCTAATGGAAATATGTCCTAGCACCTTAGACCAGTTGACCAAGCCCCTGGAAGCAGGGAAAGACTGGGAGGTATTGGGTGTGCACCAGTAAGTTGGCCCGGGGAGTATTTGGGCAAACACAGATTCATGTTCATACAGACTGAGTTTGGTAGAAGTTTAGATACAGTATGATTGCTGGGTTAATGGTCACCTTCTGACTTGCAAAAGTAAACATTTATTAAGTTCCCTGCATTTGAAAATGTAGTTTGTTGTCAATTGTGTTTAGGTGTGTGCTTGTGTACTTATCTACTTGCACCCATGTGTGTGTTAACCTGTTTTTCAGGCAGATCCTGAAGCTGCTTTCCCAACACAGCAGAGACTGTCGGACGATGATGGTGGGGCTCAGAACACTGGCTCTCCTCCTCCAATCAGGTCACTGTTAAGATACATAACATCAGAAGCGCTTCAA
Source organism: Mallotus villosus (assembly GCA_903064625.1). NCBI lineage: Eukaryota > Metazoa > Chordata > Actinopteri > Osmeriformes > Salangidae > Mallotus > Mallotus villosus. The sequence goes on along the minus strand of CAEFZP010000528.1, from coordinate 205,691 downwards.
ACAGCAAACTCGTTTCAAGTTAATATCTACCATATTATAGTGTTCTAACCCATGACTTAGCATAAGTGGGTCATGACAGACGACAAGTGAACTACATTACCTTTAACAACACTAAGAAAGTAGAACATTGCTACGTCACTATCTCTGTCACTATCTCTAAGGAGAAGAGAATGTACTTATAGTAAGGAAACAGCGTTATCACCAACTCTAGGTTTTTATTTGTTTAGTAACCGACTGGATATTCATCACCACAAAGACTAACATAAAACCATAATGCACAATACTTATGCACAACACTGTACTGGAGTCAATACCTTAGTATGTGGTAATAATGTGTGCCATACAGTAGAGTAAACATTTTTGTAACACAGCACCTAAATCTGTTGCAATGTCTGCTTTCTTAAAATAATTTCAGGTTGATGTAAAGACATGACATCATGCCATGTTTGCTAGAGAGTCCTTAGAATGCAGTGGACTTAATTAGGTTACCAGTCACATGGTACAGCAACCTTCTTGTTAATCAATGGAGATACAGTATCAGTTGAGCACAATTATGGGAACGCAGAGGCAAAAATGTGCACACGTAAGAGTTCTCATGGCGCTTGTGCGAGTTACAGAGAAAATCCTCTCTGCTTTCGTTCGGCCTTATCGTCTTTCCGTAACCTTCTTATGACCCTCTCTTTGTCAGCAGTGCATGAGCAAGACATTTTGTAAACTGTAATGCAAAGTGAATCAATAAAAAACGCTGCTTCAGTTTAGTTTGGGTAACAATTATATATTGTCTACAGGACAACTAGCCACTCCATACAACTTCTGTTGAGGCAGCTGTAGTAGTATTGGATTTAGGGTTTATCTGAAGAGTTGTAAGGCTTAATGTAAGCCCTTGTGAGTAAAACATGTGTCTCCTGGTATCTAAATGGAAGGTGGGCGAAGCCACGTACTTTGAGATGAACAGGGATTTGAGTGCTTTTGGTTTGTGTTTGTGTGTCCATGCAGACATCATCATGCTGTTGGTTCTAGATGCTGAGGAGGATGTCTTTGACCTGATTGTGGGTGCTATGAAGGAGTTTTCCTCCAGCGAAGAAGTTCAACTTCAAGGCCTCCGCGCTCTGCAGCTGTTGTTGGAACAAGGTCCGAGTTCTTGTCATGCACATGGTCTGTAGTATAATCCTACATGGATAAACAATGTTGACAGTGACAAACACATTGTTAATGCGGTTTGGCTTCAGGAGGTAAACAGAAAATCCTTAAGTTGAACTTAGATGTAACTAAACAATTGTATTTAGTTTTAGCTTCTTCTTTAATCAAATGCTTTGCTTTCATTTCTCTCTTCATAATGCATTTTCCGAATGACCTAAACGTTTTTGTCTGCCTTAGTGTAAATTGTGCGTATACTTCAAACCACATCACTACTTTTGACCAAATAATGAGATTCCTAATACTAATTACCATACATCTGCTCAATCACTTGTTCTGTATTTTCCATGACCTACTTAAAAACATGTTCCTGTCTGTCCTGCATTTGTCTGTGTTATCAGTGAGCGATGACCACCTGGTGGAGTTTGTGGAGAACAAGGACCACAGTGTGGTTCTAGCAGCACTCCTGAGTTCCCAGGCCAGTGAAGACCTGCTTCTACAGGCCATGAAGGTTCTGCTCCCTCTGGCAGGACCCGGTAGGCCCAAGTCCTTAGAGACTGCAATGCTAACACTCTAACACATATTCTAGATACTGCTATTAGGTGTGGTGGTCAGAACAGTGCACATGGGTAATTCTATAGATTCGTTTTTATTCAATCTTTTGAATATCCTTGATATCCACTTAACGGTCTATAAACATCTATTTATAACTCTGGTTTTTGTCGCATCCTGTAAGCGAAACATATTACCCCCCCACATCCCCCTCATCCATTTACAGTAGTGATTACAAAAACATTCGCTCAATGGGCCTTTCTCAGTGCAAATCAGATTAAGATTAGATTCTACTATGAGCATGAGGATGGGAAATCCCCCACAGGAAGGTATTTACACAGAATGTTTGTGCAGCCAGCAACGTGGAGATCCTCATGTCCGGGGGAGCACGTTGTTACAGTGTTGTGGCGGGAGCCATGGACTCTCACCCGACGCTGGAGCCTCTGCAGGAAGTTGGTTGCCAATTGATCAGGAAGTTCACCGCAGGTCAGCACAATCACTTTCTTTGGTCAAGCCACAAACACTTACTGGTAGAAGATAAGGACCATCTTTCAGTAGCTTCGTGTTGATATTGAAGCGCATTTCCCTGACATTGGAGCTGCAGTTGACACAAGCTTGTTTCGGTTTAGTGTGTTACTACAATATCCTGGTGCTGAACGGAGTGCATAGAGTCCTGGTGAGGGCTAGTGTGACCTACCCAGAGAACACGACCCTGCAGGCCGCTGCCCTCTCCTGTCTGGCCCAACTCAGTGAGTCAGCACATGCACACACGAGACACACACACACTATACAAGATACAAAAAGATGAACACACTCAAATTCTGTCAAATACTTTACTTCCCATATCTCCTCCCACAGCCGGGACGATCATGGAGAGTAAGGTGGTGGTCCAGCAGGGTCTGGATGAGGGAGAGGAGGAGCAGGTTGGAGGGCAGGTGGAGGTGGACGGCATGGACCTGTGCTGGATGAAGGCTTGCTGCACAGCCCTGGAGCTCCATGCAGAAGATTCCACCGTCCAGGTGAGACCGAGAGATCTGTCTTTACAGCGTTGGAAGTTCTCATCGCTTTTGAAAGCCACATTGTCAATGGCGATGTCCCAATCAACTGTAGTATTTACATCATCTTGATCAACATTCTTCTCAAAAAAAACTATTATTGATCTATTTCCCTTCCAGGAAGCTGCATGTTGGGCCATTCACAACCTGTTACTACATGGGAGTGGACTAGATTATTCCATAGTGGACCAGGAAAATAGGTAAGCCCTATCTAATGGCAAAGTCCAGTGTGATTTTGTGCTATCACAAAAAAAAAGAAATAAATTGCAGCGCAGCATAAAAAGCCTCTCTTTTGATATTAATATTGACTTAAGCATTGGGATCCACATTATGTTGTCATTTACATTAGCATGGGTGCTCCATATAATGTATTCATATATTCATAAACTATGGACTGTAGCAATAGCATAGCATCCCTCATAGCTGTCATGAACGAGTGTTGAGTAGTCATCCTTTAAACTCTTTCACTGTGGCATTGATTCTCCATGAAATTGTCATCGGTGGCATGTAGCATTAGCATCCCCGATTACAAAGTGTAAGCGATAGCATTTGTGTTCTCCTCAGGGCGCCTGTCCACAGACAGGTAATGGCTGCCATGCTGCTCCACTCCTCCTCTGCCAAGGTCTTCCAGGCTGCCGCCTGTGCCTTGGGCACGCTCATCACATTTAACCGTGAGTCACATGTACTCTTTGTTCAAGTTTTGTTCATTGACCAGACCCATAACAAACCTGTAGCTACACTATAAAATACTATTCTTGTATTTGGTCAAGTTTTGTGTGATGTAGATATATGAAACTCATGGAAAGACACCAAAACAAATAAATATAGCGGCAAGCAGCAATGATGAATTCCTCCTCAAAATTCCAAAAATATTGTACATTGACATGTTAGAGGGTGAGACTTAACTGCCGACAAAGGAAAGAATGGAATGGAATGAATGGCCAGTGTCCAGAAGGAGCCGTACAACATAGCTGGTGCTTCCTGAGTAGTTGAATGGGGAGTGTTCCTATATTGATGGTGTATCTTCTTGATTTTGTGTGTCAGCTAAAATGCAGTCTCTGCTGTTGTCCAATGGCCTCCATGTCAACGTGGTGGAGATGATGAAGAGACACTTGAATTCTTCAGAAGTTTCCGCCAGCGGCTGTCAGCTGCTGCAACTGCTGTTTAAGGGAAGGTAGGTACATGCTCACACACTCACTCACATACACACTTTCACTCAAGCCACGACAATCCTACATCACCTAGTCACACGCAAGCACTCACACAGCAACGCAATCTCACTTGCGGTGGTGAATCATCAAAACACACTTTTGCTCACTCCAACTACGAAACAGCTTTTTTTATGCGTGAGCAAAAGAAGACTTGATCTGGAAAATGCAAGTTTTAACATTTGTATCTACGGCGGTCCACTTGTAAAACGAAGCACTTAGCACGTCAAAAAGACAGCAAAAGAATTATCCTGTCCTGTTCAAAGCAAACAAACTCCAGCCCTCCACCCTCCATCCTCCCCTATCTGTAGGACTGCCAGTCTGGATGAGATGATCATGGCCATGAATCAGATCCTGGCGGCCATGAAGGTCCATAACTTCCAGCCCGAGGTCCTGGTGGAGGCCTTGAGAGCCAGCCTGGTCTTCCTCTGCCCAGGTACTTGAAAGGCCTTCACAGGTTCCTGCTTTTATTAGCATTAGCAGTGGTGTGAAGAAAGTCCAAGACTTAAGACTTATATGATGCCTGTGCTCGTTCAGTGACAAGTTGCCTTCAGTGAATATGAGAATGTGTGTTGATTCTCTGCTTGTGTGTGTGTGTGTGTGTGGTGTGTGTGTGTGTGTGTGTGTGTGTGTGTGTGTGTGTGTGTGTGTGTGTGGGAGCAGACCGGCGCCTGCGGGAGCATGGTGTCTCGGTGGAAGATCCAGACACTGTGGATGTGTCTCTGAGGGTGCTGAAGAACCAGTGTGTGGTGGAAGGGGCTCACACCATCTACCTGGAGGCACTCAACAGGGTAAAAGACTACATTTCCCTCATCCTTTTTGGCCATTTGACATTGCCGTAGGTACGTTGTGTGCAGACATCCAGTGGTTGTATTAAGTGTCAAGTGTTTGAATTGTGTCCCAAAGGGATTGAAATAACAGAGCTTCCTGAGCAAGAAAAAGTGTCAGATATGTGTTTACGTATCTGTGTTTTTATCTTAGTTCATCAGCTCCTCAGCTGTCCAGGAGAATGGTCTGAGGGTTTTGTCTGCCCTTGCTGATTGCTCCGGTGCAGTGGACCTGCTCTGCCAGCAGGGGGCCATAGACACGGTGCTGCACACACTACAGATGTTTCCCAAGGAACAAGGTGAAAGCGCTGCCCTTTGAAACAGGATTGGTATATGTCTTTCATTAAAACAGAGTTGTGTTCTTTTTGTGTAGCTTAAATCTGCACATGCAGTGCGGCCTATATTATGTGGAGCACTGGAAAAGAACAATGGTAGTTCTGTAGGTTTAGAACCAGACATCGAATAATAAATCAAATAGTAACAAAGTTTTGTCAGTACGACTACTTTTGTTATAGAACAGTCCTCACATATCCCAGTGAAAAGAGGTTATGCGGTCCTAGAATGTGATCGATTGTGCGATTGCTCTGCCCGTGTCCAGAAATACACTACTGGGGTTTGAATCTACTCTGCTACCTGGTGTCCAAGAAGAAGCTATCCAGAATGATCGTCCCTGTCCTGGCCTCGGTCCTCGTCACCTCCCTCATAGAGTACAAGGAATACCCCGAGATGCTGTTAAAGGTGACAATCGATCAATGTCGAGGTTCAGATTCACCGATACCTCTGTTCAGATCATGTTCCGACGAAAAACTCGAAACTGTGTTGCTCTTCTCTGTGGCTTCTGTGTCCCCAAAATTGACCTTGGATTGTTGTGAGCAGTGCAGTGGTTCTGCTGTGAGTGTCAAACTCTTGGTGTGTTCACGGTTGGCCCACAGGGTTTTCAGGTGGCTCTGCGCATGCTGGAGGCCTGTTCAGGGGCAGCGGGGGACCTGCAGAAGGAGGACTTTGATCGGCAGGTCTTCCAGCAGCTCAGAGACGGCCCTTCTGACCTGTACAGCAACCCGGTAGGACTGGTGTGGCTGTGTCTAGGCTTGTGTGTGTGAGTTTCACATACAGAAAGAATGATGCGTTCCTTATAATTCAGTGAATATAAGAATGTGTGTTTATTCTCCTTAACGATAGGTACTTTATTGTCCCAGTGGGGGACATTAGCGTGCGGGACAACCACAAGGCATTTTGTCACAACGCCCCAGAGTCACCAATAGACACACTCATTCGTCTCTCATCCTAACTTTCTTTCTCACTCCCACACCTGTTTATCCGCCACCAAACGTCCTCTCTTCCCATGCTCTCCCGCTCTCCCCCCGTCCTCCAGCTGCGCAAGGCGGCGTGCCTGGCCCTGTCCAAGATGGCGTCCGAGGCGGACCTGAGGTACAGCATGCTGGAGAAGGCATGCGAGGACGGGGATGAGGTCATGGCTGAGTGTCTCATCCAGCTGGGGGCGGACGTCAACAGGAAGCCCAAGACCGAGTCCCTCATATACCAGGTCAGTACCGCTCACTGCCGTCGGCTGTGTGGGGAGGTATGATGAGGTGTTGGGATTGGGATTGTTAAAGGTTTGTGACATTGTGTTGTTATGAAGAACTTGATAAAGATGGCATATACATGTGCATAGACAAACGTTGTTTTGAAGTGTGAGAGATGGAGGATTTAGTCAAGGGTAACTGCTACATGCATGCAAAGCTTGACTATCCACAAACTAGCCGTGGTAGGGGTATCATACTCATTTTTCATATCATTATTATTACTCTCATCACATTGGCATAATCACATATGTCGATAAGAATGCAGGTCAGGTTTGTGAGTTTGTTTCCGCGTGTGCGTGCCTCAGGTGTGCGAGAAGGGCGGGCCCCTGGCGCTGGTCGAGCTGCTGCTGAGCCGTGGCATCCACGAGCAGCACCTTCGGAGCGCGCTGGCCGCCAGCATGCGGCGAGGAGACGGGCCGGCCATCATCCTCCTGCTGGGCTGCCTGGGGCTGGACCGCCACAACGGAGCCCTCTGTCTGGGCGGCTTCAGGCTCGGACGCCTGGACGCCGCCTGGCTCGGCCCCCTGCTGGTGGACCGGGGGAGAGCACGGAGCCTGCGCGACCACAACAGTAAGTGGCTGGAGGCCCAAGCATGCAGAGAGGGGCTGCAGAATGTTCTAGTGTAAGGAGTTATGCGGATGGTTCCGGAGCATGGGGTGAAGCACGAGCTGTACACTTGGGAGGGACGCTGTGTGCTTTGGGTTCAGGCTTGTCGTTTAGATGGTTTTCCTCAATGATTAGCCTCAAGGATGTGCCAGCAATGCAGATTCTTTTTTATACGCAGTTAGTTCAGACTTTGCTTGCTTTTATGGTCCACAGCTAAACTCCCATAGGTTTTTGCTCCCACAGAGGCAGTATAATTTTTTTTGTGTGGAAACCATAATGGTGAGGACACAGTCTCATACAAGGAACATGTTGCCAAGTTTTGTAGCTAGAACGCGTTGACATTTTCCATATTAGATTCCCTCTATGTTCAGAAAGAGGTTTGTATTAGTCTTCCATTTCCTGTTCTGTGTTCACAGGTAAAGGTGCACGTCTGGGCCAGTATGTGTGCTCCTTCCAAAGAATCAAAAGCACCCCTGGTCCTCTTAGGTCACTCGCTGACCCCTGTCTGACCTCTGGCTACATGTCGGACGAGAGCGATGACTCCAGCTTCGTCTCCCAGGAAGACAGCTTAGTGTTCTACGACGACATGGAGAGCGATGGTGAGGCGGAGCAGACATGAAGCTAATGTCACGAGTAAACAAATGGAAGTGATACGTGTATTTGCTTACTCGTGAGAATGATCAGCTCAGAACACGTTAAAACATTTATTTATTTATTTACAAAATGTCAGCTAGTTTTATGGTTTGACACTGTTTCTGAAGCAGTTTTACATTTGATAAAAACATATAAATATTTGATGTACACAGGAAGTGATTCCCTGTCTCTAGCCCTTAAGTCACCCAACGACTCATCAGAAGAGTTGAGAGCAGGATCTTTCAAGAAGAAACAGGGCCGTCGCAGACATGCCAGTGCAGAGGTATGGAGACAGCTCATCTTACATTTGACTGCTTTGTGCCCCTGAACAAATCTCTTACTCCTGCTCTCTCAATCTTGTTGTCCCTCTCTCTGTTGTCAGGCTGGCCTGTCTGAGGTTGAGCCTGTGGAGGCTCACAGGAGATATGGCAGGACTGGCTCCAACCATAAAAGTATGACCCCCCCCCTTCCTAATATTGAATGTAGTCAAGAAAACCTGATCTCTTTACTACGGTGGCCCTGAAGTGCAAAACACACCCCCTAATATAAGTGCATCCCCCGAAATGAAAACACTCCCCTCAAATACGAGTCAACTCCCCCCAAATAGGATGACTTGCTCACCTCCCCCCAATACAAAAACACGCTCCTCCAAATGGAGAACAACATAACATTAACTCAAAACCACATTACATTAACTCAAATCGGAAATGGATGGTACAACACTTTCGTCGCTGTATGGATGCAGTAACTAACAGGGAATAAGAAATTGATCGACAGAAGTACGAAATGCAATAGCCTGACAGAGTAACGTGCACCAGGACAGTTGTTTAGCTATCGAAGCAGGTAGCAAGTAGTGGTTTAAAGTTTGAATTACAAGTGCAGTTCTCACAGTAAACCACTAGATAGCGATGGTAAAGCGCAGCCCTATGGAACGGGTTTTTAAACGTTGAGTGTACAGTAATGTAATGTTTTCCATTTGGGGGAGTGTGTCCTTGTATTGGGGGGAGGTGAGCAAGTCATCCTATTTGGGGGGATTGTTTTCATTTGGGGGATTCACTCATATTAGGGGGTGTGTTTTGCACTTCAGGGCCACCGTAGTTTATAGCTAGTTTTAAGTTTCACGAAATCCAATACATATACAGTGTATGTGCTTAGACTCACCATCAAGAATAGAAAAACAAATCTACTGTTCTATAGATATAGTATCTCTATGATCCAGCCTGACTAAAGTTTTACCGCAGGAGTCTACTCCCCAGTGTTGGGGTCAGGGGATAGTTCCGCCTCCCCGATTGGGGAAAGAGAGAGGATCCGGCTGCTGGACCTATCAGGGAATGAGCTGGAGTCTGTGTCCTGCCTGATGGACAGGGGTTTTGTCCAACAGCAGCTGGAGCACCTGACTCGCCTGGACCTGAGCCAGAACAGCCTGTCAGAGTTCCCATCCACGCTGTGTGAGGTAACCCCTCAGTTTGAACAAGCCCCGGCAAAAACAAGGTTGCAAATTTGTATGTTCATTTACATTGTGTTCGCTACTTTTCTCTGGGATTAAAGCTCAACTGTGATCGAGAACCACATTTGCACACTGATCTAGACGCTAGTCATTAGCTCTCTAAGCTCTCTAAACAAGGCCAGGTGTCATGCGAGGTATCGTTCTAGACCAGTATACATGTAGGCCACCCAAACCACCTCAGGAAGGAGAACGTTTACAGAGCCGCCCTAATGGAGATTCCTGTTTTTTTTGTCGTCTGTATCAATTTGACAGAGCTTGATGAGTTTGACCCGTCTGGATCTCCAAGGTAACCAGCTCCAGTCCTTGCCAGTGGAACTTCTCGCCTTGCCCTCACTGAGCACGCTCAACGTGTCCCGCAACTCTGTGGGTCCTCTTCTGACCCTCGACCCCGCACTGACCTGCCCATCGCTACGGCAGCTCAACTTGTCCTTCAACCAAATCACCACCTTCCCTCAACAGCTGGGCAGAGCCATGGTGCGACTGGAAGAGCTGTTTCTGGAAGGGTATGCTGGGAAATTGGGTTCACTTTTCAACATGCAATATAGAGCTTATATCTTGAGACATTGCACATCCAAGAACATGTCAGACACTTTACGGGTAAAATGTTTCCAAGTAGAGTTTGAGCCAGTTTAGATTAAATACCAATCTTATCGGGAATCCGTTTCACATTTGTGTTTATTCAGGAACAGAATGAGTGAGCTAAGTACTCCTCTGTGTCTTCCTGAGATGAAGATGATTGATGTGAGCAAGAACAGCGTGGAGAGCATCTCCTCCAACTTCCTGTCTGGCTGCCCCAAGCTCGAGAGCTTCAACGCCTCCAATAACAAACTCAGTAAGTTGAGGCATGCTCTGAGTCGCTGCCAGTGGAAACGTGTCAGCAGCTGACTCAACACTCACGACTCAGCTGACAGTTCTGAAGTGATAGTTTGTGTGCTTTTTCATTGTTTTTCGCAGATTCCTTGTCACTCCTCCCCTCAAAAATAGCAACGCTGAAACTATCCAATAACAGTTTCAGCTACATTCCAAATGAGGTGCTCAATCTTCCAAAGTAAGTTTGGGATTCAAACTAGCTTTCTTCCTCAAATAATTATCTATTTTCAAGTATATTCATTCATACTGATTGGGTTTTGAATTCTAAGCACCCATTCTAAGCACTGGATTTGAATCGCCAGTGCATGATTCTGATTTAAATATCCATCCCTACCCCAAAACCCTTAGTTTGCGTTCGGTGGACATGAGGACCAACAACATCCAGGTTCTACCCGGCCCGGGTGCGTGGGCTTCCGTAAACCTGCGTGAGCTGATATTCAGTCAGAACCGTATTGAAGCTTTGGACCTCAGTGGGCCTGTGCACAAGTGGGCCAGACTGGAGAAACTCCACCTGAGTCACAACAAGCTTACTGAGGTACGGAGACAGCCCCCGTCAGGAAACGTGTGTCGTCTGCTTCTGTTAAAGGCACCTGTTAATCACCTGTCAAAAGGCATGATATGTATGTATGCGAAACGCGCAATTTTGGCTTTGAGTTTGGAAGTATCCAACCCATAAGCCACTCCCCCAAAACACATGAACACCCTGCCTGACTACTGCGATGAGTGCTCAGGTAGTTAGATAGGTAGATATGCAAGCCATCCAATCATTACATTCGGTCCGAACACAATAATTGGTCATGTTTATCACGGTCCTGCGAAGGCCACAGATAACGTCTTTATCTCATTTTACTGTCATTTCATTCATTGATTGCTATCAGGAAGTTTATTTCAGCACGTGACAAAAAGTGCTTGTCAAAAACACGACCTACCTTGCCTTTAAGACCTAGAGAGTCGCTGAAGTGCGTTTCCGTCAGTAAGTACAGTAGAACCCTTCCCTTCTCTCAGTAAACAAGTTCGCCCTACTCCATTTAGATCCCCCCTCAGATGGGCCAGCTGGAGGAGCTGACCTCACTGGACGTGAGCCACAACGGGGGCCTGCGCTCCTTCCCTGACGAGATGGGCCGACTGGGCCGGCTGTGGGACCTCCCCCTGGAGGGCCTGCGCCTCCACCTGGACCTCAAACACATCGGCAACAAGACCAAGGACATCGTCAGGTGAGCCTGAGAAACATCCCCAGGGGACCAAATACCCCTTCGAGGCCCCATTGTTATCTTTGTAGGCCTGCATTCTCTTGTGGCATCGCATTGGCGTCGATCGTTACTTTCGCCTCAAAAGTCATGTGAGAAAAACCTGACGACGGTCGATTGGTGTGCCTCACCCCAGGTTCCTGCAGCAGCGCCTGAAGAAGGCCGTGCCGTACCACCGCATGAAACTCATCGTCGTGGGGAACGCCGGGAGCGGCAAGACCACCCTCATCCGGCAGCTCATGAAGCTCAAGCGCTCCCAGCCGACGTCGCAGCGGAGCGCGGCAGGCATCGACGTCTGCGACTGGACCATCCGGGACCGCGACAGAAGGAACATGGTCCTCAACGTGTGGGACTTCACCGGTGAGCGGCGGCATCTTAGAACGGAAAGGGTCGTGTTCGACCTCGTTCGAATCGTTTTCTTGTAACTTTTTTCCCCGCAGGCGGGGAGGAGTTTAGCGGCTCCCATCCCCACTTCCTGACCCCCAGGGCGCTGTACCTGGTGGTCTATGATGTCAGCAAGGGCGCCGCCCAGGTGGAATCGCTCAAACCCTGGCTGTTCAACATCAAGGTGAGAACCGGTCCGACTGCACCACCTTCTTGGAAAAACGCCACACGTTGACATCGCGGGGCCCCAGGGGGGGGGCATCGAAAGCGGGTGGTCCCGATGAGATCACCGTCGCTTACATCCGTGTGTATCCCTGACTCCCCCTCCAGGCGGTGGCCCCGCTGTCGCCCGTCATCCTGGTGGGCACCCACGTGGACGAGAGCGTGGAGGCCCAGATGCAGGCCTGCCTGGAGCGGATCCGAGAGGAGCTGCTGCGGCACCACGGCTTCCACATGGTCAGGGACCACCACATGGTGTCTGTGCTGGAGGACCTCGACGCCGTGGCCAAGCTGCGCAAGGCCATCGCTCGGGAGGTGACCGGCTTCAAGGTAGCCTCCAGTGCCCGTCTGGGACACACGCACAGACATGACGTCTCACGCTGGATCCGTTTGTCCAAAGCGACAAAGTACGCCAGAAGATGGATCTGAAGTGCATAGTTTTGACGGTGTTCAGTAGCATGTTGGTCCGAGTGAAGGAACGGTCTATTTACCAGGCACGGTGAAAAGAAACCACATCTGAGCATTAGGGAGAGTCTGCAGAATCGAGGGAAGGATGAATGCATACACACACAGAAGGGTCCTTGAAGGAAATCTTCACCAGAGTGCACACAACCTCATACTTAGGCGACGGTTCACCTTTCAGCACAACCCCTGGTGACACCCTAATGTTACCACCATGACAACACTGAAATCGCTTCATTCGAGTCTCTTACTGTCCCAGCCAAAGCCCAGCCCAGATAGAGCCTAGCAAAAGGAGGGATTTCCAACAAGCTCACATATAGGTTTCCACATACTTCTTTATTCCTATCTTAGTCCCCCACTTGATCTCCCCTCACTTTGTAACCCCCCTCTCCCTCCCCCAGATGCAGGGCCAGCCGGTGATGGGGCAGCTGGTTCCAGACAGCTACGTGGAGCTGGAGCGCAGAGTGTTGCAGGAGAGGGCCCGGGCCCCCCCGGACTTCCCCGTCCTCCAGCACCAGGCCCTGCTGCAGCTCATCCAGGACAGCCCCCTGGAGGAGGCGGAGCTGCCACACGCCATCCACTTCCTCAGCGAGGCCGGTGTGTGTGTGTGTGTGTGTGTGTGTGTGCGTGCGCGTGTGCTTGTTAATCTCTCTGTGTGCCTCAGGACAAAGGACATGAGGCCTATGTGTGTGTGTGTGTGTGTGTGTGTGTGTGTGTGTGTGCGCCTTGTGTATTCATGTGAATGATCTCTGCTTTTAAGGTGTCCTCCTGTACTTTGACGATCCTGCCCTCCAGCTTAGAGAACTGTACTTCATCGACCCGCAGTGGCTTTGCAACATCATCTCGCAGGTAGAAGAAGATCGATCCAGCTACGTTGGGCCGCTGTTATCTAGAGTGAAAAGTGTGTTCGTCTTTTTGGGTGTGCACGACTTCGTCGGCACAACCTTTGTTATCTCACATATATCTTTTTATTTTTATTATTATTTTTGCCCCCCTAAAACTCGGTCAATATTTGGACTACATAGAAAACGTTGATGTCAAAAGTTTCGTCTTGGTCTCCATTGAGTTGCTTGTATCAGAATTTACGTTCCGTTGCACAGTTTAGGACCATACAACGTTTTTGTGGCATAAAGTTTCTTTTGTCGGCAAAGGGTAGAATACTCAGTTATACTTCACAGCGTCAGCACACGTTAGCAACGACACATTAGATACAACGTGCATAGAAAATCAAAACCCTTAAATCAAAAGTATTTCAATAGGTGAAACTGTCTGACTACTAACCCGAACTTCATTGACACAGCCTAAACTTGAAAGCAATATTTAATTTCAGCCTAAACAGTACAACGGAACGTTCAACCAACGATCGCCACCAAGACCAACACTGTAGTATACAATTTACCGGGGCAGCTTCTCCACAAAGGGCTATATCGCATTTTGCGTTGTTACTGACAATGGTCGCTATTGAGCTTTTTATTCATGAGCGATTTTCCACTAAATAAATGTCAAGCTTATTTACGTTTTTGGGGGCATGTCATAAACTAGACTAGCAGACATAGAGCTACTGTTTGAATCGCGATTCCATCTGAAATATTTCCAGTGATAACGTTGTTACAGTAGCTTCCAAGGGTGTTCTTAATGAATTATTATGCAATAGACTATGAGTAGGCTAAATGCTTGAAAATATCACTAGAAGGGAAAAACTTAAAGGGACGGACAAGCAGGCACACCCTCACAATTTCCCCAGAAATTGTATGCTCTCTAGTCTTTAAATTGTTCTTGTTTGAAAACAGTGGCTTCAGACTCGCTGTTTCCATCTTGTCCACACCCTCTCTTTCTCTCTCGCTCTCTCTCTCTCTCTTTGTCTCTCTTTCTCTGTCTCTGTCTCTCTCTGTGTCTCTCTCTCTGTCTCTGTAGAAACTGACCCTGAAAAGCTCCGGGTCCTGGGAGCCCCCCAAGGGAGTGGTCCAGCGCTCGCTGGTGGAGAAGCTCTTGTCTGAGAGCAAGTGTTTCCCCATCAACTATCTGACCCAGTACCTCAAACTCCTGGAGAAGTTCCAGATCGCCCTGCCATTTGGAGTTGACCAGCTTCTAGTACCCAGCAGGTAGGAGGAGTTCCACTGAAACAGATAAATAAATCTGCGTTACAGATGATAAGTCATTTTTGGTCCGTCCAGAATTTAAGATTTTGGTTTTGGCCCCGAATTTTAATTTTGGTCCGACTCTACAAAAAATGGAACATGGGGGTCCATTTGAGCCAAGATGGCCACCGCCTATCTCTCATAACGTCCCACGTCTCTACCTCTACTCTCCCTGACACACAGCCTTCCCAAGTCCAGGCCGGTGATAGAGCTGCCCCACTGTGAGAACTCGGAGGTCATCGTGCGCCTGTATGAGATGCCCTACTTCCCCATGGGCTACTGGTCACGCCAGATCAACCGTCTGCTGGAGGTCTCCTCTTACTTGCTGCGTGGCAGAGGTAGGCATCCCAGGGTCACATGTACTGTAGTCTGCAGAGGCTGGCCATGGATAGGGCTGGGTCAGGTGGATGGATGAAAGTCTGACATTAAACGCTCTTTCGAGGCATCGACTGGATGGATGGATGCTTGTAAATCACGATACTGTGTATGCCTTTTCAAGTCAAACTGGATGAATGGATGGTTGGATAAAAGTGCTGTTCGATCATCGCGTTTTACTGCACCCCCCTCCAAGTTAATCCTGAAATAAACTTGGCTAGCCTGTGCTCCTTTATCAAGGTAGTATCAAAGTAGTTCCTCAGTTTTTTTGTTCCCCCCCCCCAGAGAGGGCTCTTAAGCCCAACAGGATCTACTGGAGGAAAGGCATCTACCTGAGCTGGTCTCCAGAGGCCTACTGCCTGGTGGAGGCCAGCTCTCTGGAGGGAAGCTCCTCCAGCTTCGTCAAGATCACGGTGCCCTGCTCACGTAAAGGTATGGTACCAAACCCCGGTGGAGCTCATGTACCAGGCGGAAATTGGGCATTTCCATGTATAAAAAAAAACTAGAATTTTCACTATTCCATTGCAGAGAATGAAACAGATTACTCGGTAAGAGTAGGAGTGGTTTTCCCATCAATCTATTATGATCTTCATCCTAAATCGCATAGGTCAGCCTTACACCCAGACTCGAACATGAAACTGTAAGGATGGCACAGAATCAAATTTCCACACAGAAATCCAGTATTCAGTCGTTGATTATTCAGCCAAAGACGACAGAGATGGCAATCGCAGTGATTCCGCAAAGACAAACAGCCGCTTCTCCCAGTGTGGATGTGAAACGGCGTGTTCCGTCGCTCCAGGTCACGTGCTGCTGGGTCAGGTGACGGACCACATGGACTCCCTGCTGGAGGAGTGGTTCCCCGGCCTGCTGGCCACGGACATGCACGGCAGTGGGGAGACCCTGCTGAAGAAGTGGGCTCTGTACAGCTACGAGGACGGCCAGGACTGGAGCAAGATGCTGCTGGAGGATCTGTTCAACCACATGGAGAACGGTTGGAAACCTTTTTATTTACATTTCATTTTGTTTAGTAGTCGCTTTGATACAAAGCAACACACATGTACTAAGTACAACAGATAATCATGTTTTTAAATGAATTAATTCCATTTATTAAGTAAAATTGAAGTATATTATGCAACTAAATAGTGTATTCCTTTTTTGTTGTTGTGAAATGCCTGTACTTGTTTTGTGTTAGACTGTCTGCTGGTGAACCCAGACGACCCTCACTGCGTGGTGCCCATCTCTCAGATCGCCCCAGACCTCGTCCTGAGCGACCAGCCGGCAGACACCATGCTCCACACCGAGGAGCTGGACTTCTCCAAGGACAACCCACTGGGTCAGTGATAGGAGTGTGTCGTTGTTTTGAGTTTTTTTTTACAGTGTATTCAGCTTTAAAAATATCTGATCTATTGCTTGTTTAAAATGCAGTATCCCCTAAAAAAGATGATTTTAGTTTAAGCAGGGCTGAATTGCTGAAGTTTTTCTGTAGGGGATGGCGGTTTTGGGACGGTCTACCGGGGAGTCTACAAAAACGAAGAAGTTGCGGTGAAGGTTTTCAACAAGCATGCGTCTAAGATCTACATCCACCGCTTGCTACGACAGGTAAGTTAAATGGCCACATCTAAGTTTCCTCAGTCCCTCTCAACACAATCCTGTCACTGCAACATTTTCTTATAGATACATCAATCGCCGTAGAACACAGATGTATGGGTTTGTGCATTCTACCATACCGTTTGTCTAATTGAGAGGTTGATGACCACGACAAGCCCCGCTGTACTGACTCTTCAACTTCACTGGGCACATGTGATTGGTCTCCCTCCCCTCTGTCCTCTCCCGTCCCGACCTCCAGGAGTTGGCAGTGCTCGGCCGCCTCCACCACCCCAGCCTGGTGGCCCTTCTGGCAGCCGGCTCGGCCCCCCAAGCCCTGGTGATGGAGCTGGCCCCTCTCGGCTCCCTGGACTCCCTGTTCGAGCATGAGAACGGCAGTCTCAACCGCAAGTTACAGCACCGCATCGCCCTGCAAGTGGCTGACGGACTCCGGTAACTGTGTTTTTGACAGTCCTCTTGGTTTTAAATGAATACGTATGTAGCGTATGGATAAACAAAACACAAAATTCGGATTCATAAAATTAAAAATAAGATCAAGTCGGATTCAAAATATAAGAAATAAATATAAGAAATAAAAGACCTAGGACAAAAAACACACAAGCAATAGTCGTCCTCCGTGTTTTGTCCACACTTCTCGACTCCTAACGCTACCTGGCGCCCGACTAGATACCTGCACTCCTCTATGATCATCTACCGCGACCTGAAGCCCCACAACATCCTGCTCTTCAACCTCAAGACGGACTCTGAGATCATCGCCAAGATCACAGACTACGGCATCGCCCAGTACTGCTGCAGCATGGGGGTGCGCACCTCCGAAGGAACCCCAGGTGAGGAGAGACGGAGCCTCTCAGAGATGCCAAGAGAGACTAGACTAACCAAAGTGGAGCCAGTGGAAAAACTCCAACCAAGAACTCTTTCAATTAATGAATTAACAATCAGTCAGTTTATCAGTTCATGTATCAGTACGGTTCCGCTGTTAACTTGTTAACTTGTTGCAAAACGAAGAACAGCAACTCATTGGACTGTGTTTGAACTGTTTTGACCATACTCTGACGACAGACCATGTTGTAGTCTAATCACCAGAACCTCACCGTTAGGTCAACGTTTGTTTGGTTCTCCTATCCAGGTTTCAGGGCTCCAGAGGTCGCCCGGGGCAATGTGATCTACAATCAGCAGGCGGACATCTTCTCCTTCGGCCTGCTCATTTACGACCTGCTGACGTGCGGCGAACGCATCTCGGACGGCATGAAGTTCCCCAGCGAGTTTGACGAGATGGCCGTGCGGGGGAAGTTACCAGGTTAGCCTGCTGGTGTGCCTCCAATGGAAACTTCAGCTTTATGTTGGTGGATATAGTATTAGATACAGTGCAAACCTATACTTTTCAGAAGTTGCCTTTCACCATTTCTCACTATCAATGGCATGTAGTTCCATTACCGTCACTAGATGGCGCTGCTTCACGCTCATTGTTATGGCCTGCCCTAGATAGTTGAAAGAGGATAGTTGGGTCTAATCGAACTAAGGGGTGGTGATGGAGTAAGCACAGGCTTTTCATAGACATCCTGTCTCCTGTAGATCCTGTGACGCACTACGGCTGCTGTCCGTGGCCCGGGTTCCAGACCCTGATGAATGACTGCATGAAAGAGAGTCCCCAAAACAGACCTACCTCTGCTCAGGTAAAGGTGGCTCGACCACCTTGTTGGACATTATTCTCCTAGTGCTACTGACTACAAGGGAAATATTCAATAAAAAGGTTAGGTGTTTGAACGTTGTTGACTCGTGTGTGTGTCTGTGTGTTGACCAGGTGTTTGACAGGCTGAACTCGGGGGAGATGCTGTGTTTGATGAGGGAGCTGGTGGTGAGCCAAGCACCCAATGCGGAGTGTTTCACCGTGGGGGTGCCCAGCGGTGGAGACCAGGTCAAGGTCTGGGTGGCTGGGGGCAGCAGCACCCAGAGAATAGGCTGCATCTCCGAGGTGGACCTGGACAGCCACACTGTCACTGATCAGGTCTGACTTCAACTCTGTGCCAACTGAGAATGGGAGGGTTTTCATGACTTCAGTCTACTTCCTTATCTTGAAGTATTATATAGTAATATATCATTGATGTTTACACTATCACCAACTTATGATCCCGGGAAACTTGTGCTCTAACCTTTTACTTTTTACTCTAAATTTGGGACATGGGAATGCAATTATAGATGTACTTTTCAAGGTATTAACAAACATTATTTTGGCTCTCTACTCAAGCAATTTTTTTGTAACTGAACAAGGCTGATGTGCCAACTGTTAGATCCTGTACACCCTGAGCCACATAGAAAAGGCTTCCCTTTTCACAACTTATACATATTATGGGAGGAAAAGTAAATGGACTGTTTGTTTGATTTTCATTGTCGGCTCCGTCGGTTATCTCACCAGCTTCAGATCGACACCAGTCCCGTCCTATGCCTGGTGGCACTCCAAGTCCCCGGCAAGGCCTGCGATTGGCTGGTGGCGGGCACCCAGGCTGGAACCCTGGTGGTCATCAACACCCAGGACATATCATCATGCCACCACTTACAGAGTGTCACAGACGCTGTGACCTCGCTGTTTTTCCACTCTCATCCTCAGCTAAAGTGAGAAAAAGAGACAGACAGAGAGCTGGGGAAATCAACACGACATTGACACGTTCACATTGCTTACATTGTATTGAACAATGGAACGTTGTTGTTTTTTTTTCTTCCTAGCAAGAATTACTTGCTAGTCGGGACCGCAGATGGAGTTCTGACTGTTTATGAAGAGTCTGCTCTCCAGGTACATGAGCTTCCTACTGTTGTAAACCAAGTGTGTGGCAGGACATAGATGAGGGTGTGCTGTAACAGAAACTTGACCCCCAAATTGTCATGGAAATCGAGCACGACACACAAACGGGACCCATCTACCTCTCCTTTGACCCACTGTTCGACTTTTAAAGCTCAGGCGCTTCTCTTTTCCCTCCTCCCCCTCACAGCAGGAGAACGGGAGGCCGATCAAAAGCGTCAACATCGGGAATGTGAACACCCCCCTCGTGTGCCTGGGTCAGTCGGCTCACTCCCTGGACAGGAGCACAGTGTGGGCGGGCTGTGGGACCCGAGTCCTGTCCCTCTCTGTAGACTACGACATCTGGAGGACCATCAACACGAAGCCCAACTTCACCCACCAGTCAGTGCAGTACTATACCTCCCAGCATCCAACACATCTGTACGAGTGTGTGTAAGATAACCTGTCTGTGCTTATTATGTCACTAAGAAATCATGCAGTGCACCCTGAGTAAGTTGATGATCTAAGTGTATGAACGGCACACAACAAAAAACTGCGTAAAGAGTTCTGTGTGTGTGCGCGTGTGTGTAATCCAGTTTGCAGAGGACAGCGAGCAGCGAGGCGTGTGTGTCACGTGTGGTGGTGGAGAAGCACGTGTACTTGAGTAAAGCCGGGGGCCAGACCGTGGAGGTTTGGGACAAGAAGAGTGAGAGGATGGTGGACTGCATCGACTGTTTCCAGCTAATCAGGTACACACACACACAGGGACCACATACACACTCATGTTTACAGACAGCTTTGATGATCATCTCATAGAACACCACTGTCACTCATGCTGTAACGGTGCAATTTCCCCTTGGGGATCCTTGAAGATCTGTCTATCCTTTTTTCTTAATATCCTCCACTGACAACCAGCCTCCTGAGATATCCATTCTAGTACTTATCCTCTATACCAGTGGTTCTCAACCCTGGTCCTCAAGTACCCCCTGTCCTGCAAGTTTTAGATGTTTCCCTGCTCCAACACACCTGATTCAAATGAATGGTCGTTAGCAGGCTTCTGCATAACTAGATAACGACCCATTCATTTGAATCAGGTGTGTTGGAGCAGGGAAACATCTAAAACGTGCAGGACAGGGGGTACTTGAGGACCAGGGTTGAGAACCACTGCTCTATACCCTCCCTGTACAGACATGTCTTCATGCTAATGCTAATCCTCCATACCCTCCCTGTACATACATGTCTCAGTGCTAATGCTAATCCTCCATACCCTCGATGTACATACATGTCTCAGTGCTAATGCTAATCCTCCATACCCTCGATGTACATACATGTCTCAGTGCTAATGCTAATCCTCCATTCCCTCCCTGTACATACATGTCTCAGTGCTAATGCTAATCCTCCATACCCTCGATGTACATACATGTCTCAGTGCTAATGCTAATCCTCCATACCCTCCCTGTACATACATGTCTCAGTGCTAATGCTAATCCTCCATACCCTCCCTGTACAGACACGGCTCCAGCCGGAGGCCCACGCAGGGCTACCCTGAGATGCCTCCCTGGGCTTGTGTCAAGGCTCTCATGGTGCAGCCCGGGGCCAGCCTGTGGATCGCCACCAGGGGGGGTTACCTGCTCCTGTTGGAACTGTCTAACCACCAGGCGCTGCAAGTCATGAGCCCACACTGCCAGTCTGTACGCGGCATGGCCTGCGCGCTCATAGGTTGGTGGTGTGGATGACTTCCTGTCTTGTCTGTGTGCCGGGATGACTGTGTGTCATTCTGGTCCTTTCACATGTATCAAAAGGATGGCCTGTGATTGTGTATATGTGCAGTGGATTGTTATTTCCTCTCTGCCACTTCCTGTCTGCTCGTCTGAAGATGTGTTTCCTTTGGGTTTGCTCGGGTGCTTTGTGTCACATTTGTCGCTGGCTGTCGTCCTCCTTCGTGAGCTCTGTATCCGTGGTTTCATAATATGAGGTGTGGTTTCTTTGCGTTGTGGCTGGTAAATATGTTCTGTTCCTTGACACTGTTTGTTCAAGACGTACTATTTGTATGTCGCTTTGGATGAAAGCTTCAGGTAAACGATGAGAAACAGATCAAAGTTTTGCGTCGTGTCATTTTCGAAACCTTCAAAGCACGCTCTCTTCAACTGCAGAGACACTGAACCGTGACGATGTGGTCCTGGTTTTGGGGCGAAGGTTTTCCCAGGGTAGGAGTCAGAGTGGTAAGAAATATGCATCCCTCAGGATCTTGCAACCGAGAAAACCGAATGCCAACTTATTGTACCTTTGCACGCGCCTGTGTGTGTGTGTGTGTCCTGTGTGAACGCAGAAGGAGACGAGTCGGTGTTGATGGTCTGGAACAGTGCCCTTCCACGGGAGGTGAAGGATCTGAAGAAACACTGTGAGAAGAGGGAGGAGATCGCAGCCAAGATGAGAGAGCAGCTCCACGACTGACTCAGAGACACACAACTACATGTGATGTACGGAACCACACCTGGAGGGCATACTTGCTCTGTCACCTAAGAATGATACTCCAACCATAGAACATTCTGGACTGCTTTACGGAGAAACGGGACAACCTAGAGTAGAGCACAGCCTAGTCTACATTGACAGTTGCCTAGAAATCTTTCAAAGCTGGCACTACTAGATACTAGGACCTGGCCTTTTATGACCTCAAATGACTCCCATACATCATTGTTATATTGATCCCTCCACCAGTGATAAAACAACAGTAAATGTTTCCTATAGATTTTTTAAAAAACATTTTTTACCTTTTCTGTAGAATGTACATTAAAAAGGGACAGAAAGTCATTGCTTTGTGCCTTAAAGGGGAAGGATTACCTCATTTTCTGACAGCCATACTTTTCAATGTAACCACCAACCTACCAATGTAATCTAACAATTAAATGTTAAATAACGGTCAAGGCTTTTATTTGACACCGTTATAAGCCGCTGTGATAGAAGCTGTTTTTGCTTTGTGTTAGGTGAGAAGGGTAGAACACTCCACCATATGCTGTTACCCCACTCAGTGAAACAGCTTAGACTGCGTTCAGTTTAAAAGGGATACAAATAACATTATTTGTATTATGATGATGATTCATTATAACCTGTGTTGTCATAATGTATCTGGTTAATGTACTCAGGAAAATCTCCTGTTCCCAAATGTGTGTTTACAAGTGAAATACCACTACTATAAAAAGAACTGGACACTTAGCCAAAGGAAGAGAACTATCACTTCTCTAAAGGCCATATTTGACTATTTATTGTAATGTGTGTTTGTTTACCAGCAAGCCAAGGCACTTCTAACCAGTGCCTTCCCCCTTACCTAAGATGTCAATGAGACACACGGTCCCATGTAAAACTTGAATGTTTGCATTATGTTTAAAAATACATCTCAATAAATTATATTTTATGTATTGTAAGCTGGTGTATGGTTGTTTTTTGTAAAACAAGTTTATGTCAATGTAGCTTATGTAAACATAAGATGAGAATATTAGGGTAAATGTACACTTTTTCTTTGCATTTTGAAAAAAGTTCAACTCAAGTTATACCTCCTATATATAT
Organism: Mallotus villosus; assembly: GCA_903064625.1. Lineage (NCBI taxonomy): Eukaryota > Metazoa > Chordata > Actinopteri > Osmeriformes > Salangidae > Mallotus > Mallotus villosus. Next base: position 182,946 of record CAEFZP010000528.1, on the reverse strand, counting down.
TGCACGATGCTGAGATGGTAACTTATTTTATGAACACGATTTGGGCTGCGTTACCAACTCAGTATGAATGTACCTATACCATACTGTGCTAGATACAGTAGGTACAGTTCTCTAAATGTACAAAAGACAGTACTTCCGTATTTATAAGCAATTACATTTATTTGACATAATAACTAACCGCTTTTCCAGAGGGAATAGAAAAACTAGTCAGTCCACCCATTTGAGCCAATATAGGCGAGACTGTAAAATTATTCCCTGACCCCTCGCAAAAAGGCGATCAAGCAAGCTCCTGGAAAACGTATGGGTTCTAGGTTGCCCGCTCAGCGGCCTAGGTAGAATGTTTGGAGGAGAGGTTTGTCTAAGGCAGGACAGCCACCAGCTGATGATCGCCGAGCTGTAGGTGCACTTCAAGGATCTCTCGTATCAGGTTTGTCCTGTATTCCTGGTAAGGTCTTCCCTGCATGGAAGAGAAAGAGAGAGAGAGAGAAAAAGATTTGAGTGAGACTACAGGTTAATGTGTGACACGTGTCATTATAATACAGTTGTCATTGTTGTCATTGTTTGATTTGTAAAAGCAGGAGTCTGATAAATATAATGAATTAAAATGTATTGTTGAATTCTCTCACCTGACCTGATTCTCTCTCACTTTCCAGTGGCAGCCAGTGCAGATGCATGCACAGTGGAAATGACATGCACATCCCTCCTCTCATGCCACTTCACTGCAAGCTGTTGCAAGATGCTGAAAGAGGGTTGGACTGCTGTACCAGTTGTCCACGTACAGTACTTGGCCTTTCCTCAGGTGGGGAGCAAGCAAGGTCATGACAACAGACCCAGAAATCCCAAGCTCATCATGATGCTGGATGTCTAGATCCTGTGTATATGAGCATGTCCTGAACATAGCCAGTACGTAGGCCTACATCACACAACCCAAATCATTTAACAAACCCTTAACCCTAAGAGGACTTCTTCACAACACCCATTAACATTGCCATTAGAAATGAGTACATCTCATCTGTTTGTGGATAGCCACTTAGCCAGCTTACCCATACCGCGGTATTTTCCTGCAACTGCAAGGCGTACCAATTGGTTTCGTGGCCTCTGTTAAAAAAAAAGTTTGACGCAATTTGCCTCAGAAAGAGATGCAGGAGGGGTTCGGACACCAGACTGTGTGTCATCACACAAAACAGCAGGTCCAGGGGGGATCGAAGTTGTTGGCAGCCCTCCAGCAGGTAGCTACCGCCTACACTTCATCCCTGCCTCCATCGCCTCAGGCTCAGGGGTTAGCATGTAGGCTAATGCTTACGATAAAACACTAAGGCTCTTTTCAGAGCCACCCAAATACCCATAAAATGTGCAATAAACACTGATGCTCAGAGCGAAACAGTCCCGTACTGCAATCTATTATTTCGATTTCTGGTTGGTTATACAATAGTAAAATGTGTTGAAAGTGATAGCCAAGTCAAGGAAAAGCGCGAGTTATTTGGGGTTAGCTATAGCTAAACTAAATAGTTTGAACGTTCATATGGATAATAAATTAAGGTAGCCTATACTTACGCAAAATGTACAGTCAATTGAGACTTATGTTTATTATATAGGCCAACTAGGCTAATACTGAACTCTTTATTGCTACGTAATAAGCAAAACTGGATGTTCAAGGACGCGTTCCTGTGGGGCCCAGCCAGAAGCTGTCGCACCCATAGATAAGGTCACACCGGTATAACCGATGGACTTCTGGAACATTATCTGGAACTTTTATATTTAACAAGTATTTATTTTACAAATAACATTGTCTTTCTGACTAGTATACAAGAACATGGGACTAACGGTTTATTCAAAATACTTTTTCAAATACAGTTTAGCACCTAGCTAAAAGGTGTCGATTTTGTACTAGGAGCGTTAACAGAAGTTAATTCATGCCACATGTGTGTGCAGTTTAACTTGGCAGTATTCTAAAGATTTGACTTTAATCTAAATATAGAATGTAGAAGCAGGGTTCTCAAGTTTTGAAGACAGGCAAGAGGGACCCCCCCCTCAAGCATGTCAGCAATATATTTAGGAAAAATACTATTTACAGTTATTTTGCTTTAGAGAATATTGTGTTTATTACTAGCCAATTCACACACAAAAAAGCCTGAGTAAAAATGAAAGACCTTTTCAGAATTCCAGTATAAAAACGTTTCTGTTACTTTTTTGGGCACTTCAGAACATGCCGTAAACCAAGAAGATACATGCGCCGTGTTTTTGCCATGAAATAGCCTATGCACATCGGAGAATTAAATGTTCAGCGGGCGAGTCAGAATTTTGTCACAATAGCTATGATGTCACAAAGCAATGTGTCATATGAGTAAAGTAACTATAAAAGTCTATGTCAACAGTCAACACTGCAGTCACTTTCTTTTCCAACAGAACAGAGAACATGAGCGGATTTCCAGGAAAGAAGCAGATGGATAAGAAAAAGAAAGAACGGACACCGGTGGTAAGAACCGGGCCACAGGTATGTGCAGCACTGAGAGCGCACCGGAAGATGCAGAAGGCACAGAAGGATGCTGAAACGCTGCATAAAATTAAAAGGTGGGTCGACCTGAAAAACACCTTACAGAAGCCTCGTGAACAGAGGCTGGCGGAGTTAAGGGAGGCAGATAAAAGGCTGGCAGAAGACCTTGAGGACATGCAGAGGCAGGAGAGGTTGACAGAGTGGCTGCAGAAGGAGGGAGAGCTGTGGAAGGCAGAGCAGAGACAGAAAGAGGAGCTGGAGCTCAACTCCAAAAAAAAAGATATGCAGGAGACCAAGACACCTCACACACAGGTGCCACACAGGTCTCTTACCATCTTGGAGGAGTTGAAGATGTTGGATGAACTGCTTGAGGAGGTAAGAGGCCAACATGTCATTCGTTTTTTACTTCAGAAAAGTGTCCTTTGTGTTGGGTATTCCATTACAGTGCTAACAATGTTCTTGTCTCCAACACAGATGGCAGATATCCAACTTCCACCCATGTCCCCCATCCATCAGCCAGTCTCCCAAACCCCCACACCCCTCCCACTGGGTAAAAATGGACCATACTTGGGCCTCACCATCACCAAACCCCTGGAAGCTCAGGCCAGGCACCCCACCGGGGTCAAGCATCCCACCTGCACACCTCTTCCTGAGGACACACAAATCCACCCCCCTTCCAACCAGGAGGAAGGATTAGAGAGTGGACTGGCGGAGATGCAAGTACTGGAGGCATCTGTTGAGGAGAGTTCCAACAGTGACATGTTGGTGAAAATTGAAAAGGAGATAAAGGCTGAGGAGGGGAAATCAGCTAAGAAAGAGAGGGAGTTCATAGAAAAGCAGAAGAAAGCTGAAAAGCTGGCGCAGGAGAAGATGGAGAAGGAACAGAGGAAGCAGCTGGATCAGGCAGAAAAAAGAAACATGGAGAGTCAAACAAAGTTGGAGAATGAGAGACGCAAGATGAAATATCTAGAAAGGAAAGAGATGCAAAGGTTAGCAGAAGAGCAAAGAAAGAAAATTAAGAAGAAGGAAAAGGAAGAGAAAAAGGCAGAAAAAGGAAAACTGGAAATGGGGTCTTTGCCAAAACTTGGCTTCTTCGAGAAGATAAAGAGGGCCTTTAATTTCCACTGATAATGAATACTTTATTTCGGACTCAAAGTTCCATAAAAAGACAATACAAATACAATACAAATACAAGTCAACACAGATTAAAATACATACAAGCATCGATTCCAATGTTTCCACAGCCCAGAGGAGTACCTTGTATCACTCTGTTTAGTGTCAGTGAGTGCAATTATTACTTTGTTTTTTGACTCAAGAAGTCGACACATAAATGTATACATTAAATTCCTCAACACAGCATGAAAGGTGGGGACATTACTTGTCACAAACAAGGAGCTAGCACTAGTCCACCTTGGAAGCTTAAGGAGGATCCTAAAGGCATCATTATACGCTACCTGCAGCTTCCTCAGTTTAGCTGTTCTATATTTACACCAGAGGTGAGCTGTGTAAAAAGGGGTACAGTAAGCTCTGAAGAGACTAACTTTCACATCTTCTGTGCACATATGAAATTTGCGTGCCAACATATTGGCCTGTGCATAGAGTTTACAGCACTGGCGCTGGACATCATCATCATCACAAAGATCATCAGTGATGATGTGACCTAAATAACGTACCTTTCTAACCACCTGTAGAGTACAGTCTGACAGTGAGAATGAAGGAAACGTTAGCTTCTGATCCTCCTTAGTTTTAACAATCATAATAACACTCTTCTTTGGATTGAACTTAATGTCATATTGGATGCCGTAACTAGAGCACACTTGAAGCAGTTGCTGTAGCCCGGCACTATATGGCGACATGATGACCAAATCATCAGCATAGATGAGGTGGTTGATAATACTCTCTCCCACCACACACCCAGTCTTACACTCTTGAAGTTGCTTAGAGAGGTCATCCATATAAACATTAAATAACATAGGAGACAGAATTCCTCCTTGCCGCACACCATTGCTTACACAAAAAGGAGCAGATAAAACATTGTCCCATTTAACGCAAAAAGTTTGATGGGCATACCAAAACACTAAAATTCTTACTAGAAATTTAGGGGCACCTCTATCTAACAGTTTTACAAACAATTTTTCATGATTTATTCTGTCAAATGCCTTTGATGCATCAATAAAACATAGAAATACAGATGTGTTCAGGCTAGTGTACCTGAACACAATCTCTTTAAGAGCATAGATACACAGGTCAGTGCCATGTTTTCTTTTGAACCCAAACTGATTGTCAGTAGTAAGAATATACATTTCTAGCTTATTCAACAGTATTCTCTCCAGTACTTTATAAGAGAGACTCTCCATCTACAGTAACACCAACCATGACAAACATCAGGGACTGCCCTCTTTTCTGTCATCAAGCAAGGGTTTTTGTGCTGCTGACCCTTCCAAACAAGAAAGTTAAACGTCGTAGTAGTAGTAGTAGTAGTAGTAGTAGTATTCGTAGTAGTATTTCGTATTCGTATTCGTAGTAATAGTAGTAGTAGTAGTAATAGTAGTAGTAATAACAATAAAAATGGTGAAACAGCAGATGTTTTTAAGCATGTTTTTATTTACATATCAGACGTTTGAAAAGTATACAACAATAATGATTCAGGGTTGATCATTTCTAATTTGCAAAAATAAATACATAGAAAGCTCAATGAATGAGTGGGATGTATATGTCTGTACTCGCCTATCAATATGAACCACACCAAAGGAGAAATACACTCCAGATTTCCAATAAAACAAACAAAACACGACAGGCATAGAAGAGCCCTACCTATGAATGACTGGCGATGCTCTTACTTTGTCTGGCGCCAGCTTACCCATACCGCGGTATTTTCCTGCAACTGCAAGGCGTACCAATTGGTTTCGTGGCCTCTGTAAAAAAAAAGTTTGAAGCAATTTGCCTCAGAAAGAGATGCAGGAGGGGTTCGGACACCAGACTGTGTGTCATCACACAAAACAGCAGGTCCAGGGGGGATCGAAGTTGTTGGCAGCCCTCCAGCAGGTAGCTACCGCCTACACTTCATCCCTGCCTCCATCGCCTCAGGCTCAGGGGTTAGCATGTAGGCTAATGCTTACGATAAAACACTAAGGCTCTTTTCAGAGCCACCCAAATACCCATAAAATGTGCAATAAACACTGATGCTCAGAGCGAAACAGTCCCGTACTGCAATCTATTATTTCGATTTCTGGTTGGTTATACAATAGTAAAATGTGTTGAAAGTGATAGCCAAGTCAAGGAAAAGCGCGAGTTATTTGGGGTTAGCTATAGCTAAACTAAATAGTTTGAACGTTCATATGGATAATAAATTAAGGTAGCCTATACTTACGCAAAATGTACAGTCAATTGAGACTTATGTTTATTATATAGGCCAACTAGGCTAATACTGAACTCTTTATTGCTACGTAATAAGCAAAACTGGATGTTCAAGGACGCGTTCCTGTGGGGCCCAGCCAGAAGCTGTCGCACCCATAGATAAGGTCACACCGGTATAACCGATGGACTTCTGGAACATTATCTGGAACTTTTATATTTAACAAGTATTTATTTTACAAATAACATTGTCTTTCTGACTAGTATACAAGAACATGGGACTAACGGTTTATTCAAAATACTTTTTCAAATACAGTTTAGCACCTAGCTAAAAGGTGTCGATTTTGTACTAGGAGCGTTAACAGAAGTTAATTCATGCCACATGTGTGTGCAGTTTAACTTGGCAGTATTCTAAAGATTTGACTTTAATCTAAATATAGAATGTAGAAGCAGGGTTCTCAAGTTTTGAAGACAGGCAAGAGGGACCCCCCCTCAAGCATGTCAGCAATATATTTAGGAAAAATACTATTTACAGTTATTTGCTTTAGAGAATATTGTGTTTATTACTAGCCAATTCACACACAAAAAAGCCTGAGTAAAAATGAAAGACCTTTTCAGAATTCCAGTATAAAAACGTTTCTGTTACTTTTTTGGGCACTTCAGAACATGCCGTAAACCAAGAAGATACATGCGCCGTGTTTTTGCCATGAAATAGCCTATGCACATCGGAGAATTAAATGTTCAGCGGGCGAGTCAGAATTTTGTCATAATAGCTATGATGTCACAAAGCAATGTGTCATATGAGTAAAGTAACTATAAAAGTCTATGTCAACAGTCAACACTGCAGTCACTTTCTTTTCCAACAGAACAGAGAACATGAGCGGATTTCCAGGAAAGAAGCAGATGGATAAGAAAAAGAAAGAACGGACACCGGTGGTAAGAACCGGGCCACAGGTATGTGCAGCACTGAGAGCGCACCGGAAGATGCAGAAGGCACAGAAGGATGCTGAAACGCTGCATAAAATTAAAAGGTGGGTCGACCTGAAAAACACCTTACAGAAGCCTCGTGAACAGAGGCTGGCGGAGTTAAGGGAGGCAGATAAAAGGCTGGCAGAAGACCTTGAGGACATGCAGAGGCAGGAGAGGTTGACAGAGTGGCTGCAGAAGGAGGGAGAGCTGTGGAAGGCAGAGCAGAGACAGAAAGAGGAGCTGGAGCTCAACTCCAAAAAAAAAGATATGCAGCAGACCAAGACACCTCACACACAGGTGCCACACAGGTCTCTTACCATCTTGGAGGAGTTGAAGATGTTGGATGAACTGCTTGAGGAGGTAAGAGGCCAACATGTCATTCGTTTTTTACTTCAGAAAAGTGTCCTTTGTGTTGGGTATTCCATTACAGTGCTAACAATGTTCTTGTCTCCAACACAGATGGCAGATATCCAACTTCCACCCATGTCCCCCATCCATCAGCCAGTCTCCCAAACCCCCACACCCCTCCCACTGGGTAAAAATGGACCATACTTGGGCCTCACCATCACCAAACCCCTGGAAGCTCAGGCCAGGCACCCCACCGGGGTCAAGCATCCCACCTGCACACCTCTTCCTGAGGACACACAAATCCACCCCCCTTCCAACCAGGAGGAAGGATTAGAGAGTGGACTGGCGGAGATGCAAGTACTGGAGGCATCTGTTGAGGAGAGTTCCAACAGTGACATGTTGGTGAAAATTGAAAAGGAGATAAAGGCTGAGGAGGGGAAATCAGCTAAGAAAGAGAGGGAGTTCATAGAAAAGCAGAAGAAAGCTGAAAAGCTGGCGCAGGAGAAGATGGAGAAGGAACAGAGGAAGCAGCTGGATCAGGCAGAAAAAAGAAACATGGAGAGTCAAACAAAGTTGGAGAATGAGAGACGCAAGATGAAATATCTAGAAAGGAAAGAGATGCAAAGGTTAGCAGAAGAGCAAAGAAAGAAAATTAAGAAGAAGGAAAAGGAAGAGAAAAAGGCAGAAAAAGGAAAACTGGAAATGGGGTCTTTGCCAAAACTTGGCTTCTTCGAGAAGATAAAGAGGGCCTTTAATTTCCACTGATAAGAGAGACTCTCCATCTACAGTAACACCAACCATGACAAACATCAGGGACTGCCCTCTTTTCTGTCATCAAGCAAAAGTTTTTGTGCTGCTGACCCTTCCAAACAAGAAAGTTAAACGTCGTAGTAGTTCAATCAGGAGAGACCTGGGATGAGTAAAGTGATGTTTATTTACATAACGATAAATGTACTACAAGTGTTTGGAGCTTAGACCCCATGGGGAATTTCTGATCAAAGGGCGCCTGCCCAACATCCGAAGAAGAATCCCCCACGGAGTCCAGACACTGGTGGCGGTGGCGCAGCCGACTACCAACGAGTCGAAGAGCAGAGACGAGGAACCGGGTGGCGACGGGGAGGTGGAGGGTCGCGCACTTGATAGCATGGACAACTACACAGGGAGAGGATCGTATTTAAAGGCACGGGATCATGTGACAGTGTTAATTGATAGACTGGAACGCTATCTAACTGTAGAGCGTTCTTAGCGGGGGGAGAGAGTAGTACATAACCGAGTACGCCCGAGTGCAGGGATCGGTCTTGCCTGACTGAACTTGCGCTGTGCTTCATTTCAATCAGGAGAGACCTGGGATGAGTAAAGTGATGTTTATTTACATAACGATAAATGTACTACAAGTGTTTGGAGCTTAGACCCCATGGGGAATTTCTGATCAAAGGGCGCCTGCCCAACATCCGAAGAAGAATCCCCAAAAGTGGTAGCTACAAATAAAGTCAATTAAAACATACTCACCAACAGGATGGAACCATGAAACGCTGAGGAATAAGCAACAAACACAGAAAAGGAAATGCCGACCGAAATGGTGCTCAGCACCAATCGGTACGACCATAATAAGTACGATAGTAGCCTATAACAGAATGACCAATAACATACATACCCGGGCCGGATCATGCAGGAGATGGCAAGGCACGGACAGGCCCTATAGCTACCCACGAAGCCAGACGATAGCAATGCAAGTGATGTATGCAGTAGCCAGCCAAGGCTAGAAGGCGGACGCCCTGAAATGCGATAGCCCGCCGGCAGAGGACCGATGCCAACGTGAAGCCTAATGGTTATGTACGCAATAGCCACCTAGGCTAGAGGACGCTGTCCTGAAGTGCAATAGCCAGTAAAGGCCGGGGCTAGCAAAGCCCTGTATGTGCAATAGCCAGCAAAGGCCAAGGGACCCACGCCCCCATGTATGATGTGTGACATGCGTTAGCTATGGAGGATAGATGTCCTTATTACGTGCCAGATGGTAAAGTGCGCTATAGCCAGCTAGGCTACACAGGACGCTGTCCTGAAATGCAAGGCCAGCAAGGCCACATACAGAAACCCCCATGAACACTGCAACGCTAGCCTAATGGGTATGTACGCAATAGCCAGCCTAGGCTAGAGGACGCTGTCCTGAAGTGCAATAGCCGGTCAAGGCCGGGGCTAGCAAAGCCCTGTATGTGCAATAGCCAGCAAAGGCCAGGGGACCCACGCCCCCATGTATGATGTGTGACATGCGTTATAGGACCGACGCCCTGATTACGTGCCTAATAGTATGTGCGCTATAGCCAGCTAGGCTAGACAGGACGCTGTCCTGAATGCAAGGCCAGCAAGGCCACGAACACTGTAACGCTAGCCTAATGGGTATGTACGCAATAGCCAGCATAGGCTAGAGGACGCTGTCCTGAAGTGCAATAGCCGGTCAAGGCCGGGGCTAGCAAAGCCCTGATGTGCAATAGCCAGCAAAGGCCAGGGGACCCACGCCCCCATGTATGATGTGTGACATGCGTTATAGGACCGACGCCCTGATTACGTGCCTAATGTATGTGCGCTATAGCCAGCTAGGCTAGACAGGACGCTGTCCTGCAATGCAAGGCCAGCAAGGCCACGAACACTGTAACGCTAGCCTAATGGGTATGTACGCAATAGCCAGCATAGGCTAGAGGACGCTGTCCTGAAGTGCAATAGCCGGTCAAGGCCGGGGCTAGCAAAGCCCTGATGTGCAATAGCCAGCAAAGGCCAGGGGACCCACGCCCCCATGTATGATGTGTGACATGCGTTATAGGACCGACGCCCTGATTACGTGCCTAATAGTATGTGCGCTATAGCCAGCTAGGCTAGACAGGACGCTGTCCTGAATGCAAGGCCAGCAAGGCCACGAACACTGTAACGCTAGCCTAATGGGTATGTACGCAATAGCCAGCATAGGCTAGAGGACGCTGTCCTGAAGTGCAATAGCCGGTCAAGGCCGGGGCTAGCAAAGCCCTGATGTGCAATAGCCAGCAAAGGCCAGGGGACCCACGCCCCCATGTATGATGTGTGACATGCGTTATAGGACCGACGCCCTGATTACGTGCCTAATAGTATGTGCGCTATAGCCAGCTAGGCTAGACAGGACGCTGTCCTGCAATGCAAGGCCAGCAAGGCCACGAACACTAACGCTAGCCTAATGGGTATGTACGCAATAGCCAGCATAGGCTAGAGGACGCTGTCCTGAAGTTCAATAGCCGGTCAAGGCCGGGGCTAGCAAAGCCCTGATGTGCAATAGCCAGCAAAGGCCAGGGGACCCACGCCCCCATGTATGATGTGTGACATGCGTTATAGGACCGACGCCCTGATTACGTGCCTAATAGTATGTGCGCTATAGCCAGCTAGGCTAGACAGGACGCTGTCCTGCAATGCAAGGCCAGCAAGGCCGCGGACCGAAACCCCACATGAATACGTGTAGCCTAATGGTTATGTACGCAATAGCCAGCCTAGGCTAGAGGACGCTGTCCTGAAATGTATTTATGACAACCTGCGATGCTGGAAGACCGATTCCCTTTGAATGGTGTTATGCATGCACCGGAAAGCCTGGTATCCACCAACAACGGAGAGGGCATTGATGCCTGCAGACAGAAGAAGCAGTTTACACGACACAACATTGCCACCACCACCAGTTATTTGCAAATGCACACCGAGAGTATCGATGACGGCAGCAGTAAAGGACGAACGCCTGACATGTACGCTGGCGCCCAATTGGGTAGGGGCGCACACCACAACCTGCACGGCGGCGTAGTAGCACCGTTTTCCTAAAAGGGCCTGGATACCGACCGGTTACCTGTTCTACTAATTATAACAGTAGTAACCTACCAACTGCCACTGAAACACGCCCCAAAAACGTAATAGAGTGACAGACATAGGGGGGGAAAGCCAAATCAGCGTGCGCAGAAGCGATCACTGACAGAAAAAATGCGACCATCGGTAAAATCAATCACGGAGGGGCCGAACCCGGCAAATCGTGCAACGAGCAAGCCAGCCCAGCAGCCGTGCCGCTAGCCAAAATTCCCCAGGAGGATAGCTACTTAAGCAGCCTACTTGAGCTCCGCATCCCCATCGGCGGCGACAGAAAACAGCACGGACAATAACCGTACAGAGGAAACGTGAGAACAGCAGTAACAGAACGAACAGGAATATACTGTACCCGCCCCGCACGCGTGAGACCACAATCGCGAACACATGAAAGGGACCAAGCCCAACAGCGACGAATCCGCCACAGCGGAGGCCAGAGGGAGCAGCCGCACGCCTACACGCGACTTCCTGGAGCGGGGAACCCCGACCCGGGCGCCGAGAAGACCAGAGCGTGCAGCCCGAAGTCCAACGCCGAGTCCGACATCGCCCCAAAACAGCAAGCAAGCCACGGAGCAACAGCGACATAGAACGACGAAAGATCCAGCCAGCACGAACACAACGGAATCGCGCACTTGATAGCATGGGAACGACGAAGGATCCAGCCAGCACGAACACAACGGAATCGCGCACTTGATAGCATGGACAACTACACAGGGAGAGGATCGTATTTAAAGGCACGGGATCATGTGACAGTGTTAATTGATAGACTGGAACGCTATCTAACTGTAGAGCGTTCTTAGCGGGGGGAGAGAGTAGTACATAACCGAGTACGCCCGAGTGCAGGGATCGGTCTTGCCTGACTGAACTTGCGCTGTGCTTCATTAGTAGTATTCGTAGTAGTAGTAGTATTCGTAGTAGTATTCGTATTCGTAGTAGTAGTAATAGTAGTAGTAGTAGTAATAGTAGTAGTAATAACAATAAAAATGGTGAAACAGCAGATGTTTTTAAGCATGTTTTTATTTACATATCAGACGTTTGAAAAGTATACAACAATAATGATTCAGGGTTGATCATTTCTAATTTGCAAAAATAAATACATAGAAAGCTCAATGAATGAGTGGGATGTATATGTCTGTACTCGCCTATCAATATGAACCACACCAAAGGAGAAATACACTCCAGATTTCCAATAAAACAAACAAAACACGACAGGCATAGAAGAGCCCTACCTATGAATGACTGGCGATGCTCTTACTTTGTCTGGCTGGATTTTCATGGAACAGGTAGGGGAGCAAGAATATTGCAGCACTGACGGTGTGTCCTAAAAGGAAAATATTAGGGTAAATGTACACTTTGTCTTTGGATTTTGAAAAAAGTTCAACTCAAGTTATACCTCCTATATATATTGCACGATGCTGAGATGGTAGCTTATTTTATGAACACGATTTGGGCTGCGTTACCAACTCAGTATGAATGTACCTATACCATACTGTGCTAGATACAGTAGGTACAGTTCTCTAAATGTACAAAAGACAGTACTTCCGTATTTATAAGCAATTACATTTATTTGACATAATAACTAACCGCTTTTCCAGAGGGAATAGAAAAACTAGTCAGTCCACCCATTTGAGCCAATATAGGCGAGACTGTAAAATTATTCCCTGACCCCTCGCAAAAAGGCGATCAAGCAAGCTCCTGGAAAACGTATGGGTTCTAGGTTGCCCGCTCAGCGGCCTAGGCAGAATGTTTGGAGGAGAGGTTTGTCTAAGGCAGGACAGCCACCAGCTGATGATCGCCGAGCTGTAGGTGCACTTCAAGGATCTCTCGTATCAGGTTTGTCCTGTATTCCTGGTAAGGTCTTCCCTGCATGGAAGAGAAAGAGAGAGAGAGAGAAAAAGATTTGAGTGAGACTACAGGTTAATGTGTGACACGTGTCATTATAATACAGTTGTCATTGTTGTCATTGTTTGATTTGTAAAAGCAGGAGTCTGATAAATATAATGAATTAAAATGTATTGTTGAATTCTCTCACCTGACCTGATTCTCTCTCACTTTCCAGTGGCAGCCAGTGCAGATGCACGCACAGTGGAAATGACATGCACATCCCTCCTCTCATGCCACTTCACTGCAAGCTGTTGCAAGATGCTGAAAGAGGGTTGGACTGCTGTACCAGTTGTCCACGTACAGTACTTGGCCTTTCCTCAGGTGGGGAGCAAGCAAGGTCATGACAACAGACCCAGAAATCCCAAGCTCATCATGATGCTGGATGTCTAGATCCTGTGTATATGAGCATGTCCTGAACATAGCCAGTACGTAGGCCTACATCACACAACCCAAATCATTTAACAAACCCTAACCCTAAGAGGACTTCTTCACAACACCCATTAACATTGCCATTAGAAATGAGTACATCTCATCTGTTTGTGGATAGCCACTTAGCCAGCTTACCCATACCGCGGTATTTTCCTGCAACTGCAAGGCGTACCAATTGGTTTCGTGGCCTCTGTTAAAAAAAAAGTTTTAGCAATTTGCCTCAGAAAGAGATGCAGGAGGGGTTCGGACACCAGACTGTGTGTCATCACACAAAACAGCAGGTCCAGGGGGGATCGAAGTTGTTGGCAGCCCTCCAGCAGGTAGCTACCGCCTACACTTCATCCCTGCCTCCATCGCCTCAGGCTCAGGGGTTAGCATGTAGGCTAATGCTTACGATAAAACACTAAGGCTCTTTTCAGAGCCACCCAAATACCCATAAAATGTGCAATAAACACTGATGCTCAGAGCGAAACAGTCCCGTACTGCAATCTATTATTTCGATTTCTGGTTGGTTATACAATAGTAAAATGTGTTGAAAGTGATAGCCAAGTCAAGGAAAAGCGCGAGTTATTTGGGGTTAGCTATAGCTAAACTAAATAGTTTGAACGTTCATATGGATAATAAATTAAGGTAGCCTATACTTACGCAAAATGTACAGTCAATTGAGACTTATGTTTATTATATAGGCCAACTAGGCTAATACTGAACTCTTTATTGCTACGTAATAAGCAAAACTGGATGTTCAAGGACGCGTTCCTGTGGGGCCCAGCCAGAAGCTGTCGCACCCATAGATAAGGTCACACCGGTATAACCGATGGACTTCTGGAACATTATCTGGAACTTTTATATTTAACAAGTATTTATTTTACAAATAACATTGTCTTTCTGACTAGTATACAAGAACATGGGACTAACGGTTTATTCAAAATACTTTTTCAAATACAGTTTAGCACCTAGCTAAAAGGTGTCGATTTTGTACTAGGAGCGTTAACAGAAGTTAATTCATGCCACATGTGTGTGCAGTTTAACTTGGCAGTATTCTAAAGATTTGACTTTAATCTAAATATAGAATGTAGAAGCAGGGTTCTCAAGTTTTGAAGACAGGCAAGAGGGACCCCCCCTCAAGCATGTCAGCAATATATTTAGGAAAAATACTATTTACAGTTATTTTGCTTTAGAGAATATTGTGTTTATTACTAGCCAATTCACACACAAAAAAGCCTGAGTAAAAATGAAAGACCTTTTCAGAATCCCAGTATAAAAACGTTTCTGTTACTTTTTTGGGCACTTCAGAACATGCCGTAAACCAAGAAGATACATGCGCCGTGTTTTTGCCATGAAATAGCCTATGCACATCGGAGAATTAAATGTTCAGCGGGCGAGTCAGAATTTTGTCACAATAGCTATGATGTCACAAAGCAATGTGTCATATGAGTAAAGTAACTATAAAAGTCTATGTCAACAGTCAACACTGCAGTCACTTTCTTTTCCAACAGAACAGAGAACATGAGCGGATTTCCAGGAAAGAAGCAGATGGATAAGAAAAAGAAAGAACGGACACCGGTGGTAAGAACCGGGCCACAGGTATGTGCAGCACTGAGAGCGCACCGGAAGATGCAGAAGGCACAGAAGGATGCTGAAACGCTGCATAAAATTAAAAGGTGGGTCGACCTGAAAAACACCTTACAGAAGCCTCGTGAACAGAGGCTGGCGGAGTTAAGGGAGGCAGATAAAAGGCTGGCAGAAGACCTTGAGGACATGCAGAGGCAGGAGAGGTTGACAGAGTGGCTGCAGAAGGAGGGAGAGCTGTGGAAGGCAGAGCAGAGACAGAAAGAGGAGCTGGAGCTCAACTCCAAAAAAGAAGATATGCAGGAGACCAAGACACCTCACACACAGGTGCCACACAGGTCTCTTACCATCTTGGAGGAGTTGAAGATGTTGGATGAACTGCTTGAGGAGGTAAGAGGCCAACATGTCATTCGTTTTTTACTTCAGAAAAGTGTCCTTTGTGTTGGGTATTCCATTACAGTGCTAACAATGTTCTTGTCTCCAACACAGATGGCAGATATCCAACTTCCACCCATGTCCCCCATCCATCAGCCAGTCTCCCAAACCCCCACACCCCTCCCACTGGGTAAAAATGGACCATACTTGGGCCTCACCATCACCAAACCCCTGGAAGCTCAGGCCAGGCACCCCACCGGGGTCAAGCATCCCACCTGCACACCTCTTCCTGAGGACACACTAAATCCACCCCCCTTCCAACCAGGAGGAAGGATTAGAGAGTGGACTGGCGGAGATGCAAGTACTGGAGGCATCTGTTGAGGAGAGTTCCAACAGTGACATGTTGGTGAAAATTGAAAAGGAGATAAAGGCTGAGGAGGGGAAATCAGCTAAGAAAGAGAGGGAGTTCATAGAAAAGCAGAAGAAAGCTGAAAAGCTGGCGCAGGAGAAGATGGAGAAGGAACAGAGGAAGCAGCTGGATCAGGCAGAAAAAAGAAACATGGAGAGTCAAACAAAGTTGGAGAATGAGAGACGCAAGATGAAATATCTAGAAAGGAAAGAGATGCAAAGGTTAGCAGAAGAGCAAAGAAAGAAAATTAAGAAGAAGGAAAAGGAAGAGAAAAAGGCAGAAAAAGGAAAACTGGAAATGGGGTCTTTGCCAAAACGTGGCTTCTTCGAGACGATAAAGAGGGCCTTTAATTTCCACTGATAAGAGAGACTCTCCATCTACAGTAACACCAACCATGACAAACATCAGGGACTGCCCTCTTTTCTGTCATCAAGCAAGGGTTTTTGTGCTGCTGACCCTTCCAAACAAGAAAGTTAAACGTCTACACCTTTGCTCAGTCATTTGGATCACTGGCACACTTGAAGAACCCTTTGAAGCTCTGTGAACAACCTTTATAGAAGTTGTGTAGTAGTAGTATTAGTAGTAGTAGTAGTAGTAGTAGTAGTAGTAGTAGTAGTAGTAGTAGTAGTAGTAGTAGTAGTAGTAGTAGTAATAGTAGTAGTAATAACAATAAAAATGGTGAAACAGCAGATGTTTTTAAGCTTGTTTTTATTTACATATCAGACGTTTGAAAAGTATACAACAATAATGATTCAGGGTTGATTATTTCTAATTTGCAAAAATAAATACATAGAAAGCTCAATGAATGAGTGGAATGTGTTTCTGTACTCGCCTATCAATATGAACCACACCAAAGGAGAAATACACTCCAGATTTCCAATAAAACAAACAAAACACGACAGGCATAGAAGAGCCCTACCTATGAATGACTGGCGATGCTCTTACTTTGTCAATTACATAGAGTCTGGCTGGATTTTCATGGAACAGGTAGGGGAGCAAGAATATTGCAGCACTGACGGTGTGTCCTAAAAGGAAAAAAACACAACACAAGTTTTTATAGCACTTATGGCATAATGTATTTGAAGAACATCAAATAACGTTCTAAATACCTTTGCGTGTCTCCTCACACTCCTGACTGAGTGCTCTCTCATACTGGAGTAGAATCTCCTGGCAGGCTCCTCCGTTTGGCCTCTGCAACAATGTTGTTTGCTGCTTTCCCAAAGCCTTCCAGCAACCTCTTATCCACATCAATTTCAGCGAAAATCTAAAAGAGTATTTATATACATAAAAAATGTGTTTGGAAGAGAAATCTTATTACAAATTGTACATTAACTACATTAAGTTGTACACATGCAGGGTTTGAACTCACAATGCTGATATGCTGTAAAGCTGGGAACTCCTGAAGAATGTCATTAGTGGAGTGGCTTTGAATAAGGTGGACTCTCAGCAAAGGTCCTCTTCATTTTCTCTTTCATGATGTCCTCGTTTTTTTTTGCACTCCTCTTTCATTCTCGCGACATGCTTCTCAAGTCTGTTCTTGTTACAGCAGAGCAGTAAAATAGTCATTTATATCAAATCAAAATGTATTTGTATAGCCCTTTTTACACGCAAGCATGTCACAGAGGGCTTCACATACGCCCATAAAACTGCCCCTCAACCAACCTAAACCCTCAAGGAAGACAAGGAAAAACTCCCAGAAAAACTCAATGCAATTTATAGTGTTTTCTGTATCATTTGTGCATTTTAGTATTCAGCGTTTTAATTTAAATGATTACGACTGGGGCTCTCCAAGTTCACGAGGGCTTTTGCACAAACACACATCAGCTATTTTGACGCCACAACCATCAATGTTTAACATTTATAGTGACTCCTATCAGCTGTTATCATAACGGTTGACAGGTTCACTGTGTTTACTGCTGAGAGATTTAGGCAAAACAGCTTGGTATTAATAGTAGTAGTATTGGTAATTATGAGATTGTATTATTGGACCATTGATTGACACATTTCAGTGAGAAGGATTTCTGTTTCTTCCTCCTGCCTATGTTTGATGATGTCACAATGGGGGTCCATGATGACATCATCATAGCAGACAGCTTGGGTTACAGTTGAATGTTTGTGCATGACTTAAGAATTAGGCTAACAAAAATAGACAACACAGACATTGGTGGCGTTAAGGATCTTGAAGCACAGCTCACCATAAAAACAAGGTGTTTTGATATCCAAACTATTCAGATAAATATATTTATAATATGTATATATTATATTTACAGAATACCTTAAATATACAACGTCCACCATGTATTCTATAAACAAATATGTTATTTAGGCACACTTTTTCAACAATCCTGGGGGGGTTTGGGGGTGATTTAATACCATCCTTTTACTGTTTGGACTATATCATACTTTACACCAAAGAAATGTGGTCAGTATTGCATCGTCATTTGTCATCTGAAGTGGCTACACTGCTACTAATCTCAGTACTTGGCCAGAAATAGGTTTCATATGTACACAGCTATTCTATAAATGGATTACAATACCCCACAGACAGACAGGCCCAGTTCCAACATCATCCCTCACTACACAAAGAAAGGTCAACCTGAAACAAAGTCAGTTACAACTAACCAACAAGAGCAACAAGTCTCTCATTAAGAGTCATTGTGATCCTGGAGGAAACTAACATAAGGTCCAGTAACACTAGCTAAATCAATTGCAGATATCAGAACAGTCATACCTGCAGTCTCTGAGTGCTTTATGGGTTAAATACTTTGTCTTTGCATTGTACCAGCTGAGTAACAGAATGCAACCGTCTGTGATCTCACGTAGATCGGTCGCTATGACGTAGATCGGTCGGGTTTTGGCTCCGCCTATACAAAACTTGAGCTGAAAACCGAAGAGAAACTGTTCAACGGTCTAACTCCACATTTCAGTGCAACAAAGTTTTTGCGCTTTGCACATGCAGTGGCTTTCAGGAACTCATTTCACACGTATATAATGTACTGAGAAGCAAATCATGGAATTTGCTTTACAGGATCTTTAAGCTCCATTGTACCGAATTTGGTTGCAGTTCCACCCGAGCTCAACTGGGGGTCATCGCGGGCGCCTGATTGTCGTTGAGAAATCTCAGATTTGATTGTAGTTTTTGCAAATTCACCATGGATTAGGTCGAAAGTTGAATAAGTACTTTTGTCCTTTCGATTTCCTACAGGGTGAGTCGTTGTTGCAACACGCTAGCATTCTGCTAATGAATGCTGATTGTATGACGTCATTGACATTTTAAAAGGCTTTTTAGAACAAAAAAGCAACTTAATTTTTAAAAACACCGAGCAGTGTGTATTTTCTTTGCCTCCCCTTTCAAATGCAACATTCAAATTACTAGACAAAAAATGAAATCCTGAGAAAAGTGGATTTTGAGGGGTATAGCATGGATAGTCCACCATTCATTCTGCACTCGCCCGTGAGCGCCCTCATATGGAACCCTGGAACTGCAACCAGTCAGAAGCCGGAAGTTTCCCGAGAGTGGTAGTTCTCCCGTTATTAGACATTCTCTGACGGTAGTAATATCGCTGATATCGCTGTCTGTCTCACTAGAACGTTCTATCTATGCGTGCTGATGTTGTGACATTAGGCTAGCACTGAAACTGGCTAGCATTCAAGGCACTTTCTGCCATAAGAAGGTTGGAAGCTCCTAAACCGTGCAACCAAACGTAAACCCCAATACAAGCAACGCAATCGTGACCAAGACGAACATTTTGACACCGACATTGTCTATCTAGACGCAAATATTGAGGAATCCTTAGGGGTGGGATAATAATAATAAAGAAATAAATATATATGAGAGAGAACAAAGGTGGTGCTCTTGCCAAAGGCAGGCACACCCAATTAACAGCTTGTGCTTTCATGAACATTCTTACATAAAAACAGATGACTTCTGGGTTTTAACTTCAGTTTATTTAGCAAGACTTAACAGGCAAATTTCACCAGAGAGAATTATGGCAATATAAATGGTCTGCATGCTGCTAGTCACAAAGCAACACATTGTACGTCTGGAGAAATGTCTAAGAAGTATGTACATTCAAGTTTTACGTACAGAAAGACTTGTCACAAACAATAAGAACAAAGTACCACTTACTCCTGACACAATGAGAGCCAAAGCTTAATTGCACAAGCAAAGAGTAATCATTTCATGTTACAAAAATACTCAAATCTGATTTTCAGAGCACATAGACTGTACACAAATCTTATGGCAAACTACCCTACAAAAGGGGTTCCAGCATTTTGACATGATTGGGTGAGTTCAGTAGTATATAAGATTATATCTAAGTCATTGCAACACCTAAATGTAAGATTGTAGGTGAACAGAATACAATATTTCCAAAAGTTCTCTGTACATCAGACTTCGTTGTGTTTATAGGACAACAACATATCTTGAGATTAATGGCAGACCATCACCTAATCAGAAGCAACATTCCAGTCAGTACCCAAAGAGGCCACCTTGAGTGGCTAGGAATTTGTATGTCTGTTGAATTTATTCAACTTCTACAGACATCGACTCCCATTCCAATGTGTTAGCTCCATTAGTCCTCGTCATTACAGACAGCCCCCCCCCCACCCCCAAATGTTTTTCCTGAAACTTCGAGTTCTTCTCGCACAACTGAGCAGGTACTTGGTCGCTCGTGTCATCGCAAGACGAGCACAATACACTCAGAAGACTGGCAAGGGTCCAAGTCTGGCCACTCCATAAATGACTACATTAGAGTGATTTGAAACCTGAAGGCCATTCTACAACTTACGGTTCATGGATGGTATGACCCCAGCTGTCCCTTTTACCATGGCTGAATGCTGACTTCTGAGGCTTGAGGATGGAGAAACAGTTGTTTGTAGCTGCCTAATGCCTTACCAGTGGAATGAAGGTGGACATTACAGTCAACAGACAGACAAGATGGCAAACAGTCTCCATAATTGAGTGAGACCTTTATGGACGGGTCAGAAAGGTAAAGAGGAGTAGATTTAGTTACATAGAGTGTTTGGCTATTGTAGTTTAAACTTAAAAGCATTAGTAGGCTCTTAAAATACAACAGAATTCCAAAGG
Source organism: Mallotus villosus (assembly GCA_903064625.1). Lineage (NCBI taxonomy): Eukaryota > Metazoa > Chordata > Actinopteri > Osmeriformes > Salangidae > Mallotus > Mallotus villosus. Next base: position 162,165 of record CAEFZP010000528.1, on the reverse strand, counting down.
CTCCAACATTAGCTCCAGTACAAAACACTTTCACTGCGCATCAAATCCCCACTCTGGATGACCTCATATCCTGTGTGTGCGTGTGTGTGATGTTTTTATGGTGGACATTTGTGGTTTTGATCTTTCTTTGGAAGTTGTGTTTAAGGCAACCATCAATCACACTTATTTGGATGGACCGACTCAATTGAGTATGTCTTACAATGTAAATGGTCTACATTAGATGAAGAGTGTGAGAGTGTGTGTGTGTGTGTGTGTGAGACGTCTCATGTGGTCCCGTCTGCCCCACTACTGCAGACCTGTCCACAGCTCATCAAAGGGGGCGTGGCCTCCAGGTCGGAGTCTCGGACGAAGATGACGGCGTCGCCGCTCACATTGATGAGACACTGAGCCTGAGGGGAGAGAGAGAGAGCGAGAGACACCAGGATGTGTTCAGTCAGCGCACGCTTTCACCCAAACAAACATCCAGCTGGGGTTTCCAACCTGTGACCACTTGATCAGCAGTCAAATGCTCCACAGAGCTCAGGTTACACTGACCCAGACGGCGTCTGTGTGATATGTGCTTGTGTGCAATACCTGGTTCTTGTTGGGGTTCTCCATGAACACACACTCCTTCATGCTGTAGGAGACCACTGCATTGCCCCCCAGGGCTGCTACGTGGGCCCGGACCATCGCAAACACTTCGGCAATAAACGAGTGCAGGAACCCACTCACACCGCCCTCCTATGACAGACACACAGCACGTTACTCAAGTCAGGGCACGAGACTGACAGTGTATTTGAGTGTGTACTTACAGTATGTGTGTGTGTGTGTATGTGTATGTCTGTGCGTGTGTACGTGTGTGCGTGGATGTGTGTGTGTGTATGTATATACGCTAGCCGTACCTCCCGTAGTGATGTGGTCTCTCTGATGAAGAACATGTTGATGATTCCAAGGTATTTAACGACGCGCGTCCCGGGAATGAAGGACAGCGGCGTCATCTTCACCACGGTTACCGATCCGCCTCCGAATGAGCGCGTGGAGCGCAGCGAGCGGGAACGCCCCTCTGGTAGAGGACTGCAGCGCTCTGATGACGAGACTACAGACACAGAGGGAGGGGGGGGAGCGGGGGGGGGGAGAGAGAGACGGGGGGGTGAGAGAGGAGGGCGAGAGGGAGAGAGAAGCGGGGGCGAGCGAGGGAGAGAGAGGGGAGATTTGGGTGTGAACAGAAGAAGGAAAAGAGAAAGGGAGATACCAAACGGCTTTCACTCACGTGAAACATACATGGTTAACAGGAGGCAGGGTGAAATGAGAGGGGTGTTCATCGAGGTCAAAATGGGTTTGGCATCTGTGCATGTACGTTGTAATGTGTAGGTGTGTGTGTGTGTGTGTGTGTGTGTGTGCGCACGCACAGAAGCAGCATGGTGGCGGTTGAAATCACTCAAAGAAAGCGTGAGCGGTCATGCACTTCATGCACTGGGCAGACAAACAGACACCGTCCGCAGACAGACACACAGACCTGGGTTCAGCTGTGTGTGTGTGTGTGTGTGTGCGCATGAGTCCATATAATCCCTGGCAGTATTTGACACTGTGGGTGTGGGTGTGTGTGTGGTCGCTGTGTATTTGTGAGAGATGAAGAACAGAGACAGGGCTGTGATGATGAGCTTGGCATGTGTGTAAAGAAGCGAGAGTGTGAAAGATGTTCCATCTCCTACTGCAACGCACAGTAGCAACTCCCGCTCGGATCAAACCGGGAACCTTTGGAGCCAATTTAGACACATTAGAAAGCATTAGAACTTACAAGGCGCAGGACGATCGCAGAGTCCTGGGAGATTACATTTTCCCCCCTGTCGACAGCTTTTTGTGAGGTGTGTATTTGGCATGTTTTGTGTCGCGGCTACTCTGGGACAGAAATGTCGACGTCAAAGGACGCAGTTAGGTAGCTCCAGTCCGCACAGCACTTTGGTAAACACTGGAAAGGCTGGGTAGAGATGCTGCTGTATGGCTATCATCTATCCAATCCAATCAAACATATGAGAGTTGTTAAGGGTGAGAGACAGGTCCAAATGTAGACTTGGGCCAATTGGAAACGTCCTTCTTTTTCATGAACACAAAGGTGTCACGAAGGCGGCTGATGATTGGGTATCTCTCTGAGGGGCGGGGCTTCAACTTTCACACTCAGCTGGTGTTTGGTTTCGCAATGCTCCGCCCCCCAGCGGCATGCAGGGAGGGGTGTGTGGGTGCGTGTGTGAGTGTGTGAGTGAGTGGGTGGGTGGGTGCGTGTGTGTGTGTGTGATGGATCACCAGAGTGTGCTAGCGACAGTGTCCTCCTACTTGTCTTAACTGATCCTCGTCTTATGGTGTGAGCTTTCAGCCTAAGCAGCTCTAGCCAGGTGCTGCATCTGTCTGCAAAGGAACCGTAATCAACGGAGGGAGCTGGAGAGAACACACACATACACACACACACACACACACAGAGCACACCCATACAAACGCCCACACCAAAACCACACGCACACAAAGAAAACAAAAGACACAGGACAAGAACAACGACAAAAAAACAAACAAAAAAAAGAACAGAAAGAGAACATAAGGAAGATGAGGGTGGGGTGCGGTGCAGGGTAACTGTCAGACAAAAAAGGATGAGAAATTAAAATAGGGCAGTGTGCTCGTCATGGTAGCAGGGAGGGGAGGTGGGGGCGGTGGGGGGGGTGGTGGAGGGGGGGGCTCACCTCTGGACGACGGGTGGGCGTTGCCGCTGTCCGTGACACCTGTCGACACACACCAATCAAAATATACCTCGACACACTCAGCAAGCATGTGACAAGCGCCAAGTCAACAATTCCCCACAGATGGTAGACACTCGTTGGTAGCACTTTTCACTTAAAACGCAGTTGGGTCCCAAGTAAATGGATGGGAAGTAGAGCCCGACCGATAAAGGATTTTTAAGGCCGATACCGATACAAATATTTGGTGATTTAAAAATCAGATATTCCGATATCGGCCGATATACAAAAAATATGTTTTAAATCCAGAAACGCGTAACAAAACAACGTCATTTGACACGGCCGGGAATCGAACCAGCCACCTTCTGATTAATAGCCCGATTCCCTAACACTAACTGCTCAGCCATCTGACTCCTGTTACTATTTCCTCACTAAAATAATAAGAAAAAAGAAAAAAACATGAATTTCATTAATCGCCCATTGTAAATGCTGATACCGATAGTTTGGAAAATCCCTAATATCGGCCTGCCGATATATCGGTCGGGCTCTAATGGGAAGCCATTTACAGCTTAAGCTCCTCTGCCTCTACCCTCCATCACTGAGGAACAGAAGATCAGACCATCCATACACCATCTAGACATCGCCGTCAGCCTCGTCTGCACTTAGCTCACATACAGACACGCAGCACTAAAGCCCAGCAATGGATATTTACCTGGAGACACACTTAAGTGTGTCAAGTCACCCTAGGGGTTAGGTCAAGCTCAACCCAACACAACACGCATACACACAGGCAGGTGCGAGAGGGCGAGACATACAGTAGTACAGAGCTGTGAGGAGAAAGGAGAACAGAGGGGGTTGAAAGCAGGAAGAAGTCAGGTTGATAGCGTGCCCAGGGGTTGTGTTTGGTTGTGTTTGAGGTCAGGGCTACCTGAGGTTCTGCCTGGAGGCTGGTTGCTGGCCGATGACTCGGCACACAGCTCCAAGGAGAACTGCAGCTGCTCTTCCGTCTCTGCGCCCCCTGAAATGTGGAAACACACGTATTATGTTCAACTGGAAGGGACTATTTCCTGTGGCTCTGCCCTGTCTGGTAGAGATATAGCCTGTCTAACCCCCCTCCCCCATGTACAAACTGACCCTTGGTGATAGTCTTGTCCACTCCTGCTCTCTCCTGAGCCTGGTCCTTATCAAAACTCATCGCTACTGCCGTCACCGCAACCTGGGTGATGTACAGGGGGGGAATTCAAACCTGCAACTTCTTCATCTGCAATCACATGCTGTACCCACAGAGCTATTCCCATCCACCATAACCAGGTGAAGGTCAATAAATGTTACACTGAAAAGGTATGTGTGTTCAGAGAGAAATGGAGAGTGTGTGTGCGTGTGTATCACCTGTATGAGATCCTCCTCTGGCACAGCTACAGTGAAGTTCAGATGGCACAGACAGCAGGGCACCATGGAGCGCAGCTTGAAGTACAGACTCTACAACAGAGAGGTGCATACATGACACTTTAACGTTCAAAGAAAAGCCTTAACGTTCACCTGAGACGGTGTCAGCCAGGCCTGCAGGGGGCGACCTACCTTCAGCAGGTTCTCACACAGGTCAGTGAAGGTCTTATTCAGGCCCTGGTTGGTCAAATTGGCATTGCTTAACCTAAAGACCCGCACGGACGTAAACATCTGTGAGGTGAGAACATCGGAGAGAGAGAGAGAGAGGGAGGGAGGAAAGGGAAGAAATGTGATTCATCATATCACCACCAGTTACATCATACTGTGCTCAGTATCTGTATTTCTATTTCTCTGGACCAGACCAACAGCAGACTCTGACCTGTAGACTGCCAGTCCAGTTTTGAATCCCAGGCATGATCTCAGTGTTACAGCTGTAGAAACCTAGAGATGTGGAGGGAACAGGAGAGGGAGAGAGAGGGAAAGAAAAGGAAAAGAGACACGATGAGATAAAATATAAGAAGGTAAGGAATCTAAGACAAAAATATTTGACAGTATAGAGTGTGTTTGAGGGGCTCCGGAGGGCAGAGGAGGGTGGGAGGGCAGTAGGAGGGTGGGAGGGCAGTAGAGGAGGGTGGGAGGGCAGTAGAGGAGGGTGAGGGCTAGAGGGGGTGGGAGGGCAGTAGAGGAGGGTGGGAGGGCAGTGAGAGTAGAGGAGGGTGGGAGGGCTGTAGAGGAGGGTGGGAGGGCAGTAGAGGAGGGTGGGAGGGCAGTAGAGGAGGGTGGGAGGGTGGGAGGGCATGTAGAGGAGGGTGGGAGGGCAGTAGAGGAGGGTGGGAGGGCAGTAGAGGAGGGTGGGAGGGCTGCACTGTACCTGTGGGTGTGGCTGCGTCAGTGAGGAGGGAGTGGATGTCCTCCACCGCGTCAGTGTCGTCGATCTACAGACCGCAGAAACACATCAGCACAAAATCCCTCCAGCACAAACCCATGACGCACCCTGAAAGCATGCAGCGCCCAACACACACACACACACCTCCAGCACGAAGGCGTCCTTCTTGCCGTGGGACAGGTCCAGTTCAGAGAGATCGTCGGAGCTCTCGGACTGCGAGCGGAACAGGCGGGACCTCTGTCTGGGCTCTGGGATAGGAGAACCCACCACCTCCTCGGTCACTTCCTGGGACCGCCGGACACAAACACAAACGTCAACACAACCCCGCGTTTCCTCGGACGCATTCAACACCACTCTAGCACTCCCCCCCCCACACACCAGCCCAGACTGCCAACCCCCGCAGCATCACGGTGTTAAAAGGATTCCACCCCACGCGCATCCTCAGTGAAGCCCTGTTAGTCCTAACACCTGCCCACTGTTAATCCGGAGGAAGGTTAGGATCAGACACACACACACACACACACACAAACACAAACAGGTGAGGGCATGTCGAGGCGACAGGTGACATGGTGTTCCTGGTGTCCACAGCTGTGGCTCTACGGATCTGTGGTTGTGTTGGGTGGGTTTTTAACAGTGACTAGCAGGGAGTTGTGACTTGTGTTGAGCTTAAGAGGAGAAATGCTAGGAGAGTGTGTGGAGTGTCCCGGGCTATAAGGGAGGGGGGTGACAGGAGAGGGGGATGGGGAGATAGGAGGGGGGTGATGGGCATGCGTGGCTGGGCGAGTCTCTCAGCTCTTTGCCCCTGGTGGTGCTCAGTACCATGTTTATGCAGCCGAATGCCTCAGGGTCCAGCGCAAATAATTTCTTAAGAGGGGCCGGAGAGAGACAGAGGAAGGAGTTCATTATGACACTCATAAACACCACTGTGGACCAGGGGGCCACAACGTATGCCAGTCCCATCCACAGCCATCAGCACCGGACCGTGGATTCTTTGTCAACGGTGTAGCGGTGTACGGGCCCGGGGGTTCGGGGGCGGTGGTGTGTGTCTCTCTCACCGGCGGGTGGATGTGGTAGAGCTCCTTGTTCTTGGCGATGGTGTCGTTGATGCGCTTCTGGATGGTGGCGATGTGCTGCTCGTAGCTCTGGTCTCCAGGGGCCTTGCCTCCTATCTGGATCCCCCCCGGGGCAGGGAGGGCTGCCAGGTACACGCCCGTGGCAGACTGGAAACACACACAGCAACACACACACACACACACAGTTAGGCCAGACAGATTGAACCTACAGACACAAATACTGCCACTCCCACCCTCAGACAGCTATACACACACACCCACACACACACACACACCCACACACACTTACGGCCAGGCCCAGCAGCATGTTCTCTCCCACGCTGATCTGGATGCGCAGGCCGAACAGAGCGTTCATGCAGCGCAGCTTGAGTTTGTTCATGAGCTGGGTGTGCAGCTCGTACTCCATGAAGGGCAGCAGGTTGGAGATGGCCGTGGCGTTCACCTCCCCCTGGGCCTTCTTCTTCAGACGGCACAGCCTATAGACACACACACACACACACACGCAGCTATTGAAACTCACCAGCTACGATGGGATACGGATGTGTGTGTGTGTGTGTGTGTGTGTGTGTCGTACCTAGCCTGTATGAGGCAGCCCTTCCCGTTGACAGCAGCCTCCGTTGGCAGGTCGATGGTTGTGAAGAGCACGTCTGGAACCTGGACAGAAGAAAAGAGTCCCTGTGTTACTCACACACACACACACACGTCAATGCAGATGTTTACTGTCGGGTTCCGGGCTCAAAGTAGCTCAGTGAGAGAAACTTTGCAGCATGGGAACTTTTCTTTTAACGTACGATGTGTTGTAGTGTGTGTGTGTGTGTGAGTGTGTGTGTCTTAGACCTTCTGCCGTCGACATTGGTAACAGTAGGTGAGCTGGGCGGGGAAGGGCATGTTCAGTTCATCATAGGGGATATGACAGAAGCCACAGCTAGTGGGGGATGAATCCTCAAACCTGGGGAGACACACACACACACTGTAACACAACCCCACAGAGCACGTATGAAGCAGGGAGCGAGGAGGGGGATCACACAGTGCTTATTCACCAGGGGCTCAATCCTGACCGGGCTGCGTGGCTCCAGTTAGGATTCAGCCCCTCGGCATCACCAGGTGGATCTGGCCAGCGTATAAGATGATTTATTTCATCATTAATAAGCATGCAACCAAATTCTGGTCTGTGTAGTATGATGGATAAACGATCGTCATTAGAAATGCACCGTATGGAGCTAGCACAGCTCTATTTATACATGAATCACATGTTCTCTAAAAACATCTCCGTCCTAATGATTATCATGCTAGACTGATTACGTCTTCTTACTCCCAACTAACCAATCAGCAGTCACCAGGCCCCTGGCCACACCCACTGGGGGGTATGTCCCTGTGCTGATATAACACAGGCCCAATCTAAGGGCTACAACCACTGACGATTCTGTGTTCGGATTGGCTTAGACTTCCTAGATATTTACCACAACATGTAATCTGCACCCCACCCTTCTGAATTTGACTAGTCAGTCAACCTGGATATTCGTACAAATCAGATATAACAGGCCGGGTTAGTAGGGGCTTAGTCTAATCTCCATTAAATAGCTTGTGATGAATGCTCTGGGGGAACAGTCTCGATGGAGATGGAGGCTTCACACTATCAGATGTAAGGTGAAGTATTACGAGGGGACAGGGGTTAGGGAACAGTGTAATGTGGTTGTAGCCCGTAGATGGAGGTGTAGGCTGGGCACCTACCCCAGCCAGGCTGAGCTAAATTCCCCCTCGACCCTGTCCGACCCCCCCATGACGGGGGCGGGTTGCCGTGACAACCTGTGGTCGCTTCCACCGACGTCCAGACAGCCCTCGCGCATGAACCGTGGATTCAAGATGGCGGCTGTGCCCGATGCTGAGAGAATGCAGACTTCCTCGCTGAGAGAGAGCGAGAGAGAGAGAGAGAGAGAGAGAGAGAGATGCAAGCAAAAGAGGGTGGGGGGAGGAGGACAAAAAGCGCAAGAAAGAGAGGGTAATGGTTACTAACATATTTGTTTTATAATGACTCCTTGGAGTGTGGTTGCTGTGTGTGTGTGTGTGTGTGTACTGTGTGTGTGTGTGTGTGTGTGTGTGTGTACTGCGTGTTTGTGTACCGTGTCTACCTACCAGATGCTGGTGCTCTCGCTGTATCCCACAACAGCATGGCAGCCCAGGGCTTTGGCATGAGACTTGATCTCCTGGCGAATCTCCTCCCACCATGCATCACGAGTCTCTGGCTCATCTGCAACACACACACACGCGCACAGTCAAGGACAGTGTCACTGACTAGGGGAGGGCTATGAAGACCTGCACTAAAAAAGATACATTCTTTCTTTTTCCCTTTCCTACACTCACCTGTGGACTGATAGACTAGCCTAGGCTAGACATTTTCTCTGCTAACATGTCCGTTAAATGATGCATCGTAGCAAGCAGGTACCACTTAACAGTTTGTAAATGAGGTGGTGATGATGAGGATGGTAATTGGGTTAGTCTTGGTGGTTTTCAGTCAAAAATCCTTGAGCCCAGTCTCCTTTCCTTCACTCCCAGTCCCCCCTCCCCCGGTAAGGGAAGGAAACCAGGGAGAGGACACAAGGGTGAATGAAAATGTTGGGATTCAGCCTTACCCATTCACAAACATGGAATGAAGGATAAACTGTGGAGGTGTAGAGTAGACTTAAGGTAGAGGAGCCTTGAGGAGAGAGCAGTAGAGGAGAGTGGAGTGTGGAGAGTGGAGAGGAGAGTGGAGTGTAGGAGAGTGGAGAGGAGAGATGAGAAATGAGAAAGGAGAGTGGAGAGGAGAGTTCAGAGGAGGAAAGTGGAGGAGAGTGGAGATGAGAGTGGAGAGTGGAGAGTGGAGAGAGGAGAGAGGAGAGAGGGAGAGGGGAAAGTGGAGAGGAGGAAAGTGGAGAGGAGAGTGGAGACAGGAGAGAGGAGAGAGGAGAGAGGAGAGTGGAGAGTGGAGAGAGGAGAGTAGAGGAGACTCGAGGATAGTAGAGGAAGGTTTAGGAGAGGAGGAGTGAGTGATGATGCGTAAAAGGCCCCCCATGAGCAGGACCCTTTCAGGAGAAAAGTAGCAAGGCCCACAGGCACAGGCACTGTAGCGTGCACACTCAAGACCACGTGCACTCACGGGTACAGAAGGGCCATATTCATTCACCCCGTCGCCCAAACTGTCACGTATTCTCGTCTTCTGTGAGTGCCATCGCAACCCAATCTAAATACCTGGACAGTCAGCCTACACATCCATTCCCTCCATCCCTCCACACATCCTTCCATCCCTTCATCGTTCCCCCCCCTCAAGTTATTCCCCAGCATGAATACGGCCCCGTGAGTCAGGGATGCACATGCCCAGTCCGTCTCATGGGAGGGGGAGGGGGGGGGGAGGGGGTCAACCTCCTAACCCCTCCTGTGGTCTAGAGAGGTTGGACCGCCGTGCTCGTGAAGCGTTAGAGCAGCTCCGGGACCACATTCAGGACGGTTTGCGCTCGGCTGTGCGGCAGGAGGGCGAAGGGGGGGTTGGGTGAAGACGGTGGGAAGAGGGAGGGGGGGGCAGGCAGGATAGGGGGGAGCAGGAAGAGGGAGACAAACATAGCGCATGCTCGAGTCAGATTAGCGCGCACACACACACGCGCACACACAGGCTAGACAGAGGAGAATGGCAGCTCACTAAAAGAGTCTGGCTGGGTGCGTACGCCTCTGATAAGAGACTGAACGCTTGGCTAGAGATCCCCCCCCCCTTTCAGAGGAGCTAACTTTTAAGCAACTAGTGGTCAAACCGCAATTGTTTGTGGCGTGTGTGTCTGTGTGTGTGTTGGAGGGAGCAGAGGCCTGGCTAACTGGGTATCCACATGTCAGTGGAGTCTGGAGTTGTGCTGGATGTGGATTCTGTGCACGAGGGAGCAGTGCTCTGGTGTCTCAGTGAGCTGCCATAGCCCCTGTGTGGGAGAGCAGTAAAAAGGGGGGGGAAATACCTGCGGTGACACTATTCCAGTCTAGCAGTTTGTATGAGCGCGTGTTACCCAAGGCTGGGCCAGAACACACCGTTAGTACAGAAAAGAGAGAGAGAGGCAGAAAGAGAGAGAGATTGTGAGCGAGAGAGAGAGAGAGATTGTGAGCGAGAGAGAGAGAGAGAGAGAGGACATACTACAATACAGACACAACACTGGACAACAGCACTCCACAGTCAGTCACAGTGCAAATAAGACAACTACTCAGGTCTAATCCTACTTTATGAGAGGAGAGAGAGAGAGGAGGAGAGAGAGAGGAGAGAGAGAGAGAGAGAGAGGAGAGAGATGTGGTGAAATGGTTAATGCTGAAAAAGACAGCAGCAAACGGGGCAGGCACTGAGGGCAGATGGAAAGAGCTAAAACGGTGAGAAAAGAGGACAGAGAAATGAGAGAGTAAGAAAAAAGAGGGAGGAAAGGAGGGAGAGCACTAGAGAAAGAGCCAGAGAGAGAGAGCCAGACAGAGCCAGAGAGAGAGAGAGCAGAGAGAGAAAGAGAGAGCCAGAGAGAGAGAGAGAGAGAGAGAGAGAGAGAGAGAGAGAGCCAGATAGAAAGATGAGGGAGAGAGAGAGATGAGGGAGAGAGAGAGAGAGATGAGGGAGAGAAAGAGAGATGAGGGAGAGAGAGGCATGCAGCAGCAGTCTACTTCTGAGGGATGCTCTACAGTAGACACAGGTAGCCTGGAGCTGATTCCACACTGGCAGCTAGCTGGTTAGCATGGAAACAGCTCTACAGAGGGAGGTTCAGCCTATCAGCCTGCTTGGCTTTTCGCACACTCGCTACAACAACATCACCCAAGCCTGATAAGAAGAAAACCATTTTTGGTGCCTTACGTCAGTGGCCAGTCAGTCAGTCGGTATTCAGACAGTATTAGAACACGTCACATTCTTAGCATGACTAGGTCGCTCGCTCAGATGGGTTAGCATGCCAGCGTACTAAAGGTTGGGCCTACGGGGAAAACTCCATCCAGATGGCAGAGTGGCCGAGCGCACGTTTCTAGACGATGATAGCGAAGTCTTATTATAACGCGTGTCATTGGAATGAAGCAGACAGAGTGATGCACACAGGAGTACCTTGCCAGAACCTCACCACAGCCGACACCACCACACAGCACAAGCAGCAGCGGACCAGAGCCATGCACTGTCGGACCTCACCACCACACAGCGCACCACAGCACAGAGCTACAAATACCACACGCAAAGAAACACAGCTAGTGTCGCGAGGTATAAATTGCCCCTGTCCCATCATACTAGGATAAGCTTATCATAACCCTGTGCAAAAAAAATAAGATAAAAAAACTAAAGATATTGGTGCTTAAGGGGGCAGCTTTCACCCATTCAAAGCCAGCAGTCCCACGCTAAGGGCAGGGCTGAGGGCGTAGCCTGAATCTCCCCCTCTCTGGAACACGGGGCTGTTTCGCCGCTAGCAGCGAAGCACAGCCACAGCATGTCCTGACATCCTGGAACCACCAGAGGGAGCACACACACACACGCCAAACCCCGTCACACCCACCGGCTCCCTTGCAGTTCCCTTCGCAGCGGACGAACAGGACAGAACGAGCACGGGAGCGCACTGCAGGGGCACGGGTGAAGATGACACGGGGCGCGTGTGTCGTCGTCGTCACGACGACAGGACGATCACACGGGTCGGGGAGGGGCAAGGGGGAGGTGCTGGTGGAAGATGAGGAACTCACCTGGGTTGTGGATGCGATCGAGCAGCTTGACGGAGCGCGCGCTGACCACGCCCCCCGCGTGGATCAGGAAGCCGGGGGGGAAACAGGTCAGAGTGAAGAAGGGGAACTCCTGCAGGGGGGACCCAGGGCAGAGAGAGAGAGAGCGAGAGAGAGAGACGCAGAGAGAGAGAGAGAGAGAGGGTCAGAGTTCAACCCTTTCTTTTCATATCACGGCACCACTTGGGTTTCAATTCACCACAGCTCTGCTGAATGAGAAAGGTAGCCCCAAATCAAAGCAGAAGCTTTCAGGAGTGGAGAATTGGCACACAGGGGTTACACGGCTGTGTCAAGGCAGGCAGAGATTCATTTCAACAGCAGCATTCCAGTTCAGGCCCCGACACATATCCAGTCGAGTCACAACTCTGGGATTACATAGCAACACCAATCTCAACAGAGGTCCCTGAGTGCGTTAAGATCGTTGCATATCCAAGGGCAGATACACAGGATCTTACAGCCCAGTGTTGGGCCTCCCGACACCAGACCCGAGGTAGACCCAGGTGTCACCAGGTGAGGGAGTCTCCCCCCTAGGGACATGCATAGAGGGGAGAGAGTGGGAGGGGGGAGGGGGGTCTCCATGCTGCCAAACCCTCACCCTTAACCACAGGCACCGCAAATCGGATGGCACATCCCATAGATCTAAATGAATCTGGATCGGTATTTAAACAATACTGACGGTGGTGTAAATTCATTAACCATCCTGTCGGCTTTAACATCTCAATCAGATTCAACTGTGAGAGGGGGCCATGCAGATGGAGGAGATGGATGACTGGTATTGTATTGGGACCCCAGGGCCAAAATCAGAGAGGAGAGAAGAAGACACACCATAGCAGCATCCAGAACACATCCCTCCCAGCTGAAACTCAGGCCCAGACAGAGGCCCAGACCCAGACCCCGACCCAGAGGGCCCAGACAGAGGCCCAGACAGAGGCCCAGATCCAGACCGAGGCCAAGATCCAGACCCAGGCCAAGACCCTGATCCAGATAGAGGCCCAGACCCAGACCGAGGCCCAGACAGAGGCCCAGTTCCAGACCCAGGCCAAGACCCCGACCCAGACCGAGGCCCAGACCCAGGCCGGACCATTCCCAGCCCCTAGCTCCAGGACCCTGTGGTTAGTAGAGCTGGTGGGCTAGACGAAGCCAATAGCAAGTTGCTTAGCCTCGTCTGGTCCTCTCGGATGTAGAACACTACAGAGGCAGCAGGGGCCAGAGAGCTGGTAAGGATGTGAGGAGAGGAGTGGAGGGAGGGAGTCAGTCACATACCCCGGCACTTAGCAACAAACCAGAGGAGGCGGCTCCCTGGGAGGCAGGAGTGATCCAGAGTGGAAAAAGGGAAAGTTATTCACTCCCCCATACACACACACACACACACACACACACACACACACACACACACATTTACACACACATCCTAATTTACACACACACACACAGCTAAATAAACAGCACAGTGTAATCAGTGCGGTGAAGTGCAAGGCTGGTTGGGTGTATAGGTGTGTGTTGTGTATACGGCCCGTACGTACCCTTTGCTCCAGAGCCGTCTGCGTCTGCTGCCTCAACAGAGTCTTCAGGGGCCCCGCCTCCTTCCCAGCGCTGCCCCCACTCCCCATTCCTGATTGGACGAGAGAGTCAGACTCAATGAGTCGTGCTGCTGCCATCCCCTTCCCCGAAAAAACGTTTATATGAACAATCATGCACATTCCCGTTCAAATTGGTTCAGCATCGTTTAGTGAACTGATTGACTCTATTTTCTCGGACGGATGTGTAAAAAATAGAAGCTACTAGGAATACCTTAATCCATCTGTGCTTGTTATACCGTCATACGCATATCTTCCATGTTGCATTATATTCCATCTACCGAACCTACACTAGCCTGGTAGGACCTGTAAATTCAACCGCAAGCCATGCCACTCCAGTGACTCGTGCTAAGAGGGGGGGGGGAAGGGTGCAGTTAGAGGGGCATGCCTGGCCACCACTAACTACTTCCAGCCACAACCTGGACTGGTGAGACCTATTTGAGGGACACTCCATGACAGTCAGTAGCATTCCAGCCAGGATGGGCGCCAGCAGTTAGGATCTTCATTCGAGTCGGGGGGAGGGTCGAGGAAAGCCGGTCGTGTTAGAGGCCCTACGATGCTGTATTCAAAAGGTTGTTGTGAGGCTTTTCGCGAGTGCTGGACAAACATCTGTCCTACCGGAGGCCGCCAGCAGCAGATCCTCACTGAACGACACACACTTTCTCATCACGGCCGAGTCTGATTGGACGGAGAAGAGGGGGGGCGGAGTGGTGGCCCTAGAATCAGGCCTGAGGCCGTGGGTGATTGGCCCGAAAAGAGGCAGGGGGAGGGACTCGGAGGAGAGGGACGGGGAGCTGGGACTGAGGAATATCCTCGGCCGGGTACTCACTGGGGTGGAAAAGAGAGTTAGGAGAGAAAAAGAGGAGAGAGCTTATGGAGAGAGAGAGATGGAGAAAGAAGGGGGGGGGGCAGAGCAACAGAAAAACAGAAGAGTCACCAAAAATAAAGAGAATCCCTTCAGAAGAAAGGGAAGAGGGGGTGGATGAAGGTTTGGGAGTGTGTGTGTGTGTGTGTCACCATTAGCGGGTAGACCTACCCTGGCCAACAGAGGTAGCTGTAGATATGTGGGTGAAAACAAATCAATCAGGCATTAAACAACCCTCCCCCCATCAGTGACACAGTGCTTCTTACAGAGACAAGCCCAGGTGTGAGACTAAACCACTAGAGACCTGGTGTGCCCTTAGCGGTATACACTATAACATAGATGTCCTGTGTTTTTCTGTTACACAAAGAAACGTCCCTCTGGTCTCTGAGAACACAGAGGAAAATCCTGATCGAGACACACCAGGCCTCGGGGCTACATGGAAAGGATGGGACCAACACAACTTAACATTGGAAAATGAGACACGATGGGGGGGGGGACATTGGGGATTGAACAACTCAAATGGAAATCATATTGAAGCACAACCAGAACTACCACCACCACCACCAGGGGGCGGAGCCACAGAGGGGTCCAGTAGACAGGGGGGGGTGAGGTGAGGTGTGTGTCTTACCAGTCTTGGGCGTCAGACTGAGGTCAGTGTCTGAGGAGGAGGACTGGCGGCTGCATGGCTTGGAGGGAGACATGGGTGGAGGAGAGGAGGAGGGGAGGACTTTGAGAGGGGTGGGGGGGGCAGAGGAGGAGGGGGGGTCCTCACTGAACACGGGCCTGCCAGGAGAACACGACACATCTCAGTCACCTCTCCGCCTGTGTGTGTGTGTGTGTGTGTGTGTGTGTGTGTGTGTGTGTTTAAGAGGGGAAAAAACCAGGTTGCTAAAAAGGCCTAAGTGTGAACAGCAGGCGTAAAGGTGTGTTAACTGTGTGCCTATGGCGATACACAAATAAACTGCACAACACAGAGGCAAGCGTATGAAGCGTCAAGACAAACACACAAAACACAAAACAGGGCCGAAACACAAAACACAAAAAAGGGCCGAAACACAAAAGTGGGCGGAGAGAGGGGGGGGGCAACAGAACTGACTGAGCAGAAGCACGTGTCCCAGTCGGATGGAAGGGGCATGAAGCCAACACCCAATCAGTCCCCTGGAGACGTGACCACACCTCCCATCAAAAAGGACAGCTAGCCTACATGTTGTGCTCATGCTAAACCCGTTTGCTTGGCGGACACATTTGCAGAATGTATGCAGTGATGGGCCTGATTTGGTGGTGGCATATGACCCAGGGGTGAAAAGAAGCCTGTAGTTTGTATGCAAGGATGTGGGTCTGCTTTATTTGTCCTCCATGAACTACTTTAGTTGGCTGTCCTCACAGTTCTGGAGTGGTAAGGGCACCTCAGAGTGACCTTGTATTCTAACTGCCCACTCTGGAACACGATCTGACCGTATTCTACCTCACCGCTCATTTCCAGATGCGACATCGTTTCAAGAATAGTGAGTCATAAGCGTATTTCACTGTTCCTCCTTCCTTAGCACATTCCGCCCTCCCATCTTCCACCCCGAGATCCGTCCCCTCCCCTTCGCCCGGAACTCTCCGGAATCTTTTCATCTAACTCCGCTGGCCTTCCCTCTCGCTGTGTCTCTCTTTCCCTGGCTTTCCCCCGTACCGGTGAAGACGAGAGTGGGGACAGAGACAGAGAAGTTCTGGGACAGCCTCTGGGAGCTGCAGGCTGAGTGCACCGGGCTGTTGTGGCTGGAGCGACATCCGTGAGCCAGGGGGGACCTGGACCAAACAGGGCGCGGGGACGGAGAAAGTGGACCAATCCGCACACACGCAGCAACAGACGAGCCAATCCAAACGGAAGCAGAGCCGGAAAGGAAGAGAGACAACAGCAACAACAACAACAACAACAACACACCACAACATTGCAGCAAAGAAAAGAGGAGGAGGAAAAACAGACGACCAGAAGGAAAGAGGAGAGGGTGTGTGTCCCCTCCCCTCTTCAACATCCACTGTTAACACGCAGCAGTTAAGGACACTAGGCTATATATATATCCCTCCTCAACTAACCACCCTCCAGTGCATTTCCTTACTGTTCTCTGCCCCATCGCGCCATAATAGTCTTCCCAGGCAAACTCATGCATGAACAGATCTATGCATTCACTCGCACACACAGTGTAGTTCCACAGGAACAAACGATCCTTCATCAAATGAACACGTACTCTAACCGGGGTGACATGATACGAGCAAGGCAGAGCCAGGGAGAGAGAGAGAGAGAGAGCCGATAGAGAACAAGCAGCACTAGCACATGCACAGCTACAGCGGAGGAGGGCCTGGAGGAGTCTAGAGGCAGACAGACGGGTCGAGAGGATGGCTGCGTGCCCACGTGTGTGCGTCTCAGGACGGGACGTGTACCGCGAGTGTAAAGGGACGTGTACACACAGGGGAAATACTGAGACACACACAGGAATCATTTGCAAGGACAGGACAGGACGGACACACAAACACACACAAACACAGTCCCAAACGCACATAGCTACAATCAAGCCATTCTCCTGCTTGCACACTCTCCAAGTCAATAACGTACACAAGCGGTCTCCATGCTCATACTGGCCTACTCACTCTTTGCTGTCTTTGGACGGAGAGTTGCAGGCGTTGGACGCTGGTGCTGTGTTTGGGTGTGTGTGTGTGTTAGTGTTGGTGTTGGATGAGGTTCCAGAGCTGAGTTTGTCCAGTGTGCAGGCAGTCCCAATGGCCCGGACCACCAGGCCCGACTCCCCCTCCAGGTCGAAACACTGGAGGTAACCCACCACCGCGTTCCCACCCATCTCCAACACCTTCAGACCTATCTTCCTCTGCAACTCGCCTGGACGGGGAACGTGACACACACACACACACACAAAAGCACACACACACAAAAGCGCACACACACAAAAGCACACACACACACACACACACAAAAGCACAGACAGAATCAGAGAGGATCACAGTGAGCCATCGGCTCCGACGCTAACCAGAAACTATCCCCAACAGAAACCCCAGGCTGTGTGTGATGGTGGTGACCGTGTCTGTGGCACGCCGTCACGGCAGTCCTACCGGACATGAGGGAGATGAGTCTCTGCCGGGCCTCGTTGGAGGCGCGCGGGGTGCGGATGCGGTCGATCCACTGGTACTCTGGGTCCTCGTTCACGACCAGCTCCTCCACAAAGCCGTGGACCAGCGCCGCCCGGTAGCAGCGCGGGATGGACGTAGCTAAACACACGGGCACAACACACGACGTCAGACACACCGCTAACGCGGCCAAACGCGGGGAGATAAGCGGCGGCGGCGTTCATTTAGGCTGCTCGGAGTGAGAAGCAAAAACGCACTGCAGAAGAACTTCACGCCACAGGAGGACTGTCGGAAGCGGTTCAGA
This sequence comes from Mallotus villosus, assembly GCA_903064625.1. Taxonomy (NCBI): domain Eukaryota; kingdom Metazoa; phylum Chordata; class Actinopteri; order Osmeriformes; family Salangidae; genus Mallotus; species Mallotus villosus. The sequence continues at coordinate 144,450 of CAEFZP010000528.1, read as the reverse complement.
TCGTTGAAGAGGTCCACCTTCACTAGGACATTGATCTCCCCTCGGATACCTGTAAGAGAGCACAGGCGCGCCATTCAGATCAGGAATGGCCCAGACAGGATAGGTGATGGGTGAGATCCCAGAGGAGGTGGCTGGCTGGCTGGCTGGCTGGCTGGCTGGCTGCCTGGCAGGAGATCCCGTACCGTGTATGGTGTCGTAGATGGGGAACCAGCCAGAGATGACGGTGGCAGCTTCGCTGCACAGCAGCGGGTCGATGTCAATGTAAACCTTCCCTATGGCATCGTTGGCACTGTACGTGTCGTGGTCCAACACCGTGATTTGCAAGGGCTCGTCCTGCAAGTCTTCATCGTCAACCTGAAGAGATGGCAGAGAAAGGGAAGAAAGTGGAAATGAAAAAGGAGGACGTAGATAGGAAAAAGGTTTTGAATGAATAAGAATGACACTATTGTGATACTTTACCTCAAATTTGAACCATTCTGAGTTCCATTGTGGGTTGAGTGATTTGTGATAGACATCCGTTTTAAAAGTTGTGTTTCCAAACTTGACCTAAAAATAACCAGTTGAGAGTGTTAAAACATACAATGCCAAATCAAAGCGTAATAAGATAACACGTATACCTTTGGACAGATGTTGTACTACCCACCTCTACAAAAGCATCAGTCAGGTCACTGGCTCTGTCCATTACAGGCAAGTGGCGCCCCGCCACAATTTTGGCTTTCAATTTCCCTGGCATGTTTCAATGATGTGTTGCGCTGTTAATGGAAAAACAAGGATGCCTATTTTGCTGTACCAGGAAGTGAAAAAGGTGTGTGTGGACACTTGACAACATTTGCAACTGACAGTTCTAAGAGGAGTGTGACCATAAGGTCTTATCATCCAATAACGAGCACCTGGCATTGACTTAGGTTAAAGAAAAGTCCTTGATTGGGTTTGGGTCTCTAATCTTTTAATTACACTACGTCCATACAGCAGCCACCTATGTGGGGCAAGCTGGTTAGTTCGCTAACCATGTAACAATTAGCTAACTAGCGTATTAGCTAGTCCCACTTTATTAAACTATGTTTGTCCTGTTGCTGTGACCATGGTTAGCAAATTAGTCCAGTATTTAACATTTAGACTACCCAGCGCCTAATAAGCAATGAGACGCTGAAACTAGCATTAGCTCGAAAGTCAGTGGCCAGCTAACTTAAATTCAAGGCAGAACGTTTAATACCTACTGTAGCAAGCTAGCTACAATGTAATGCTACGCGTGGTGCATTGCAGTGTGTGGACTACACACAACCGCCTAGCCTAGCTAGCTACATAGCTATATATCTTAATGGCCTTGATTTGATGTTGTAAGTAACTAAACAACGATATATCATACACATTATTTTCTGTATTGATTTTAATGGGCTGTGTCTATTTATAGTGTGCTGTCCTTACCAGAACTAGCTCGCTAGCTTGTCAGACATTAGAACAGCCACACCAGCAAGGTTTCAGTCGAACATTGTTGACAGCCCGCCCGCTTGACCTCCGCGTCTCTCCCATAACGGGAGACAGATCTTCAAAGAAGACGGGAAATACTTAATTAATTTAGCTCTGCTGTAATTGTCCTTTACTAAAATGCCGTTAGCTGACGTTACATCTGTATATGATCGTGTATTTAACTGGCTAATGTAAAATACGTCGTTAAAGCAAAACAGCCACACATCAGCATGTCCCCACCGGTAAGATGCACCCTCAGTCTGACAGCCAGACGATTTTTTCCGGTGCAAAGGTTGCATTTCAGTCTGGTCTTTGGGAGTCTGACAAGTCTTCTGAAACATTGATTTGTAAAGTCCTACATTCGAACAAAAACACGCTTTATTTGAATGGATATAATAATTGATAATATAATGAATGAATAATAAAGTCAGTGTGTGCTTTTTGACTTAAGAGCTTCATTCGACCCAGTCTGATGTTTTCTGCCAGGTGGATTTATGTCATTGAAATCACAGAACCCTGAGCTAGTCTTCAGTTCAACCTGCCTTGGGGGGGATGTGAAAGGATAGGTTGATATTTTTGGGAGTGAGTCGTAGACAGATATTCATACTATCCTAAGAACCTGGTGCTCGCTCTGGTCCCAAGACACCCTATACAAGGTCATATAGACTGGGGCCATCAATAACGTTTCTGTCTGTTGGATATGCAGCGTGCTTTATATTTGATGTCAGTTTTGTGGGGATTTCATGAAAAGTGATTATGGGAAGAGAAATATTGGCTCATGCTTCTGTTTCCTTTTACATTTGTAAACTGTAGAACTGTAAATTTCAGACTGGGGAAAAGGTTGGGTATGCAGACTGTGACTCTAGAATGAAAATGAAGATGAAAGTTTATTCAGCACCTTTATACAGGTCAAGGTCTTTTTAGAAAATCCAGCTAAAACTAAATGGCAAACAGACAGCGCTTTCTGGATGGTCATATAGAATGGGTTCTTCTTAACCAGTAGTCAACTCTTTATTATCTTGGTCTATGCTGGCTGTTGGCCATTCCAACATTGTTACTGTCTGATTGGTCTCTGGTGTAGAGTGACATAGTGTATATGTTCAATGCCAGTGTTTTACATGGTCGGACAGTGACACCTTATACATATATGATTACAACTTGGTTAGACATGAATAACTGTTGATTGCACACATCAGATGGCCTACCATCCATGTACCACAGTCAGTGTGTATCCCTTCATCTAACCATCTGACCAGCTACATGGCCTACACTACTGTGCAAAGAGTTATGTGGTTGAATGTGATACTAGAAACACAAATCAAGTCTCACAACTGCAGAAACGGAATAAGTTGGGGCTCGGAACTTGGTAGGGACTAGGGAGAGGGCTTTGGCTGAAGAAAAGGTTCAGGTGAAGAGATTGCCTGGGTTGGAGAGAAGGTTGGAAAGAGGGCTGTGGTAGCTGGAGACAAGTTGGTCTGTTATGTGTGATGGATGGTGTAACAGCTGCTTGACATAACTCCTTCGCAGACACAATGTGACTGAGCATTGTGTAAAGGACAGATATAGCAGTAAAGGTTAGGGTTAGGGTAAAATAGCTCAGACATCTGCTACGGAAGACCTCAAACTGAACCTTCCATCTTGTACTTCTCAGAAAACGTACGTCTCTCTCACACACACGAATACAGATATACACATTCCCACCTACACACAAACTCATAAACAGGGTGAAGGCTTACACTTCATGCAATATAGCCTACTTGAAATGTCAATAATGTGCTATCATAAATAATTTAATATAAAGTGTACCTCCAACTATACATTTTATTGATTGATAATAATCATTACAATTGTTTTCCAATGTAATGCTAGATTTGACTTAGACTAGCCTATAGATTAAGTCACATCTTGCTGTGAGTTAATTTGAAAGGTTGTTCAACTAACAAACGCAGCTTTTCCGATAATCCCACGTGAGTTACCGAATGATCAGTGTTGTCATCGTGTCGCTGGGCGGTCCGGGAGTTTTACATATTGCGCGGAGGCGACCTATGTTGCGGCGCGCTATAATTAACACGCGCTATTTTGACAGTTGGATATAACCAAAGGCTAGTGTAGTAGGAGCCCAGAGCATCCTTTCGCAGAACTAAGGTACTCCCGTTGATCATTCAGTTTATTACTGGTATCAATCATAGTTTATTATCTTTGTGATTAAGTGTCCAGATGGAGGTGATTTATTGCTGCTCACATAGCCTAAACACTTGTGTGCCCCGTGTTATCCTTTTGCTTTGTATTATTAGGGAGAGTCCTACCTGGCTCACAGACTTTCCTTTCTACCGAAGCTTCTACAATGGCTGACGAGTAAGTAATACTCTGTGTCTTTTAAAAGTAAAAAGTTGATTACCTGTTGTTTTTAAAAACGATAGTGTTTTTGTATGATTCCTTATCGCTCTTATTTTCTCCCTTGAATTCAACATGACATCACAGTGATGTGAGTTTTCCTCAACATTTATCAACCATTAATATTGCATGAAGCAACATGCCTATATTGTATGAATGTACAAGAATGATGAATGTTAAACGGACTTTTTGTGTCTATTTTCTATGCGGACTGACTGTCTTCCTGTGTCTATGTCTATCCTCAGGACGCTCCCAGGCCCATGCATCCTAAGGCAGAGGCCAAGGTACAGTATAGTGTGTGACCCCTGTTGACAAAATGTCTGCAGGATTAAAATGTCCCAACAAATGAGGAACTATGGGGCCACTAGCTGTGCAACTAATGTATATTATGTTTTAGACTTTGTCACATAACACAGTGACAAGTGCTATTATTGACCTATTTCAAACCTGCACCTTGCATAATTTGAACTCCAACGATTCTGATGTTTTTATTTAGTAGAACAACATTTAACATTCATTGACACAATGCAAAACACCCATAACTGAATATTATATGATCATTATAATAACAATATGTAGGGGGGTAAAACATGGTCGAAAGAACCAAAACGAATTCCCCTATGGTTTAAAGGAAGATGGGAAACTGAAGTGTATTAGCATGAACCAAATAATGCCAATACAAATATAAATGATAGTTATTTGACTGTATGGGTTAAATCAGAGCAAGAATGGTCAAAGTACGGTCAAAAGGAATACGCATTTAATAACATTGCAAATGAATGAAATCAATTACAAGGCAAACATGTTACAAATGAAGGCTTTAAATCTTACCTACTCTACCGTGATCATTGTAAAATCAGAGAGAAAGCAAGAGTGAGCAAAGAGTAGGACAGACAAGGCAGAACTGAGGAGAAGGTCTCAGGAGATCAAGAATCCAACGGACAATGCATTACAATTCCCTTTATACACAAGAACAACCAATCAGACCAGATCTTGAATGGGGTGTCAGGGCCATCAAGTTGAGACCGTCCAGAAACTCCAGACTTTAGCATATGAGAGGTGGGGGCAGGTTTGACACCCAGCCTTACAATATATTAAACATTAAAATTATTTTATTTGGGTTTTGTTTGTAGCCCAAGTCCAAGATATCAGCTTCCCGCAGGCTGTCACTCAAGGTAAAACTTCCAAGAAGTTACAGTATATGACAGCAAAACTGACCAAGAAAATTGTACCCTGCACTTCTACACGCACACATCCAAGTCCAGTTGTGTTCTCATTCTGCCGTCCCAATCCATCCCAGATCCTCCTGTTGACCCGTGCAATGGAGGACCTCGAGGCAGAGACTGTGGCGAGGGATGAGGAAAAGGTTCGCTACCTGGGAGAGAGACTTCCGCCCCTGCAGATGTCTGGCGTTCCCCTGGAAGACCTGCAAGTGAGTGACAGACACAGCAAGGCAACAATCAGGGCAGGATCAGGAGAAACGTGAGGCTCCTCCCTTACATCAAATACACCTATAAATACACCTCATGCCTTGATGGAGAATTAAATGTAAGTGGATTGGACATATGGAGGCACATGGTGTCGACTCCAATACAGGGCAGGTTACATCCCCTTAAATGTTGACAGATGCATTACCCCCTCGAACATCAATATCAAATTTTGTTTATGTATTGTTTTGGTTGTTGTTCAGAAACTGTGTAAGCAGCTTCATGCCAAGATCGACGTGGTGGATGAGGAGCGCTACGACTATGAGGCCAAATTTGTCAAGAACAACAAAGATGTATGCCTTCAATTACACACATCAATAGATATACACCTTCATATAGCTCAAGACACATACCCATACACAAAAAATACAAAACATGACATTGCCTCAGTTAGATGCACGTGTAGATACTAGAGAAATTACTCATTTGAATCTTGGAGGTGAGCATATCCTCATTGCAATCATTACGATTACAATTCATCCATGATCTAGATCCATGAGTTGAAGCTGAAAGTGATGGACCTGGGTGGGAAGTTTAAGAAGCCTGCTCTGAGGAAGGTGAGAGTGTCTGCAGATGAGATGATGAGAGCGTTGCTGGGCTCCAAACACAAGGGTTCCATGGACCTCAGGAGTAACCTCAAGTCTGTGAAGAAGGAGGACATCAAACAAGAAAAGGTACGAGCATGGCGATACACACACATATACGCACACACACACATCAACGCATACGTATGATAATTGTCTGACACACAAAGCCCCCCCCATTGTTTAACAGGTCACATGCTGACAGTATTAGTCATGCTGCAATGACAGCAGTAGTTTGTTATTTCTTGGCACATCATTAATTGATACACTTGTTAACTCTCTTGTCACCATATGTGGCCTGTTTTGCCCCTCACAGGAGATGAACTTGGAGGTGGGTGACTGGCGTAAAAATGTGGAGGCCATGTCTGGCATGGAGGGCAGGAAGAAGATGTTCGATGCTTGATGACAACACAGAGATAGTGGAGAGGAGGAGCAGGGGAAAGAGAACAGTGAAGGTAGGGTTAGGAAGTTCAAGCAAGGCTGGTGTAGATCGATAGGACGGGGTGAAAGGCCGATATTTTAGTCTACAGACATGCGATATGTTTGAAGTGCAAAATCTCAGGTTGCAAAAATGATGTCCCGAGGACTTGAAAACAGTCATCTGTGACAGAAACCAGTGTCGGCCATGGAAAAGAGTTGAGAAAAAAGAAGGCAATTAAGTTGGCTCTGATTGCAAAAAGGGATAGAATACCTTATTAAAAAGTGTTTATTGAGCTGTGAGGGTTGATACGCCGAGTCAGTATGCCTTGTGATATCAACTACATACAAATCTGAAATGGTGTCAGACCCTGGTTTAGTTTCTGTTCATGTCATTCATGTTCCTCTTGCTTAGTATCTACTGTTGCATGCATAGTATATAGCATATCTATTAAACTGTCTCTTTCGTAAGTGAAGGCTCTCTTGTAAGGCTCTCACTCTCTTCTAAGTGTTTCTCTCAAACTAGGTTCTTTTTTTAATGATGTGTACATTTCAAGCAATGCTTGTGTAAACTGCCAAATGTTGCTGCCACATGTAAATGACAATAAACTTGTAAATAGCCACCTGTTCTATTTGAATTACACAGATGGACTAGAGTAGGCTGAGATTGAAATAATTGCAAACAAAAATATCCCATACATGATGTTTTGTTTGAAGACAAGGCCACTAGTCCTTAACTATGAATGGTGGTGGTTTTGCTGTCATGGAATTTCAGACAGACCATTGTAAAAATATGAAATGGTGGTAAATGGGTAAAACCCCACGGTCATCAGACATTTTTTGTTAAGACACACCATCAGAAAGGTCTGCACACGTATATCATTATCAAAGCAATTACTAAATTCACAATCCATATTACAATATATCAATCTCATAGTCCCGCTATTCAGGAGGTATGTTACAGAGACATATAACTTTCTTACTCATTGTAAGAAAGGCTGGTGGTATCAGCCAATAAGAGACCGTTTCAGTAAGTTTATCAGTTAGAATCATTAGAGAATGACAGTTGGTTTTATTTCTTATACTCGTAGTCTATAATCTTCGGTTTAATTATAATAGAATTGGTAACGTATTATTTATATTCTAGGGAGCATGATGGTAATTGTTTTATGTTCTGTGTTGTTTCAGCACCACTCTCATTTCCGTCTCATGTAAGAAACTCTGTTTAATAAATCAGCAAAAGAAAGCCTTTTACAGAGTTGTGTTCTGACAGACACACCGGCAGCGAACACAACGCACCAACCAGCTGCATATACACTCCATCTTCATTTCTCACCTACACTCAAGGTTTACAGGGCATCTGTTCTTCATTGGAATGAATACCAGTCCAAGAATAAACAATGGACATCCACACACACCAGGAGACAACCTTGGAGTGCCAGTATTGAAGGACCTTTAGGTGAAGTTTGAGTGACGGTGAAGTCGGAGGCATCTAAGTAACGCTGAAGGCCAAGATTGTCTGCATACATGAGGTAAGTGTGGTGTGTGGGCCATATTTGTGCAGGTGTGCTACTCCATTTAAAGTTCCACAAAGGAAAATACATCTCTAACAAAAATTACCGATTCGAAAAATAATTAGCATTATTAAAAACCTCAAAATAGAGTCTGAGAATCATGCCCAATGTCTCGCATGACATCATGACCTAAACACTGTGCAGCTCTAACATCGTCTCTCTTAATGCCAAATACATGTGGGGAATGAATACCCAGAAGTCTTACAACTGGAAATGAATTATTTTCATGACATGCAGGGAAATTAAAAGGATTTGTTTATTGAATTTGTCAAGACCGTAGATATTTTCCTGAGAAAACAGGCAATACCCAAATGTACCAAAAAAGGAGAAGGACGAGGTAACAGAGACAGACAGGTGAAAGACCAGGAGGCCGTCTTGTATCCCACCTTTCTCGTCAGTCTCAGATTGCGAAAGCCCCAACATCTTAGTATTTGTGCTCAGGACACATCATGAAATAGAAAGGACAGGCCCTAACAGTAACATGGAATGTGAAATGTAGGAAAAAGCTGCCTTAAAAACATTTGATTTAAACAGTAAAAAACATCATATGGTTGGCTTTTTCCATTTAAAGTTTTTCTTTCTTCCTAAATCCTCCTAAATACCATCTGACACGTTTTTCTACAACATATGGGGATATTCAGACCGACGCTAAATGACCTTTTACTGTCTATTGCTTCACCCCCAAGATCTGGGCTACATCATGAATACATGAGGTGTGGATCCTGATTCCACAGTCTGGATCACAGAGGGGCTCACCCTCCACACAGAGCTGATGATAAGGCAGCAGCCAATAACATACATCTTTGTTTTTAGCAACTTACTCTCAAGACCCTTGATAATGGCATCAGTTGTACCCATCTGATGCTCATTATAATGATCATGGAGAAGGCACATCAATACATTCAACAGGTTTGATAAAGCACATTTGGTTGACATTTGATGCTTTGTCTGAATCCCTTTACCCCCAATACCTGAATACATATAATGTATATTACAAGTCTTATTTCATCACTAGATCCAATTATTTCATATTTCAGAGTCTTTCAAAAAGAGGTTGGAAACATATTCCTGCAGTGACAAAACATACCAGTCAATAAATATTGTCACTGATACGATAAATAAAGTCTCAATCTTGTACAAACAAGGCCCTTAGCAAATCTACAGTGACCTAAGCAAACACCTGCCCACACAGGCACAACCAAAATTCAGTCAACAACAAATATACAGTCGCAATAGGTGTATGTGAGTAGCTGAGATATGTGTGTGTGTGTGTGTGTGTTTGTGTGTGTACAAAGGTGTGCCTGAGTAGGATTGGACAAAGGCCATCGTTCCCTTGGTTAAATCAGCTTAGCACAGTGCCGACCAGTGCAGGTTCTAATGCTCCAACCCGGAGCATAGTCAACAATAGTATTTTCAGGCACTGGTGAACACCGATATCGCTTCGCAAATGATTCTTCATCACTAGTATCCTGTTAGCGAAGGATCTCAAAAGGCAGTCATTCAGTAGTATTGCATGGATAAAGTACAAAAACAATGATCAGTAGCATCTTCCAGGCAGTGATCTACAACATCAACTCATGTAGTCACAGTCTCTGAGAGTTTGAGTGACAGGAGATTCATCTCAATCCCGTATCAGGAATCCCCACAGTCCTGCCCCTTTTGACCTTTCGGCAGCTAGTATTGGTCAAGGTAAGGCAGGATAGGCCAGGGTTAAAGTGCACTGGTCGCCATGGCCTTGCCCATGGCATTGTCATGGCTACGTGTTGTTGTGCTGTGTGCGTCTATTCCACATGCCACGCTTTGAGTGGTAGTGATGCATGAAGTTCCTGAGGTAAATCCTCTCCACCTCCAGACCTGACTGCAGAAGCCTAAAACAAAGAAGAGAAACAAAGCACTTCTCAGGAACTATGGCGCTGTAATATAACAAGGTATTGTTTATATACATACACACACACACACACCTGTCCAGAAGTTCCCAGTCCTCTCCTCCCCAGCGGTCTTTGAAGTCCTTGGTGTTCATGCCTCCTGCGGCATCCAAATCAGACTTATAAAGCCCCAACAAGCCAAAACCATTCACCTCCCAGTAGCCTTAGGACACAAACAAACACAATCTTAAACACACGGGACTTACACTTAACACATTGTGTATTGTGTAATCCGGTGCACAGATGTATATAAACAGTTTAGATAGGGATGTGTGTGTACCTCGGGGCTCTGAGGGCGTAGCTCCACAGTCCAGCCTCATGACGATGGGAGCGAAGCCCATGTGGCCCTCCACACAGTGTTTCCTCACGGCGTCGATGATGGAGGGGGGGAAGTGGATGTGGAGGTCACACAGGAAAACTATGGTGTGCTCGTCCTGCGAGGGGCGGAGGAAGAGGAGAGGGAGATGGACAGAAAGATAAAAGGGGGGGTGTTGCGGACAGAGAGGAGAGAGATGAAACCAGGTAATCGGATGAGGGGGATCGATGCCTTCTTGCCCTCTCCTTCTGTTGTGCGTGCGTCACAGAACAATGGAGGTTGTACTCACGGTAATGAGGTTGATGCCTGCCTGTAGACCAGCGGAGCGCTCAAAGTTCCCACTTAGCTTCACATACTGGTACCTGACACGGAAAGTAAACGTGGCTTCACAATAAAGGCCTTTAAATAAGGTGACAACAGATTGGTCTGTCAGGCAAGCACCATCACACGCCTGCGCGCACACACACCTGGGGAGAGTGGAGGTGAGCAGGGCCTTCTCCACATCCATGTCAGTGCTGTTGTAGTCAGTAATGATGAGGTTGAAGTTGGGATCTCGTGTGTCACGGTACAGGTCCTCCATGTCCACTATCAACTGCTGCACCCAGCGAGCCTGGTTCTTAACTAGCAAGCACAGCACACACACACACACACACATTCCTGTCAGAGGCAGAGTAGGGTGCGTGTGTGTGTGTGTGCTGTGAATGTACACTGTTTAAGTACCTGGTACTATGAAGTGGACCATGGCAGTAGGATTCCAGCGAAACCCCACAGGGTTGCATAGCACAGTTTCAGGGACGGATCGAGGGTACTGTCTTCCTCTGGAGCGTGGTCGGCGAATCAGGGCATAGATGTAGTGTGACAGGCGCAAGTGTTGTCCAGTCAGATCCTTGAGCTCCAGCTCGAGGAGGTACCTGCTGCCCTGGGCCCCGTCGACACGCCTCTCCACATTCACCACCCTGACCAGGGTGAAACGGCTGGGGATGGACAGGGAGCAACACACACGTTATATCGGGGCTGTAATGTTACGATTGTCTCCTCACACTATAGCAATATGATGAGCAATAGTCATCACACACACACAATAAGCTCACTTGTGGTGCCTCTTGTTGAGTTTGTCGATGAAGGTCTTGACGATGGGGAGGGCATCGCTGGAACGCATCAGCAGGTTGCCTGACACGTTACAGCGCAGGTCGATCCAATCAGAACGCAGCATCTGCAGGTCCAGGGGCGTCACCTGGAAGGTCTGATCCCAGTTCACCTCAAAGTCGAAGACGGGCGCCGGAGTGAGGTCATAGGCCATGTCGTCCTCTCCAGCCTCCTCCTCTCCAACCAGGCCCCACAGTTGGTCTTCCACTCGTCTGTGTCTTTCCCCTCCTCCATCTCTCTCTCCGATCGCCCCCATCTCCCTCCTCACCTGGGACGCCCCTCTCTCCCCTGTGGTCACAGCAGGGGGTGGGTCCAGGCCCCTGTGGACTGCGTCCAGAACGAGTTGTGGCGGTGGGTCCATTTGTCTCTCTCGCCCCCTATTCCTGGCGTTAATGATCCTGGGCTCCAGCCTCCCCATGGGGGCTTCGGGGGTCTCAGGCAGGGGGTGGATGGACCGCGGGGTGACCACAGGCTGTCGCAGCCTAGTATGGGTAAGCCTTCCCCGCATCCTCCTGGGAGAAGGGGAGGGAGAGTCGGAGGCATCCCTGGCTGCAGGCACAGGCCGCAGATGTTTGACCAGCTCAGCCCTGGCTCCTTTACTCGACTCTAGATCCACCAGGGGGCGCTGCACCTGTTCCACTGTTTCCTCTGCTGGCCTCTGGAGACCCTCTCTCCTCGGTGCTCTGTCTGTTGCTGCGGGTCTCTCAGCTGCTTTGAGTTGGTCTCCCGGTGCTGGTTTTTCTGCTACTCGCTCGGACGGTTGGGGTTCGTCTCTCTGCATCGGTCTTTCTGCTGGTCTGTCTACCACTTCCTCTTCAGGTTTAAGCCTGTTTCTCTCTTCCGTTTTTCCTTCTGGTCTCTTCACAGGTTTGAGCTGGTCTCTTCTGCGGGTCTCTCTGCATGTACAAGTCTCTCCCCCCCTGTTGGTTCCTCTGCTTGTTCAAGGAGCGTTGTCTCGGATTGTCTTTCTGCAGGTTTTAACTGGTCTCCCTCCTTCAGTACCAGTTCTTTCACTAGCTTATTTGTCTCTGGTCTACGCTCTTGTACTTGTTTCTGCTTCTCCTCTCTCTTCCTCCTCCTTTTACCAGTGTGTAGCACTGTATCTGAATTGCCCCTCAATGAGGGGCCGTCTACAGGGCTGCGCGGGAGCACCGAAAAGAGTTTGCGCTTGCGTTTCAAAGTGTAATCGTCGTAGTCGTCTCCGTAGTCAGGCAGGACGGCGTTCTCTCGATCCTGGTGGAGCCTGGCTCTGAGCTGGGCTTCCACCGCCGGCTCTTCCTCCTCCTCCTTCTCCTGCCCCTCCTCATATGGAACCAACTCCCTCTGGTTTAACCCGAAAGTCTGAAAAACACAAAAGATGAAAGACAGGAAGAACATAAACAAAACATCGGAGGAGACAGCAATGAGGAAAACAAATGGTGTGAACGTGTCCAGTGTGAACGTTGTATTTCATTAGCGATAGTTCGTTAAAACAGCAACCCACCACCTCTGACTCTCTGCAGCCCCTCTGGCCTGTCGAATCTCATATACTTGGAGAAACCAAACCTAGGGACGGAGGGAAAACAAGAATATACCACGTTTACAGGGATAGAAACCTTCAGCTCCCTCCCCTGAGCCTCAAACATTTGTACTGTCCCTTCAATATGGCAAGGCTTTTTCTATGGTCTGCGGTAACACGGGGCCCTCTGCTGGTGACAATCAAGACGTGTCCAAAGTTGAACCCCGCCACTACGCCCTCCCGCCTCCACCACTGCCTCTAGGGCCTTCTCCTCTCTCCCATCTCTCTCCAGAGACATTACCTCTCCAGGTAGAGGGGACTCTCGTGGTAGAAGCACGTGTTCTCTGCCTCCATCTGTGTCAGGCGTGTGTAGTCGTTAGGGTAGATGTAGGACATGTGGACCTGAGGGAGAAGCCAAAGGCGTGATCCGAAAGGGCTCGACACCAGCCAAACGTGCACACGTCATCGAGGAGGAAGGTGAGGCTCCACTTACAAACTGCAGGCCCTGGTAGCGGAGCAGAGGGAAGCCTTTGATGGTGTAGGTTGGATTGTAGGAGCAGTCTGGCAACACACTTTGGAGGTACCTGTGGTCCATCAGAGGGACTGCATGCATAGACACACACACACAATAGGATTCAAGTAAGAGGACGTCAGTGCCTATGTGTCAGAGGGCTTGTGTGTGTGTGTGTGTGGGTGTGTGTTCTCACTCTGGTAGAAGGTGTCTCGGGGGTCTTCCCTTAGCATGTCGGCGTCGCTGTTGCTAGGCTGGTTGCTGGGAGAGCCGGTGTGGCTGGCGGCGGTTTGTGGCACGTGAGCGACATCGCTCATCTTCAGGGCAGACTCATCTGGGAGGGGGGAAACAGCAGGGGGAGAGACTGACGGCCAGGTTCCTCACAGACGGAGAGGCCAGTGGTGGACATGCTGTGGTTCAGTATACCTGCTTTAGGCTGTGCCACTAGAGGGTTCTAAAGACAGAGGCAGGAACAACTGGCATCTGTGTGTGTGTGTGTGTGTGTGTGTGTGTGTGTGTGTGTGTGTGTGTGTGTGTGTGTGTGCTCTCACCGGTGTAAAGGGAGATGTGCTTGGAGGAAATGACCACAAATTTCAAGCCTTCCTGGTTCAGCTGCCACTGTGTCAAAACAAACACCACAAGCAAATGTCACACATATGTGGGATTTCAACAAGCACTAACAAATAGAAGGTAGTACAGGACACGGTGAAGGAGAAAGTCAGGAGTCACTCACCGCCACCTCCATATGATCTGTCCCTCTGTCATTCTGCTTGTGAATCACCTCAAAGAAGTACTTTTTTTCTTGAGACAGCCTGAGATCAAAATGATATAAATCAAAACAATGTGTCGTTCCATCTACAACACACAAAAAAACACTTTCTTTATCCCGAGGCTCTCTTGGGCTCCTCCCATCGTTTTTCATGGCTTCTTCCTGTCACCTGACTCCATTTTCCTCACACTTCCTTCAGTCACTCCCCCCATAACCTCCTACCCTCCCCCTCACCTGTTACCTGGGCTTCCTACACCTCCTTTGTCCCTCTGTTCTCCTCCCTGCAGCTCATGCTTGATTTAGGTAGTAGTGACACCTTGCCTAGTCAGATTTAAACCCACATCCTGTTTGAATGATCAACACACACATGCGGCTGTTCCTTCTCCAGTGTTCCTCCTGGCTCTGAGCCTGAGCAAACAGGGGAGGAAAAAACTAAAAAAACAACAATACCGCCCTCCCCACCCCACCCACACACACACACACACTCGCATACAACCTCAGCTAAAAATAACTCCCTACCCAGGGTGTGTGTAAGGGGCGTCTTAAAACACACACTCTTTCAGGATTTCAAACAGGACCCTGATCAAGGTCAAATATTATATATACACAATATATACGCACACACACACAGCATATCAGTTCAAATGTACAAAAACACGCACGCACGCACACACACTGTAACTAGCACGTTTAACTCACCAAACTGGTCTTGATATTTGACTGACATACTTTTCAAACTCGCCTGGAGCTGTCCACTCTGATCCTGTCTGAGAGCAAACATGAACATCCTCATAAGTACACATCGATGTTCCCCTCAAAACACCCACGTACACAGACGTGCACAAATGATGTAAATATGTAAGGACCCAAACGCGAGAACATCCACACCCACCTTGCCCACCCAGGCCAGCAGCTGCAGGTTGAGGGGGGAATCGTCAACACTCAACCAGAACTCAGAGTTATCGTCGGAGCTCACGGCAAACACAAACTCTCCTGAGAGGGGCGAAAGAGACAGCTTGAAAGAGTACTTCGTCAGGTTTACGACTACACCCCTTGTAACACATTAATGAGACTCGGTCCAAAGTCCATCAGGACATCGCAAGCAAGACACGAGATGCGCGAGAGAGAAAGACATAGAGAGAGAGAGATGAAAAGGAACCGTACCATCAGTATAGGGGTGGAGGAAGCCAAATATCCGCAGGCCATAATTGGTCCATCGGGGGGAGACGGCGAGTTTCTTCACTGTGGTTCTCGACTGGACAGAGAGTCTGGGACGTTAGAACAGTGATCCCGGTTCAGATGATACAGTGTGCGAGAGGGAAGGGACTCACGTGGGGGTACAGCGGGTAGTGCATGTTTTTGCGGAGCTGGGCAGTGGAGCTGCCGCACCAGTCTTCAAAGATGTGCAGGTTGGCCTGGCCCTTATACTAGACACAAGGTGATGGGGGGGAGGGGGAGGGGAGAGAGAGACTAAGATGGAAGAAACGCGTCCACGTCCTCCCTCGCAAACAACATACACGGCACACTGCACACCCAACTGGACCTGCGGGACTTTCAGCTGTGGCCCAGATCAGCTGTAAACCTACACCACTGACAGTGCCAAGGGGACGGTGATATTTGAGCGGGCTGTGTGGGTGTGGGTGTGCGTACGTGTGTGTGTGTATATGTGTTCCTATCAAAGTTTTAAAGAAGAGGGGGTGGAGAAGGTTATTCGAAACCCAATTCATGGACATTTACATTGTCTTCTCAGTTGTGCTAGATGTCCCAGCAATAACAGCTGTAAGCATTGCACACACTATGACGCCAACACATGATTCAGTGATCTTGGCCTTCAGTATGAGCTGAAGGAGCTCTCAGTAGAACTGGAACAGTTGGAATGTGTTATACTCCCTCTGTTCAAATACTACTTTAAGGCTATGGGTTTCATACTGTGTTGGTCCGTTGTCAATGCTTAACAGTGTAATGTAATCAAACAAGGTAGCAGCTACCAGCTTATCTGTCTTTTAGCACTACAACCTAATTTATCAGAAACATGACAACTCCAAATGAAATGCTTCCCAAGCGGACACTATTACACACACACAAACAGTAAGACACACACACACACACACACACACACACACACACAGACACAGACACAGACACAGACACAGACACAGACACAGACACAGACACAGACACAGACACAGACACAGACACAGACACAGACACAGACACAGACACAGACACAGACACAGACACAGACACAGACACACACACACACACAGTAACATAAACAAGACAGTAGGAAGTATCCTCAAGCGTGACCCTACGTAAAGTAACAGCCATACACAGAGCATTGAAAAGAGAAACACACCTCTGGTCTCCAGTGTTGTGGGGTGTAGCTTGTGCGCCAGACTACATCAGATTCATGGTCTCCTCCAACCTAGAACACACACACACACACGTTTAAAACAATGGAACTCCCCCTTTGGGTTTTTTCGGTTCCTGTCTGTCCTTTATTGTGGCCAGTGTCACCTCTCTCCCTGGGGCGGGTCTTCTCCTGGTGCTCTCTTCATTGGCTGCTGTGAAGAGAATGAAAATGGGTTAGAGGAAGCACCTTCAGCAGAATATGTCTAAAGTATTGTTGAGAAACTAGATTGACAATCAGTGCTTTTCTGTTTGGTTTTCCAAATGTAATAGCTAATAAGTGTATAATTATACATGGTCCCAAAAACTGCCAGATTATGAGATTATAACCCATGAACTGAAATGATCTAGGCCTATGAGAATTATATCAGAAACCAACCTTTAAAATGATATTACATTTGAAACGAGAAACGTTCCAGAATAAGATCAAACCAAAATATAGCTGCAAGCAGCAATGAGGTGGCCAAGCAGTCAAATGACTCATAAACATTTAGACATCCTTAGAAGAGGGTTACGAGTACATGCAGCAAGTTTGGTGTGAATCCATTAAAGATTTGCTGAGATACGACCCAACTTCCTGTTTGCTGGCTTGGCTTCAAACGGGCGGTTTCAAAAATCAAAGAACCATGTGATCGCTTTTGTGAGGCTTGGTCTGAAGATAATCTCTGCCAATTTTGAATTTTCAGTCATTCAGCTGTTATCACACATTATCATGTGTCACACACGGAATGTCCCAAGATATCATGATACAAAGGAATCACTTAATAAAAGCAAACAAATCAAGAGCTATTGGCCAAAATAAATTTTTGCTCCGCACGGCCACTCCAAGTGGTCACATGACACCAAATTGTTTGGACATCCTCAGAAGAGGTTTCCGAGTCGAAATACCAAATTGGGTTTTGATTTCTCAAAGAGTTGCTGAGATATGAGCAAACTTCCTGTTTGGTTGCTTTGCTGCCAATTTTGATTGGCTGTACCGGACAAACGGTTTTGAAAATCAAAAATCCTTTGAAATGTTGCTCTGACGATGTTGTGCCAAGTCTGGGGAAGATTGGACACAAATTGAAGGAGGAGAAGCAAAAAAATAGAAATGGCGGAAAATCTATATAACCAGAAATTGACGCCATAGACACCCTATGGCGTCAATTTCTGGTTATATAGATTTTCCGCCATTTCTGAACTCATCTTGATCCAGGGAATCCAACGGTACCTCATTTTTGAAAATCGGTCATATTGTTCAAAAGTTACGTGTGTAAACACAAGTCCAACGTTGACCCGTTGGTGGCGCTAGAGTGCCCCAATGGGAGACATGAAACTTGTAAATAAAGAAGGGACTGTACTTAATGAGTGTGCCAAATTTCACAACTTTTTACCATACGGTTCTATGGGCTGCCATAGACTCCAATGGCGAAAGAAGATGTGTAATAATAAGAAAGGGTAGAAGTGGCTCCGCAGCTTCGCTGCTTGGCAACCAATAATTATTGGGGGGTTTTGTCATACGTGTATCATGTGCAATTTGAATATCTTAAGACATTTTGACCCCATTACCACAAGGAACCAAGCTGGGGCCTTCTCAGACCAATTTTATCAGGATGTAAGGCCTATATGTGCATTTCAGTTTGAACACATAAATGGCTGCCTTCAACACAGCCTAGTATTTAACTGGAGTACTAAAACAGTAACTAAATACCTAACTATAAGTATCTATGCTTAACCAAATATTGGAAACAAACAACTGTTTCAGAAAATGGAAATGAAAACAAATGGAAGCAGGACATTTACTGAATACATTCACTATGTACAGAGTTGACAGATGGCGGGTGAGGTTGGATTTTCTTGATTACACGTTTGTGAGAAACAGGGAGACGAGCTCTTTAAGTGCAAGTTTGAAATGTGTGTCATGCACACACACACACACACAACTGACGAAAACAATTCATCTCATCACAGAAAGACAGTCAGACACCCACCGAGTTGAAACAAAAGTCACTCGAAGACCTCAAAGCCTTCGTCACTTGAGTCATCAAAAATGTGTCTCCGGAATTACAGAGAAGGAGTGTGTGTTTTCCCCCCCCCACAGATTAAATCTGGATGTGTGTTGTGAAGGGAGGAGAGTCAAACTACTAGTGGCCTGGTAAGGTCTGTCATTATCACGAGGGCGGAGGCACGAGCGCACACACACACACGGTATTTTATCTGCACCACAAGTCATTTTAGAATGTATTTTTAACAGGGAGGTATAAACTGTTGCCATGCCACATAGGCTTACTTTACATACCCTAGCTGTCACAAATTCTGACTGAAGAACTTGCAACAGTTTAAGTTTCACATGGGTGAAACCAATGGGTCTAAGAGCTTATGTGCAGCTACAACTAGCCTAAAAAAAACTTGATCCTTCCTCCATCGGCAGTCTGGAGTCCTCTACTGTTGTGGTAATACCATCGCTAACATCTAATTACAGTTTCATCAAAAATCAATAGGGAAACACTTGAAATTGCATTCAATGAGCACGTGCACACACACAAATACCCTCTCTGGACGCTGGTTCAAGAGACAGTTGGTTTTCTTGCCCCTAAGAATACCCCCATTGTGAGTAGGGGGCTGGAGCTTAGGAATGTGTGTGTAGCCAGATAGACCTAGAATGTGGCTGCTGTCACACAGAGGCATGTGATTACATGTCTAGCTTTGGCCATATAGACACGGGTTTGCTGCTGTCCCCTAAGTACACCAGCACTCACACACACACACACACACACACCTAGTAATTACGTTCTCCCTCCAAGACACTGTTGTCCCTTTGGAGCCATTAGTGTGTTTAGGTGGGTGCCTCTGTGTGTGTAGAGATGGGGGCTGGGGTTTGGATCCCCTGTGTGAATCTACACATTCCCTTGAGGGTAACCCTCGTGGCCCGACCCTTCTCAAGACTGGCTGTGTGCAGAAGTAGCCTACAGAGAACAGTTGGTGGACACAGCTGAGGGGTAGAATGAACGCATGAGCCCAATGGAAGGGTTTTTGTCTTCACCCCAAATGACAAACAAACAAAAGCACTGCCTCTGTTCCGACGTTTTCTCTCTCTCGTGTTTGAGGTCATACAGTCATAACAGACATGCTGTTGAATGCGGTCTACTTTTACTAAATGGGTTGACTACCATGGAAACTTTTCGGCATTGGGGCTGTTTTGAGCAGGATGTTAATAGTGTGGATTTCATTAAACTTTCATTAACAGACGAGGGTGAGAGTAATCTAAGATGTCTGTCCTTGGCAGGTGTGACTCCAGGAGTGCCCTCTCACTCCCCTTTAACAAATAGTTGTTGTCAACTTACTTCCAATGCATTCGTTTTCAGATGAAATGGCTTGGCATGCAAGTAGACGCACAACACACTTTGATAAATAAACACAAAGTTGGTGATCGGAACGCTTGATCATAGAAAGGATAGCTCGTTGCGAGCTTCCTTTACCTAGGTAAGCTACTTACGGGTATGCGAGCTCCATGCATTTGCTGCAACAAACTCATGATACACGGCGACAGCTCCAATTATCAGAATAACTCCGAAAATAAGACATTTTCCGTTACGTCGCAGTTTCTTAAGAGGAAAAAACGATTTGATCATTTTCTTAACGAAACCTTTAGAGAATGTATCCGTGTCGTTTTTCTATGAACGGTTGTCCAGTTTCAATTTGACACTAAACGGCGCCTAGAGCTCTCCGACGTTCCGGGGACGCTGAACCTCTCATCCCGTAATCCCAGTCACCAAGTATCTGGTGCTTTGAATTCAATTCCCCTTTTGTTTACTTTCTAGCACAGAAGTGTGATGGGTTGCTGACAACGACTTTTGTCTATAACTTGGCTACACAGCTAACACCTGACACTGCAAAGTCTTCTTCTCGGTTCACTGCGCTCGCCGACGGAAAGCACCCAGGGCGCAGGCAGTGTAGTTCTAGATGGATCAGGGACCTCGATTCACCAACCCCTTGCCCCAGTCAGAGAGACGGCGAGATTCAGGGGTGGAGTCACATTGGCCGCACCCACTATCTAGTGAATTTACCTAGGAAACAGGTAGGCTAATCTAAACGATTGCTTTTTAAAGCACCTGTATTGCCATTGCTAAAGGCAATCTACCTCAAAGTATTTGATTGCTAGGCTAGTAGAATGAGAAGCACCAGGCAGCTAAAACGAATAAAATAAAAAAAGTAAATTAACTTCATATAAATTCTAGCCAAATTAGCGTAGGTCTATACAAAATGTTTGTCACGTAAAATCGCTATCACAGAAGGTCTTAGTTAGGCCTTCAACGTGGCGCCAGTTTGCTCCAATTCCTTTATTATGCAGTGTTAGATGTTTGTATGTGTAGCCTAATCTGCGTAATCAAAAGAAGAATGGCTTGTGTTGTATCGGTAAAATGACACCACAGATGGCCCTGGCGGTGACCCAGTTGCGCAAGGGAAAACCGGACCCAATTCTCTGTCACTATAAATCAAGAGTTTACCTTATAGACAAATAAACCGAGGGACACTTGAGAATATTACATTATTATTTGTGTAACACAGCATATGTTTTGGTTTTCTTGTGTGGGAACAGGGGCACGAGTGTCTAATGTTGAAATGTAAACCACTTGACAAAAATGTATTATAGCCCATCAATGTGCATGGATCAGCAGGATTTCAAAAGTAGTAGGCTGTGTTCATTGATTCTTATCAGTGTTTAACAAGTATTTTCCATAATTAGGTCTTTTGTATACACACACAAAGGCAAGTGAACACATTCTGTACTCACGATGAAGACAAGAACCCAGCTTGAGCTGCTGTTTATTAGATCCTTCGGCCAGAAAGCCTCAACATATGGAAAAGAACTACAGCACGACCTCAGTCCTCCTAGTGCTCAGTCCAAGACATTTCTCTTCTTTATCACAGTCTGACTCGTTCATAGACACGGGGGTAGAAAAAGCTAAATGAGTAAGCCACAGAACTGTAATAGAAACAACCTCCTAGCATTTCATCCACCTGTTACATGAAAGAGGCCTCCGGGAGACTATGCTTTGGCAGCCCCGAGGGCGAGTGCCTGGATATCAGAGATTAGGTCAGGGCTACCGATCATAGTCTGAGATGTGTATACGCATGTACTGTACAGTACAACAGAGACTTGGCGTGGGTCTGTCAAGGTGAAACAGCAAGCTGCTTATAAACATATTCCAGTTAATTTCATCATCCTCATAAAAAATTAACAGTAACACAAAAAAACATCACACATGGAAAAAAAACAACAAAAGATACAAGACAAGAACAAAGTCCAAAGTACAAAGCAAAAAACAGTCTTGTAACCCCCCTTGCTGCTATAGTGGAGTCTTAGGTTGAGAGAGAGAAGCCATGACTGGATCAGGATCTTGTTACTCTTTTGTTCAGTGCCGCTACAGAGACAGACACCGTCACTCAGAACACACCATGCACACACACACACTCGGTGATCATAAATGGCGCTTTCTGTTGATCGGTTTGCCCGAGGAAGATGTGTGCGCGTGCGTGTGTAGGGGGGGGAGGGGGGTGTTCAGCAAGGCCCGAGGAAGATGTGTGTGTGAGTGAGCGGGGGTTCGGCAAGGGCTGAGGAGAGATGTGTTGGGGCACAGAGGGACAATGCAAGCTCTTAAGTGAATGGACTAGCCCTTGACTGGTGAAGGTTGGAACTTTGGGAGCACAGACTGGGTACTACTTTCAGACACACTTTAAGCAATTGGGAGGGGTGGTGAGGCCTGGAGTGAGATAGGCAATAGAAGCCCTGCCAACTAGCTGCCATAGCAGTAGCACAGACACAGGTAAGCCAGTGAAGACGGACAAAATCAGTGTTTTTTTTTCTTTTCGTTTTTTCTTTTCGCTCCACTTCATTCTCACGTAACTCATATATACACACTCACTTTAAAACACAAAACGACTGAAGTTGCAAGTGTCTTAGCCGTAGACAGACTGAAACCCAGCCACATGGTCTCCGTTCTCTACTCTTGCGCTCCATTGGCCTCCACCTCCACCTCCATCTCCCCGTTCTCAGTTCCTCCATCTGGGCCCTTTTCTGCCTCCTTCTGTCCAACACAATATAGAAAAGAAAGTCATTAATAGCAGGTCTTCACCAAAATAAGTTCATACTGTTTCTCAAATGTTTATATATTTAGTGATGGAATAAAAAAATAAAAATTCTATCAACTGTTACACATCTTCCTGGAATTTTTTCCCTTACGTACAATTCCCTGCATAGCACCCATGTGAAAGCCTAAATGGCTCGTCATTACCTTGGCGTCCCGATCAGCAAACTTCTGGAACATGTTAGCATAGAGACGTTTGTCCTTCTCATGCTGATCCTTGATATATTTCTGACACAGACCCACCTAGCAAGAGATGCAGGGAAAACAGTAGTTGACAACATGGACCACTGGATTCATTCAACTTAAGTGTATCTGTCAATTTCAGACTCAAGTACCTGGCTCTTGGCTGCCTTGTTGGCAGGATACAGCTGAGTGACACGCTGGAAGTCGCCTCTCGCCCTGTCAAACTCCTTCATGGCGAACAGCGCCTCCCCCCTTCTGAACAGGGCCTTCTCATTAGCCTCATCCAGCTCCATAGCCTACCCAAACACAGCAGTAGGGGGCAACATTTGTTCAACAGTGCAGAACGCAGAGCAAAATGCAGAGCATAGAAGGGAGAAAATAGGCACTCGCAAAGGAATAATTCACCGCCAACCATATATTAAAATGTGTTCTTCGACACATGGTGAGGATGTGTGTACCTTGTCACAGTTCTCCAGGGCATGGCTTGGCTCCTGTAGCTTAAGGAAGCACATGGCCAGGTTCAGGTGAGCAGCCAATCGCAGAGCTTTAGCCTTCTGCTCCTCCCCATCTACCAAATTGGATTCGTTCTCCAACCACGACACAATCCTTTTATACTGCACAGATGCTTGCCTGTACTTCCCCTCCTAAAACACAAACAAAAACACACAGGTTCTTTATATTTCTGTGTGCCCTCCACAGCTACTAGCCTGTGTGTCACCTGTGCACACATACAGTTTTCATGCACATACCTTGAAGTATTGGGTTCCCTTGTCCTTGACAATTGCACTCTGCTCCAGTTTCTCTGATGTGTTCATTTCCCAGGACTCCTTAGCCTGAGGAACAGAGACAACATGATTGAGTCAGGAGTGGGTCGACCAGACCAGACACTTCCCCCTATGGGGTGTCACTGGTTACACTCCAACAGTAAGCTTTAATTTTCCCTCCAGAGAAACCTGATTGTATATTTGCGTGCACACATACACACACTTTTGATACGCAAAAATATTTACCTTCTCAAAATTGGTCAGCTTGATTTTGTATTGAAGTGTGGCTCCCTCCGGAATATCAAACTTTGTGCTTCCAGTATTTCCATAACCATACCTAGAATTCAAAACCACCTCTTAATACAAAGGAAAAATACACATCGATAGACCGTTACTTTTCAAATGCCCTGAGTGTATTAGTGTGGGTGAGTGACTAGTAAATTAATGTGCATGTCTGTGTATGGATGAGTGCGTGTCTTCTTACATCAGAATCAAGTTTAAAGAGCAAAGTAAGTGTACACAAACAAGTCATTTACCATGGTGGGCAGTTGCATACAGTAAACGTATAATAAATATATTGAATCTTTCAAATGTGCGTTCAGTCCTTAAATATACAATATAAAAATGAATGAATGTAAAAAAATGTACAACAATACTGACAAAACGACAGTATAAAATACAAGGTAAAAACTAAAAATGAAAGTGTGCAGTAGGGCTGTATGCAGTGAAGTGACAGTGTTAAGTGTCGTACTTGGGTTTGATGGTGAACAAGGACTCCTCTCCCTGCTCCATGGCCATAAGCGCCTTCTCCACTCCGATTGGCAGGCCCAGACTCTCTCTTTCTCCCACTTCAAACTTCAGTTCTCTCTTGTCAAACACACGACCCTCGTAGCTCCCCTCCAAAGTCACTGCAGACATAGACGGGAATATGAGGGTCAGTGGGTGACTGGCAAAACGATGCGGTTACACACCGACTCCAGCAGACTGTGTATAGGACACACTTATCTAACAGGGATGCATCTGTAGTCACGCCCAGTGAGGATGAGGGTGTGTATGTATGTACCCTCTACAGGGTGTGTATGTACCCTCTACAGCAGCTCCTTCATTGGGTTTGGAGTAGCCCTGGCCTTTGGTGATGATGCGCCGGATGATTCCTCCATTCTCATCCTCAGTTATGTCCTCGCCTCGGAACTCAAACAGCTCCACCTGTATACAGAAGGTTGGATTCAAAACCAGACTGAAATCTGCTATTTGACTGGAGGACTTGGTGAACACCCTTTTCAACCTCAAACATTTCTTATTGGTCTTACCTGGAACACCAGCGTGGCATTGGGTGGGATTTTAGGAGGACTACCTGCAGTGCCATAGGCATACTCAGGCTTACAGATGAGCTGGCTCAGTTCTCCCACTTTCATCGTTGCAACACCTAGATCCCATGCCTTGATCACTTGTCCTGAACACAGACAGACCGCACATTATGACGCTGAAGCAATGGAAGATCCCTGTTTTAACAGCGACCCAGTCAAGAGTATGTGTGAGGGACAGTACTCACCTTTTCCCAGCTCAAATGAGAACTTCTCTCCTCTGTCACGGCTTGAGTCAAACTGAGTGCCATCCAAAAGTGTACCCACATAATGAACAAACACTTTATCACCGGTCATGGGCAGCTCATTACCCGTGCCTTCGTTCTTCACCAACTGGGGACAGACAAGGAAAGTGATGTGTAATTAAACTTAATGACCGTTTTACAAAATAAATTGAAGGCAACATACACAAATGTGTGTGATCATTCGTGGTTACATTTAGCTACCTCAAAGCTTGATATTTCACAAAATGATCTTGGATTATAATTCAAAATAAAATATTATTATTAAACAGATTTAGGCCTAGATATACCCTGGTGGGTATTGCTGGTAAGAGAAAACGATAAATGCATACATGTTAATTACATTTCTAGTCAATCATTCGAACAGTATCCGTTCCTCGAGGAGCCAAGACCCTTCTAGAAGCACGCTTGGCTAACATTAGCTTGTTAGCTAGATAGTAACAGCAGGGTTAACCGGGAAGCTAGTTAGCAAACGTTTGTTATCTGACCTACTTCACGAAACTTAATGCTTCTTTGTCAGCACGCAATAAAAATAAATGTGTTGGCAAATTGTTAATAGCAGGCACTAGCTAGCCAGATACCAAGCGTCTGACTGCAGTACACACATTCATTCCCACGACCCAAACTGGAAGCTAGCTAGGGCTAGCATCTGACAAATGCTAGCATTGTTGCATCCAGCTAGCTATTTACAACGATTTATATTAGGGATCTGTTAGCTGGCTACTTACCTTTAAAACACCTCCATCTTTCTTAGGTGTGATATCTTCTCCTTCCATTGGGAAGCCGGTGTGTTGTCCCTCATTGGCCATCTCTTCTGCAGTCATTGCTGTGTGGTGAAACAGCTCCAAGTCAAGGCTTCACTCAGGCTTCAGTCAGGCTAACGAACGTTAACAGGCTGCGACACAAATCAAAGCTTCTTGTAGCTTGTTGGACTTGGAGACTGCTAGGAAACGCACACGCTACTAATTCAAGCTACAGATTGTGATGATTGCTGTTGTGGCGTAAATGAATTGACAGGATCCTTGTGTGCACTAGTCCGATGACAGACTGGGTTTCGCAGATGAAGGTCTACCTTATTACGATGCTTCTCTGTAAAAAGATTGCAGAAGTCTGAAGCTACGGTTTGCAAACTAGCGTAGTTCCCCAGAATTAGAAGCAACCGAACTTTCCAGACAAGCCTACAGAAGGAGTGGAGGAGGAGCCAAATTGAGGTTAGCATTTTTTATATTCCCGGACACTTTCAATGGGCGGGTTTGTCTTCCTTCGTTCAAACTCAATATTAAAACCTCAACCCCTTTAATTTCAAACAAAGTGTGTAAATATTTATGACTGTGTATATTTTTAAGAATCTACGTGTATGTACAGATATATTTATTTTTTAAGGAACCGTGGTAAAAAAATAGGGTTACCAACAACGAAAAATCAATTCATCACTTAAACACGGAATATTTTATAAAGAATTCGTGTCTTCAATTTATCCAACGGTATATGTTAACATTTTTGTTTTTACATACCAAGAGCTTCCTGTCTTTTGCTACCAGTGTCCCATTGGTTCATTATTTTACCGCGCGTCTATCAGGAAATGGTGAACGTTGTTATTTGAAGTTGCTTGCATTATAATGTAGCCTATCTCACTTGCTTATTACTAGCCTGACTAACTTACTTAACTAAGTTACTTGAGCAATGGATGCTTGTCAGTCAGCAAGTAAGTCGTTAACCTCCTAAATGTAACTAGTTGCGATTCTAGGTTTTTGTCTTCATGTCCGGTTTCCATTGATTACTGATCAGTCTGAGTAAAGGTCTGTGTACACGTGTGGTGTACACAAAGTATATGTTGATTATATGTCAATCTCCTATTTGCCTTTCTAATTTGATAAACCATTGCATTCTAGCTAGCTAGATAGGAAGCTACTAATGCCTGAAAAAGTAGTTGGTAGGGTATCTATATTCAGGGCTCTCAAGTGTTATAAAAAGTTTGGGGTTAGATTACCATATCTGTCAATGTTTGGGTAAATTCCGGCCGACGGGGGTACTGGTAATGTTTTCTGATTGGCATTTGGCATTTAACTCTGTATAACTCGAGACAGCTATCATGTATGCCCTGCGCCTCGGTGAATGCGTGAGACTTGAGAGCCCTGCTATATTGAATCCCTTTGCACTCTGACCCAGAGTGTTACCCCGCTTATCCTCGCTTATCTCAGGTCAAGTGGCTAACACCTCTTGTTTATCACTAACGAATATCATTGAAGGGCGGATGTTACATTGCATCACCTAAAAGTTAGAACAGAACCCCATAACTGCTGCCAACAAGGACCCTTGAATGTGTAATCCACATTTACTATTCTGTGCTGCTTTTGTGCTCTCCATCTCATCTCCTAGGGCCATTGACGGTTATGGAGGAGGTAGCAAGTCCCACGTTCCCCTTCCCTTACCAGCCCTACCACATACAAGATCAGTTTATGCAAGCTCTATATCGAGCACTAGAGCACGGCAAAGTTGGCATCTTTGAGAGCCCCACCGGAACAGTATGTGCATCTGATCGGATGTTGAACCAATGACCTCCCAGTGGGTTTCTGTAGGTGTGGTGTCTGCATTAAGCGTTCTGTGTTGTTTCCACTCCAGGGCAAGTCTCTGAGTCTGATCTGTGGAGCGCTAAGCTGGCTGAGGGATCATGAGGAGAAGAGGAGAGAAGAGACAGCTAGCCTGCTGCAGGGGGAGGTAGAGCCCACTCTCCCCTCCCCGAGCTCCACCTCTCCTCTCCAGACCCCTCCAGCTCCCCCCTCGGCAGAGCCCGACTGGATCACTGACTTTGTGCAGAAGAAGGCAGGGCGAGACCTTGTGTGCAAATTAAAGGTTGTGCTTATGGGTCAGGAGTGAGACTTAGTTCGGATCATCAGTACTGTGGAATACACCGTGTTTTTTTGGCGTCTGTCTTAGCTGCTTGTCTCTCTCGACCCGTCAGGAGGATGAGCTGAGGAGGAAACGAAGGGAGGAGCGCTTGGACATGATCAGGCATAACGCCCAGCTGAAATACACCATGAAAAGAAAAGTATGTCCGCTTGAGTTTTAGTGTACAGCGTAATAGTAATATGACGTTTCGCGCTTTGGAAAAGATGATGTCAGCACCCGATTCCATGCTTGCACTTGCATGTACTGTGTGACAGAGCTGCGAGGACGATGAGGCAGTGAAGCTGTTGGAGCTCAGTAAGGAGGATCAGGGGGAGGAGTCAGGAGACCCCGAGGAGGAGGAGCTTATTGTAGCCGAATACGAGAGTGACGACGAGTCCAAGAAGACCAAGAAAACGTGAGTACCTCACCAGTCTGAAATGGGGACGAGTTGATAAGCAGCCAATGGAAGATTAGGGTCGGTAATCTAGACTGAATCATAAAGTGTGTTTATTTTCTCTCTGACAGGTTCTGTGCTGGCGATGATGAGGATGATGATGACTTGGTGGAGGAGCATGTCACCAAGGTGTGTGTGTGTGTGTGTGTGTTTGGCTTTGGCATTGGCATTCAGAAATCAGTGATGACAGCACCTGTCTGCGTGTGTGTCCTAACTCGGAGTGTGTTGGATTAGATTTACTACTGCAGTCGCACCCATTCCCAGCTGGCCCAGTTTGTCCACGAGGTTCAGAAGAGCCCCTTCAGTCAGGACATCAGTCTGGTCACGCTGGGCTCACGACAGGTACACACACACACACACAAACCACACACACACACACTTGTACACAGTGTGCCTCCCGCATTTCAGTGGCATTGCATACATTCGACTGAGTGTGTATACATTTACAGTGCGTATGTGCTAATTTAAGGGTCCGTGTGTCCATCTTGCAGAACATGTGCATCAACGAGGAGGTGCGTCGCCTGGGCAGCGTCCAGCGCATCAATGACCGCTGCATGGAGATGCAGAAGAACAAACACGGTGAGAACACACGTCCGCGTGCTCACCCATGCGCTTGGGGCTTCAAAGGCCTTCATAAAATCATGTCTCTCTCTCTCTCTCTCAACATCTCTCTCTCTCTCTCTCTCTCTCTCGCTCTCTCAACTCTCTCTCTCTCAACATCTCTCTCTCTCTCAACATCTCTCTCTCTCTCTCAACATCTCTCTCTCTCTCTCTCTCTCTCTCTCTCTCTCTCTCTCAACCTCTCTCTCTCTCTCTCTCTCTGGTTCTTCCTGTCAGATAAGCGGCCCCAGGACGAGGGTGTGAAGCGTAGACGGGGGGCAGCCAAGAGTGTGTGTCCCTACGTCGGCGCCACGGGCCTGCAGCATCTCCGAGATGAAGTCTTGGGGGCGGTGAGCGATATCGAGGGACTCCTCGGCCTGGGCAGAAAAGCGAAGGCCTGTCCTTACTACGCCACCCGCCTCGCAATCCCCCCGGCGCAGGTAACGCACGCGCACACTCCTTCACACTACGTTGTTGTAGTACTTTGCAAATCGATATTGCAGTAATAGTGTGTGTGTGTGTGTGTGTGTGTGTGTGTAGCTGGTGGTGTTGCCCTATCAGATGGTGCTCCATGAAGGAACGAGGCGTGCCTCAGGTATCCAGCTCAAGGGGCAGGTGAATTTCCGCTCACAAAGAAACATGGTTACGCAATGATCCACGGACGTGAGATCCATCTTTTGTTTGTTTGGCTTCAGGTACTGATTATAGATGAAGCCCACAACCTCAGCGATACTCTCTCCTGTATACACAGCTCAGAGCTCACTGGCGCACAGGTCACACACACCACACACACACACACACACACTCACAGATACACACACACACCTTGTGTTCATTTGATTCAGCATTACATTGATGCACGGCAGTTGTCGAAGGGAACGATGATTTGATTCCTATCTTTTCTGTCTCCAGCTCTGCCGTGCATACTCTCAGCTCACACAGTATTCTGATCGCTACAAGTGAGGACATGGACACATGCATACACGCATGGATTTATCTCACTGTACCATATACCGTATACCTTAATCTAGAATTCTTCTAGAATCTAGAACACTCGCTTGTCACCTGTCCCTGCTGTGTGTGTGCGTATGCTTACTTGCGTGTGTGTGTGTGTCTTCGTCTGCCAGGAGTCGATTGAAAGCCAAGAACCTGATGTATATCAGACAGATCCTGTTTGTGCTGGAGGGGCTGGTGCGGGTGCTGGGAGGTGAGTGACCAGCTGTGTGTCTGGGTGGGTAACCGTGTGAGGGATGAGTCAAACAAACACAAACTCTATTTTGAATCTGACCTTCTACAGGGAAGGTGGGTCAGAATCCACAGAGCCAAACTACTCAGCCAGGTAACAACACACACACACACACACACAGGGGGTTCCATTCGCAGTTTGCCGCCACTGATGTGACTTTGCGTGACACTTCCGGTCGTTTCCGTCACCCCTCCTCTCTCTCTCTCTCTCTGTTCTCAGGGACGGCGATGTTCACCATCAACAACTTCCTGTTCAAGGCTCAGATAGACAACATCAACCTGTTCAAGGTAGGCATGGAAACAGCATCCCTGCAGCCATGTTCAAACCCCTCCCCCGTTTACCAAGCACGCTCACACCACGCAACCTCACCCTGACCGCCTCAACCACCCCCCACCCTCTCTCGCTCCAGGTGCAGAGATACTTTGAGAAGAGCATGATCAGCAGGAAGGTAAAAAGAAAAGAACCGAGGGCTTTGTACGGCGCGTCTCCGCATTACAGTAAGAGTGTTTTTGACGTGCAGACGACCGGAAGTACCCAATGCTGTTTCCTCCCCTAGCTGAGTGGCTTCGTGGAGAAGTACGCAGGCAGCGGTGTGACGACGCACACGTCGGCCGCCGCCCCCCTCGCGCACACGCCGGCCGGCCCCCTCGCACACGCCTCCGACAAAGAGAACCGTCGCACCGGGGGGCTGAACCGCTACCTCCAGACGCTGTCCAATCCAAACACGGGTCAGTGCTGATGCTGAAGATGCATATTTCCAGGGGCATCACTGCCTTTGTTATTTTATTGACAGTGGTATTTATTATTATGGAGAGGATAGGAAACCAGACAGAGACAGAGAGAGACAGAGAGAGAGACAGAGAGAGAGAGAGACAGAGAGAGACAGAGAGAGAGACATAGAGAAACGAGAGAGAGAGACAGAGATGCGGTAAAGGGCCTGGGCCAGATTCCAACTGACATGGGGCGCGTATTAGACCGGTGACCACCAGCGCAGTGCGAATGCTGACTCACATTCATGAGAACAACGCGAGGATGGATGACATCGACCAACAGCCCCCCCCCCTGTTGCTGCGGCTCCTATTTCCCTCTGTGTGCAGTAGCTCCTCCAGGCCAGCAGGGGCCGCCAGAGGAGGAAAAAGCGCTGTCCGCCTCACCTATGATGCAGGTGGAAGGCTTCCTCATGGCTCTCACCAACAGCAATGCTGACGGCCGGGTGGTGGTGCAGACACAAGGTACGCCAGCACACACACACACACACAAACAAACACACACGCACCAGTCCTGCATCCACAGCCCCCTGTCTCCGTCCCTCTAGGTTGCGTGTCGTCGAGCAGCGTGAAGTTCCTGTTGCTGAACCCGGCCGTGCACTTTCGCTCAGGTGCTGAAGGACTGCAGGGCGGTGATCATCGCGGGAGGAACCATGCAGCCCGTAAGAGCAGGCGCACACACACAGTGTAGATATCGAGTAGAATGACGAACCTCCACATCTTAAGGACCTTGACGGAACGTGTTGCGCTCGCAGGTGTCCGACTTCAAACAGGAGCTGCTGTTCTCCGCCGGGGTGGGCGAGGAGCGCATCACCGAGTTCTCCTGCGGTGAGCTCTCGCCACCCACACACACACACACACACACACACCCACACAGTCTGTGGGCCTCACTGCTGTGGCACCATGGTGACGTCCGCGTGTGTGTGTGTGTGTGTCTGTGCCGCAGGCCACGTCATCCCCCCTGACAACATCCTCCCTGTGGTCCTGTCCAGTGGCCCCTCTGGCCAGCCGCTGGAGTTCACCTTCCAGAACAGAGACATGCCGTGCATGGTGACACGCCCCCCACCACACTGCCTCTGTCTGTCTGTCTGCACGCTCAGCATTCCCAGGGATGGAAGGCCACGTGTTAACAGGAGTGTGTGTGTGTGTGTGTGTGTGTGTGTGTGTAGATGGATGAGACGGGGCGCGTTCTCTCCAACCTGTGCAACGTGGTTCCCGGGGGCGTGGTGTGCTTCTTCCCCTCCTACGAATACTCCAGGAGGATCGTGGGACATTGGGAGAGCAGTGGGGTCCTGGCTCGCCTCGCTAGCAAGAAGAAGGTGTGTGTGTGTGTGTGTGTGGTGTGTGTGTGTTGAAAAGTTTGAGTTTTGAGTGCGACCTTGCTCGTCTTCAAACAGCAGAGCAAGGGAGGGAATCCTGTTGTGTGATGCTGCGTTTCGCTCTGCAGATCTTCCAGGAGCCAAAGAAGGCCAATCAGGTGGAGCAGGTGCTCAGTGAGTTCTCCAGGTGCATCCAGGTGAGAGCTCCTCTCTTCTCTCTCAGGGTCATGCTGAGGGTCAGGACTGGCGTCCCTCTGCCGTCTGGCCTCCTGGCCGGCTGACAGGTCCTCTCTCTCTCTCTATTTCTCCCTCTCTCTTCCTGTGTCTCCCTAACTCTCCTCTCCCTCATTCTGTCTCTTTCTCCCTCACTCTCTCTCCCTCCCCCTCTCTCTTCTCTATCCTCCTCTTCTCCTCTCTCTCTCAGAGGTGTGCTGTGGATGGGAGTGGTCTCACAGGAGCATTGCTTTTCTCGGTGGTGGGAGGAAAGATGAGCGAAGGCATCAACTTCTCGGACGACCTGGGCAGGTGTGTGTGTGTGTGTGTGTGTGTGTGTGTAAGAGAGAGAGAATAGGGAAACGTAGAGTTTGATAGGAGCTTTACGTCTCCTTAAGCCGCGTAGCGCATGTTGATGACCTGGCCATGTGTGTGTTTACAGGTGCATCATGATGGTGGGCATGCCTTATCCCAACATCAAGTCTCCAGAGCTGCAGGAGAAGATGGCTTATCTGGACAAAAACCTGGTAAACCTCACGCATAAAGAGTCACACATCACAGATCACTTCAGTCCTGGTCTGCTCTTATCACAAGCGTCTGCGCGTGTCATCACGTTGCACGACAATATCGCTACCTCCCTCGCCCGCCCACTCGGGCGTTCCAACAAGACTTCCGACTTCTAGCCACTTTTCCCAAACAACCCCCGTGGCCAGCTACGCCACCGAAAACCTCGATGATGCCAGACGTTTTCATACTGAGCTCTGTTACTCCCCCTCTCTTTCAGTCTCACGCGGGGGGGCGGAGTCCAGGCCAGGCCCTGATCGAAAACCTGTGCATGAAGGCCGTCAACCAGTCTATAGGTAAGCCTGTCCTGTCTGTTCCACCGGCTGAGAACCCACTGGGCTGATGAGACACCGGTTGGGTAAAGACGAGTGTCTTGTTTTGGTCATTCGTGCACTCCCACAGGAAGGGCTATACGTCACCGTGACGACTACGCGTGCATCGTGCTGTGCGACCGCCGCTACTCTCGCCCGGCGACCCTCGCCAAGCTTCCCAGCTGGATCCGAGCTCAGACGCACGCGCACGCCAGCTTCGGACCCGCGTTCGCTTCCCTGAGACGGGTGAGCGACGCTACGCTACGCTACGCTACAAACGTTCTCTCTGAAGTTCCAGGCGATCTCCAGAACTCATTGGCTGCTATGTGGAATTAGAATGTGTCTACCCTTAATGTCATTTTTACTTTGGGAAATGACCTTGGAATGATGCCTCCCCCCCCCAATTAAAGCAGCACTCCCTTTGATCTCTCTGTCGTCCTCAGTTCTTCATAGAGAAGAAGCAGAAACAGTGTCGAGGAGGATGCTAATGATGACGATGATGTCGTGTGAAGGTGATGCGCTGGCGAGATCAAAGGTTCCCGTACAAGATCTGACTCTGGAGGAGACTGTTGCACCCGTACCAGTCTGGGAAGCATTCATTGGTCTGCTCCGGTCTCCGGGGGCTTGGTCCCAGCCTATCGGCACTCCAGATGGACCTGGAGACTCATTCTTATTGGGACAGATGTTCTCATTAAGATCGCATAAGCTAGTAAATATTTCCTTAGTTTGACTTTGACCAACATGTAAAACAGGGATTTTTATGCCAAAAAGCATTTATTGACATTCTTGCCATGTTATGCTGCTTTAGTGTTACAATGTTTAGTTGTGTATCGTATGTTTTTAAGATACTTTATAATAAACGTGTCTTTATTCACTCAATGTTGATTATGGCAAAAATAAGGCATTTGTACATCCACAATCACATTTATATAATATAAAGATGGCGACAGAATTAAAATTAATGTTTGTTTCATTTGTTAATCTGCTCAACTATACAATAAACTTGTTTTATTTTGTATTCTATCGATTCTTTGCAAAAAGGCAGCATCTGCACATCTTGATTCTCCCATAGATCCTTCCAGATGCTTGTGTTCATGACGAGTTTTACAGCAGGCCAGTAGGGGGAGACAAGATCCGTCTAGGTCCCCTCTGGAGAAGAGGGGGGGGGGTCTGCACACCACTGCTGTATTCACACCGCTGGTACAGCGACAGGTCTTCCTCCAGTCGGATGACTCCAGCACTTCCAGGGCAGAAGCATCCCCCTTTAAGACCACCAAATTGACAAAGTCTGATCCTGCTGTACACACGACGTTCTCCTCTACAGAACAGCCTCGCCTGTCCCTACTCTCCCCCGGGATTGGTGGCGAGCCAGCAGCGCTCCGAGTTCCGTCAGCTCCGATTGGCTATTCTCCGACCACGGTTAAGCCTCCCAGTCCTCCTCGTCCTCGGCCGTCGCCCCGGGCGCGGGGAGGGGAGGGATTACGTCAGACATCCTGGCGAATGCGCTGCCAGAACTGGCCGGGGTGTCGCTGGAGTCCCCGCCAGCTGGCCCCTTCCCCGAGATACCTGGAGGACGAGGTCACAGTCAGACACGCTCACACACAGTCAGACACGGTCACACAGTCAGACACGGTCACACAGTCAGACACGGTCACACAGTCAGACACGGCCTTCCAGCCAACCCCCGTCAGCACGTTGGGGCCCAACAAGAACATGGACGCTCACCTTTCCTGCGCATCGCCAGCTTGTTGAAGAGATCGGACATGAAGTCCCCTCCGCTAGCTGCCGCCCCGACAACTGAGAGAAGGAGAGCCCGGCGAGGAGGGAGAAAGAACAAAGGGTTAGAACACAGCTCTCCTTTCCTCTCTCTCTCTCTCTCTCCTCTCTCTCTCTCTCACAGAGAGCTGGATGTGAAGGCGTGACCTGGTCAGTGAACCAGATAGGAAACGGGGTCGGGCCCGTGGCAAAGGTCAGACTCGGTGCGCTGTCATGAAATCAGCATTTTAATGAAGGTGGCCTTTAGGATACACAAAGGTCATCCTGCGAGGGGCAACTCAATTGGATCTGCGATAACCCTACGGTCAGTGCGCGCCTCCGAAGGGCACACGTGCATATAAACACATACGTAATCACACACACACACACACACACACACACACAGACTATCAAGTTAATGGACCGTGTCCTGGGTGTAGACTAGCGGGCCTATGCATGCCCTGCTGGAGTTGTAAAAAGATTTCCTGTTCATGAGACACAGAAAGGAACCATCTGTTTATCTGACATATGGTGCAGGTGCACATGCCCCTCCCCTCTCCTCCCCCCTCCCCCTCCCCACCTTGCTCCTGCTCCTTCTGCTTCTTCTTCTCCATCTTGCGATCCTTGACGTCCCTCAGCTTGGCGTTGCCGATGCCGCCGGCGTTGCGTATGGACTCCAGCAGACCGGCTCGTCCGTCCGACGGCTTGGCCACATCGCCGGCGGGAGCTCCTGACACAGGGCCTGGGGAGGGGGGGGTCAGAGTCAGAGGTCACCAACGTTAGACTGAACCCTCTGTAACCCCGCCTCGTGGTTTGTTTGCGGTGCGTCTGTGCCGTACCTGTGCTCTGAGCCTGCCTGGTGCCCGCGGGGCTGTCTGGGGGCGGGGGCGGTGGGGGAGGAGGGGGCGGAGGGGCCACGGTGGGGGGGGCCGGCGGGAGGACGGGCTCGGGTGGAGGAGGAGGGGGGGGTGGAGGGGGCGGCGGGGGCAGAACCGCGGCCTGGAACTGTGAAACTGAAAAGGACACGCACACAAAACATGATTTACAGTCAACGGTAATTACCGATCTTTTAAATGACGACAAAGTTGTGTGTGTTACCTTTATGTGTGTGTGTGTGGGGGGCGTACTGTCTGTTTCTCCCCTATCTCCCCTGTGAAGGAGGGCAGTTCAGGGAGTGTGTGTGTGTTTGTGTGTAGGGCGTACCCGGCCCATTGCTCTCTACGTCGACGGTGAAGGAGGGCAGCTCCGGGATGTTGTGAGTGGGTCCCGAGGGAGCGAACCCTGGCCCCAGGTCAGCGCTGTAGGACAGGTCGTCAGCGATGCCAGGCAGGTCGGGCAGGTAGGATGGCACGTCTAGCTCTGGCACCTGGCCCAGGTCGGGCACATAGAAGTAACTCTCGGCTGTCTGCGGGGGTAGAGAGGCACAGACCGGGGGGATACTTTAGGGGCTTTGACACTGACCAGGGAGGGGGGAAAAAGGGAGGGAGAGAGGAGGGATTTTTTCCCCCAGTCTTTGTGATGATGACGACATGCAGGTGTGCGTGTACCTGTCTCTCCAGCTGCTCTCTCTTGGTGATGGACAGCGGCGCGTCGAACGGCTTCGCCTCCTTCTCCGTCTCCAGAGCGTTGTGGGTCTTGGTCACCGCCCCCGCCAGGGGGTCCAGAAACACATACTTCTTGTAGCTGCACACATAAAACACAAACACACCCCATCAAGCTTGTGTGTCTGTGCGGCTGTGTGTGTGTGTGTCTGTGCCCGTGTGTGCGTATGTGTCTGTACCCGTGTGTGCGGCTGTGTGTGTGTGTGTGTGTGTGTGTGTGTTTGGGTGTTTTCCCTTCCTATGCAACTCACAGGTTCTCTGTGGTATTGAACAGCAGCAGGGAGCTGACGGAGGAGATGTTTCTGGGCAGACCGCCCAGGCCCTCCTCGGTCTCGTCCTCTGACCGCTTCTTGCTGCTCACGCACACTGGGAAATACAACAGCTTATCCTGGGGGCGAGCGAGACAGGGAGGGAGAGACACGGAGAGAGGGGATTTATATCGTCACAGGACGCTGCACATGAAGAGCACATTCAGCTGCTTCTGAAAGTTAACTCGAGTCAGTCGGGGGCGGGGCTGGGAAGCACTGCGGGAGGTTTCCTAAATAATACATCGTTGAGCCGGGGAGAAACGCCGACGGAAAATCCTCGGAACGTTCTACTCTTGCAAGCGAGCACAAACACTAGCAAATTTTTTTTTGGGGGGGGAGACAAGGGCAAGAACATTCAGTGGTGTTCCATGAATAATTCAAGGCCTGAATGCCAGTGCACACGCACACACACGCACACACACAATTCACACGGCCTCACTGGATAAAAGCGCACAAGGACAAACACACCATCACATACACGCGGAGCTGGGGCAATGACAAGGTGTGAAACTGAACACAATGTGAGGCCAAAGCCACTCATCAGGCTATTAGGTTTCATTCAAGTTGGTGCCCTGGAGGGGGAGGACATCACCCGTGTCCTCAGTATGCACACACACACACACACACACACACACAATGCTGCCTGCCTGCCTGCCTATTACCTCATCACAGGCTTGAACAGATAGGATCAATGTTGCCGTGTGCGTCTCACCTGCAAGGCCTTGTCGTCAAGGGCTCGTAGTTTGTTCTGGATTCTGTAGCGAGGGCGTGTTTGCGAGGAGGGGTCCGTGGCTCCACTGAAAATCGAGGTGTAGTCATGGAGACGCTCTGGAGCAGGGTACTTAGCACTGGAAAACACCTAGACACGGGGTTGCCGGGTTAGACTGAGCGAGGTGTCCACAGATCAGCCTACAGTACAGCAAAACCATATCCTAGCTAATATTACATCCTGTAAAAACACCATACCAGGACAGACCATGCATATTTCAGTAAGTTGTCCAGTAAATACTGAAATTCAGACTTTACACAGACCTACCTTGTAAACGTTCTATATTACATGAATAATACCGAGTCAGTCCATCTCACAATGAAACTACAGTCACGTGGGTGTTACCTTAGTAGCCTTTTTGCTGCCTTTGATTTTATCAACTCGAGCCTGAGCCAGTCTGATCCGGTCTGTAACAGTCCGTAGATGCCGCCGGTTTTTCTCCACACTCTCAGACACCCTAAGACATGGAGAGAAAGTATGGCGTGTAAAAGTGCGTCAGGCTTTAATCCTAACAAATACTTTTCTATGTATGCGTGCAGAGGTAGGAAATACCTTAAAATAGCCCTAGTTTTTATCATTCAATGTGCAAAAACAGCATACTAACATAAGGCATCCGTTTATAAAGCACTGTAACCAGACTGTGAGTAATAGAGAGTTCGTCTTTAGACTACCTGTTAAATATGTCTGTAGATATGGTCTCTAAGTAGAAAAGGGCATCGGCAATCTGGTGGACCGCCTCTTCTCTCCTCAGGTCCGGCTGAATGAGAGGCACCGAATAAACTTGGCCCTCCAGGCAAAGCTTCTGGGTCATCCTACACAACACACCCGGAAAATTCCTCATATAACGATGGGACTGGAGTGGTCGCAGTAACCTAGACTGGAGCTATATACTACTCTTAGTTAGTTACAGGAGAAATAAGTCAAGTTGTTTCACTTTTACATTACCCCTCCCCTAAAGTCTTTAGACGACTGTCACATGACCGATCACTAGCAATCGGTATTTAAATTAATCGACTCTCTAACTAGCTAGTCTACAGAATTTCAGTTGAAAATCAAGGATCAAAATAATTTTATCACACAAGATTGCTGGTTGTTTAAATGACACTCCTGCTTCTTAAGACCCACAAATCTCTGATATCATGACCAAAGCACAAATCACAGACCAATAACAACTCCAGGGCCAGGAACTAGCAAGTTGTCGCAATTAGCCATCATAACATTGCAGTAGTAGTTGCCAGTGGGAGTAAATACATTTGATAGCAAACCGAGCTAGATAGATGTCTTACCTGACCATTAACAATTTACGGTATCTATGGCTGCAGGTATCTTTTTTTTCAAGCCTGCCAGATAGTCCCCCGCTGTTGCTGTAGTGTAGCTTGTGGCTAGTCTCAAACGAACCACTCACTTCCGTATGGTCCTACCGCGTGACTATTTAAAGGAACAATACACCAAAAATATACCAAGCTTTTACCAACCAAATGAAAAGATGAAAAACGTAGAAAAGTATTAGAAGTTTGGAATATTTTGTTTTATCATTTATTTATATAATAGTTTCACCCTTAGGCCTACATTATGAAGTACAGATAAATAGTGAATCAAACACGTTTAACCCACAACTAGTTTGATGTGTTGCATTATTTCAATAAAATATATTTAGAAATATTCACTTATTTACTTATTTATTATCACCCGTGCCCTATTTTCTTTAGAAATTATTTAAAAAACAGGGAAGCTGGATGGTCGACCTTGAGAGAGGGGCCAGTTGACAAGAACTGACATGTCATTTGGCGTGGACGGGGTGCCTGCCCTGCTCTTTCCCTCAATCACACATGCACAGAAAGGGAGAAAAAGAGAAATATAGAAAGAGAGGGAGAGCGAGAGAATAAGCTTAGGCTATACGTGCTCGTGTCGGTCTGTGCGTAATGACGGCAATTCGCTGTTACCAGCCTCCCCCCCTCCCCCCCTCACTCTCTCTTGTCACATCTGGATCGGAATCTCTCATCATCAACAGTAGCACTCACTCGCGCGCACGGTAAGCGGAGAGAGGGACGAGATCCGTAGGGCCGTTCGGTGTGCCTAGCACAGAACACAACCGTTCGGGTGGCTGCGAGGGAGAGAGAGAAACCGGATCCTTGCCGTTTGCTGTTTATAATATAGGACAGCATTCGCACTCTCCTTTTACGGGATCATCTCAGCAGCTCTCTGTCATAGGCTATAGGAAACCTCTCTCATTCTCTCTCTCCCTCTGTCCTATAGCACTATCGTTCTCTCTCTCCCTCTGTCCTATACCTCTCACGGGTATGGCGGGATCGAGCCTACTGGAAAACCCAGTGCAAGCTATTTTGTACCTGCGAGAGCTTACCACAATCGTCCAGAACCAGCAAAGTCTTATCCAGACTCAGCGATCGCGCATCGATGAACTGGACCGCCGAGTGGACGACCTGCTCGGGGAGAACAGACACCTGCGCGACGTGAGAGGACAGCAGCTTCATTATCATCATCACCCCGACCCCAGCTATCACCACCATCATTACCACCCAGACCCCCAGCCTACGGTACCTGGGCCCCTGCCTGACCATGATCCGCCGCAGCCTCAAATTGCATCGGCCCAGCCGCTGTCTACACCGCTACAACCTGCCGACCCGGGGGAAATGCAGCTGGTCCCGGCTCATCCACAGACCCCTTCACCGGGCGAGGCTAGCCCTGGAGCAGGGGAGGACGGAACGACCAGCCCGGACTGCCGCTCCTTAGTACCACTGACCCCCACTACCCTCTGCCGATCGCTGGCCCTGGCAAAAAAATCAGAGTGAGTGTTTTTTTTAGTTCGACCGTCAACAACAGTATGCTGTGTGCGCGCGTGTGTGTCAACCAGTGCTGCCAATTTGAGAAGAATGTGCACGCAATTGTATTTGCAACAGAAGCGGATTATTTTAACTAGAAACTAGAGCATGCCATTATATAACAAGCAGTTGTAGGACTATGGTATTGCTAAAGGCATGTCATTAGAACAAGACCAAGACTTGGTTCAGTAAAACACCTGACTTAGACGGTCGCTGGCCTTGGTGCTGATTTTCTAACAGAAAAAACCTCAAGAGGTTTCTGATGTGCTGGTATGTCACATAAACTGACGCACGCACGTGCACGTGCACACCTACACATACACACACACACACTCTCTCACACACACACACAAACACACACAGCTGGGTATTTCTCTCTTTCCATGCTGTGCTTTGGTGTCAGGAGGGGGCGGTGTGTGTATGCCTGCTTGTGTGCGATGCTCTGATCATGAGTGGTATCCCAGCTGGAGTCCTGATTGGTCTCTTTGGGACCCCTCCCCCACCGTGATGAGGAGGAGAGGGGAAGGAGTGGAGGGTAGGGATAGGGAAATAGAAAAGAGACTGTTGGTGCTTTTCTTTCAGTCTGTGAATCACTCGTCGCACCCCTCTCGCCCCTGAGGGCTGTAAGGGCAGCAAATGTTGCTGGTGCTTGCCTGTCTATCCTTGTTGGAGAGACTTAATTGAGTTTAATTGAATTCCACTGCACCACCTTGCACCATAAGTTAGTTTTACAGACTTCAAAAGACAAAACAAGAGAAATGTTTGCCATGGGCTTTGTATCTGTGATGATGGTGTACATTGAAGGTAGTGTTCTCCGAGGGGGGGGGTGAATATCTGTGACTCCGATGGCAGTCGTTGAGTATTTGTGAGTGTCTGTGCGGGGTGTGCGAGTGTGCACGCCTGGAATATGTGTGTATGTACGTCTGTCAGCGCTGTACGGAATCCTGTGGCGGCTGCTTTTTAGACCACTTTTGAAAGGAAATGACAAATGGCTGTGTCATAACACACTGTGTACATCAGACGTATACGTGTGTGTTTTGGTGTGTGTGTGTGTGTGTGTGCACGTGGATCTGCTTATGTGAGAGAGAGAATCCACCTCCTCTCCTCTCGCCAGCTGAGCCACGTATCTGCCCCACTTAGCCCGTGGAGCGAACTGTAATCAGCCTCTGTCTCAGGAGAGGCAGAGAGACACAGAGGATAGAGGGATTTGTCAGAGAGAGAGAGGGGCAGAGAGAGAGAGTGTGTGAGAGAGATGAAGAGAGACAGACAGAAATGCAGAGAGAGACGAAGAGAGAGAACGAGAGAGAGAGAAACACAGAAAGACATCGAAATAGGGGGAGAGAGATACATTGGCAAGTCCTCTTGGCTTTGATATAGCCCCAAGGAGTTAGAGGAAGGGGCTATGGGGGCTGACGATGAACAGAACATGAAAGAGGGGGAAAGCGAGAGGATGTGAGAGAGAATGAGAGTTAGGGAAAGAGAACGAGAAAGAGGGAGAGAGACAAACAGCAGAGAGCGCGCGAGAGAGAGAGAGAGAGTGAACACAAGCAGACAGCAGGGGGCGTGTGTAGTTCTGAAATATGTACCTGCTCTCTTTTGTAAGAGATGTAATAGGTGAATTGGTGCTGCTCTAAGAGGCTTGTAGACGGTGAAGGGTGAAGGGGGATGTGGACAGTCCCGTTCTCTCTCTCTCTCTCTCTCTCTCTCTCTCTCTCTCTCTCTCTCTCTCTCTCTCTCTCTCTCTCGTCTCTGCTCTCTCTCGGTCTCTCTCTCTTCTCTCTGCCCCTTGCCTCTCTGTCCAGGCCTGACATGGGTCCTCCTGGCACATGACTGAGCCCAGGTCACACACATCCATGCTGGTTCTCAGGCTGGCTGCCTCTGCCTGCTGAGGGCCAGCCCATGTCCTCCCTCGAGCCGGGCTCTCCAGCCACTGATTGCTACTGAG
Source organism: Mallotus villosus (assembly GCA_903064625.1). Classification (NCBI taxonomy): domain Eukaryota; kingdom Metazoa; phylum Chordata; class Actinopteri; order Osmeriformes; family Salangidae; genus Mallotus; species Mallotus villosus. The sequence goes on along the minus strand of CAEFZP010000528.1, from coordinate 101,691 downwards.
TGGTAGCCAAAGCACTTAAGACAGGCTTGGCTTTGTATCGCATCAATTGAATATGTGTCCATTATGCATGATAATGTATTCTGTGTGTGATTATGCTCAGGTTGTGTGTGAGAGAGTGGTCAGATTGTGTGTGTGTGTGTGTGTTTGTGTTAGTCGTAGGCGGGGGAAGGGGGCATAGTGAATTACCATCTGTCTGTTTCTATAAATGCCGCTAAAGGAACAGTGATTTTTTTCCCTTGCTGATGGCTGAAACAGTTTCTGCTGTTTAGCTATTGGTGTTAACGAAACACTGCTCATTTATATAGAAACACACACAGACACACACATTTGTCCAGTGTCCAGGGCTAATGCGGATAGATGCAGTAGGCTGTAAGAACTTAGTGTGTGATGTGAAAGAATTTGATAGATCTATCGAGAACAAACTAATGAATATCTTCGCCCTTACAGATCCTCATTGTCTGAGGGGTTTGTCGATAATTGCAGTCACTTCATGGATTCATGCCGTCACTTTAACATATCATGACAATCTTCCTCTTCTCTGCTCTTCCCTCCTCCTACTTTTGTGTTTCTCCATCGTACTTCTCCTTGCATGCCCCCTCCACCCTCCCCCTTCCTCTTCCTTTCTTCTTTACAGGAGTCAGACAGTGCTGCATCAGTTTTGCTGTCCAGCCCCCGAGGCCCCAGAGGCTGATCCTATTGGTTCCTCCAGGTAAGGATGCGGCCTCCCTCTGACTCCATCTCCAATGAGAGACAGTCCCTTTATGTATCGTAACCCATTTTCCCCGGCAATGCAACCCCAAGTAAACCCTCTCTCCACTGTGTCCCATCTGTCCATTTCCATGTCCCCCCCCTTATTTCTCTCTGAAAGTCTCTTCCTCTCTCTCTCTCTCCCTCTTTCTCTCTCCCTCTCTCTCTTTGTACCTCTCTCTCTCCCTTGCCCCTCTCTTTCTTTCTCTCTCTGCCCCTCTCTTTGTACCCTCAAGAGCAATTACTGATCCCCAGAGTAGGCTTGTATAATGGCTCACAATCATTGTGCTGTTGTGTGCCTGTTTGTTGTGTGTGTGTGTGTGTGGTGTGTGTGTGTGTGTGTGTGTGGTGTGTGTGTGTGTGTGTGAGCGTTCGTGTGTGCGAACACCTCAGAAACAAGCCTTTCTACTTACTACTTATTTCTTCAATATAGTTGTGTGTGTGTGCGAATGAAGTGCCCGTGGCTAGTACCTATAGTAAGTACCTTACTCTGCCCTACTGCATGTCAGGGCTAATGCAGCATGATAAACCTATACCCTCATTAGCTTGAGGGCAGAAGTGTCTCACACACACCACACACACACACACACCACACACACACCACACACACACACACACACACACAGACACACACAAACTCAAAAAGTGTACAATGCACAAACAACTGTATCATGACCAACACTCAGTATATAACACCATTTCTGAGGAGGCTTGCCAACGGAGACCATCTATTTGACAGACACCGATATTCATCCATGACATTGAATGATTGAGTGGTGTCTGAACAGGAGATTCCATGCCATTCTTTCTTGGCCTTATTCAGCCTTACCCAGGACCAGGCAGCCATACCCACAGAGCCAACCCGTAGGCAACAAACATGCTACCATGGCAACTCAGCACTGAATGCATGTGACGCACACGGCCATAGTAACCAAAAAGCGGAGGTCTGAGTTTCCTGAGGCTTCGAGTGTTTGTTGTGTGTGTGGGCAGGTGTCCGGGCGTCTGTCTGTCTGTCTGTTTGTTTGAATTAGGGTGTCTGTGTTTCTCATTGTGGATTTGTGCGCGCACGCCTGTTTAGAATATAAGGTGGCTGTGTATTCTCCAGTGAGTCCTATGCAACATATGGGCATCCCTCAGAATCTTTGATTCCTCTGATTCAGTGCATCTTACTGTTACCTTGCTGCTGAAAGACTGGGCGGTAGAAACACAGCATTCAGGATTTGAGCATCACATTCACTGGATCCCCTCAGGCTTTGTGTGTTCTTACTTCATCACATTAATACATCTATTATCCATATTTGCGCCTTGTGATTTTTCCCCCCCTCCCAAATTGTATTACATATTTTGCCAAATTGAAGTCTCGACAAATTGCTCAACATGTTAAATCCATTGGATTTCATTTAAAAAAGAAGTCATCTAATATTCAAACACATTTTTGGTTTCCTGTAATCAAAATATTGAAATTCTGAGTTCTTGTCAGATTGGGTTTCGATGTCTGAATTTTGCTATTCCGTCCGCATGTTTTCACGACGGGGAAATTCTAGGGCCCAACCACTAATCCTTACAGCTGTTTCATATTCTCCATGTGAGCTTGCATCTACCAACCTGCCATCTCGTTTCTCTCGTTCTGTGTGTATGGGTATGCATGAGTGTATTTACGTGTGTGTTTACCCCTTGGCTGTACATATCTGTGGGGCTCATGTATGATCTGACTTGACAGATGGTTATTTATTTAATTTTTGATGACATCATCGGCATAGAGATAGCTTTTTCCGTGTCTATGTTTATGTGTGTTTTTTAGCATGTATGTTTTGTGTGTGTGTGTGTGGGCAGCAGCAGAGTCATTAAGGAGCCGTTGCGGCTCAGATACGTTTATTTCTCTCTCTCTCTCTCTCTCTCTCTCTCTCCCTCTCTCTCTCTCTCTCTCTCTCTCTCTCTCTCTCTCTCTCTCTCTCTCTCTCTCTCTCTCTCTCTCCTTTTCAATCCCCTAACATATTCTAATGTACTCTAATGGATTCTAACGCAGGGCTAGGACGTGGCCGCGTTTTAAATAGACTTTTGAACAAGACACCCTCCAGTGAGCAAACGAATATACACACACTCATGCAAGCACACATTTTCCTTTGTGAGGATCGTGATGATCTTCCTTTACTCCTCCACCTGCACCTCCTCCTTCCTCTCTTCCGGTTAAGAACAGGCGGCAGTTGCTGCCACTGCAGAAACAAGGAGGAACTTTAGGGACATTACTTAAACATGAACAGGCTTTCTGTGTTCACACTTGTTTAGTGGTTGGCTTACCTAAGGTCTCTTAGACAAAGAGAAGGAGACACTGGATTGCGGTTTAACCAACACGCTCACGCTCAACTGGGTCGCGTCACTCTCCTCCCTCCCCTGTTGGGTGACATGACTCACCAAATGACGGGATTTGGTGACAGCTATGTAGAAAAGCATATATTAACCAGTTAAACTATGTTAGATTCGATTGCAAGGATGGAAAGAAGGGAGGTTAGATATGAAGAATCCAAAAGAGGACACATCCACACCATCACCCTAAAGATCAATGATCCCCCTTATGTCTTGTCATCCTGTTGGTCAGAATCCAGAAGTCCTGGGGGGGTCTTGTTCTAAACATTGTTGCTTCCCAAGCAGTGGGCAGTTGCTGAGGCTGGAGGGCGGGACTTCCTCCAGCGGACAGGAAGTGGAGGGGACAGAAGGAGGGCCCAGGCGAGAAGGACCCAGTGACTATGAAATCGCCCTGGAGAACAAGAACAAACAGGTGTGTGTGTGCGTGCGTGCCTGTGTTTGCGTGTGCGAGGAAGGGATGGAGGTGTTGTGAGTGTATTCGTGTGGTACACCTCGCGTGTTTGTGAGTCAGATAAACAGTATGTGCGTGGCCAGAATATGCGTGTATGCACCGCTCTCAATGTGTCCTACAACTGTAACATGCTTTCTGGCAGACACACTCACATTCAGATCTATTTTTGTCTCGGTTGACAAAAAATAAGAACACCAGCGTTTCCATCGCTACGGCGACAGGAACATGGTGGATGATGGGTTGTCATAGCAACAGCTAATAACTGCTGCTGGCTGCTGCTGGAGATGTCTTTATCTCTTACAGCAAACCGCTGAAGGGACTATGTAGCTGCTGTGTGTGTGTGTGTGTGTGTGTACATGTGGGTGTGTGTCCTCCTTTTCCTCCTCCTTTTCTCTCTTTCTCCCTCCCTGCCTCCCACTCCCTATCTCTCTCTGGGGCTGGGAGGAGAGAGGGGAGTTGATGGGTGAATAAATGAAGAAGGGAAACATCTGAAAGATGTATGATTTCAAAGCAAACCGTGACTGTCAGGCTGGAGAGCTGCTCCACAAAGGTCTTCTGACGGTGTTTACCATCCTGGCTGACTGTTCCCTGGCTGTTCCCTGGCTGTTCCCTCCTTCGTCCTCCGACGAGCCTCCAGCCATCCTGCCCAGGCTTGTCTGCAGGAGACAGGGCTCTCCTCTGGGACACGGGAGCTCTCTTTGAATGTGGCTGGAAAAAATAGGGCAGCAAAGCCAATCATCTTATCAAATGAACCACACGTGTCCTCCGACGTATTGAGGCTTGTCAACCCTCTCCTCCCCCTTCCCCTCTCCTCCCTCTCCTCCCCCTCCTCCCCCCTCCTTCTGCAGATCGAGGAGCTGGAGCAGCGCTACGGGGGCCATTTTGTGGCACGGCGCGCCGCCTGCCGCATCCAGACGGCGTTCCGCCAGTATCAGCTCAGCAAGAACTTCCAGAAGATCCGCAACTCTCTGTCTGAGAGCCGGCTCCCCCGCCGAATCTCCCTGCGCCGACCCAACCCGACCCGGAACCAGAACCAAGGGCAGAGACACAGCTACACCCCTCACACTCTCCTGGAGACAGGCAGCCCGGCAGGGGGAACCCTGCGGCCCAAAACTCCCCCACCACCCCCATCCCGCACCACCTCTCTGCCCCCCTCCCCTGCCTCCACCGCTGCCCCCGCCCCTACCCCAGGTCCAGCCCTAGGACCCTCACTCACTCAGCTGGAAGACTGCTTCTCCGATCAGGTACCTTCCAGCACCCCCCGGCATTAGGACTTCTAGCTTAGCATGAGCATACAGATTCCCATTGCAGTTAGCATAGGCTAACCGAGCAGCTCTATCTGGCCACTGATTGGATACTGCACTGTTATTGATTTCCTTCTTGGTGTGTTTGCAGCTGCACTCACTGGCCCAGTCCATTGACGATGCTCTTCGTGGGTGGAGCTTGTCGGACAGCGGTGAGAGGGCGGGGCTGTTGATGGACCCGGGGGCGTTCCGGGCAGCTGCCCAGTCCGCCTGTATGCCCCGCAGTGCCAGCTCCCTGCTCATGGCCTTCAGGGACGTCACCGTGCACATCGACACCAACAACTACACCATCTCTACGGCAACCACCTCTACCACCACCACCACGATCAACACGGGCGGGGGAGTGGGGAGCAGGCAGGCCTCGTTGGACAAAGGCGGGGTCAGGAGAGCAGCGAGCCAATCCGAGGAGCAGGGGATTGACGTGGACTTCCCGGCCCCGCCCCCCAGTGAGGAGTTGGAGATGGGGGGGCTGTATTCCAGGAGGGGGTCTGCCATGACTGGTCAGGGTGGGTTGGAAAGAGAGAGCGGCTCCGAGAGACCCGGCTCCACCTCCAGCCAGTCTAACCAGCAGCCCATCCAGTCCTACACCCAGTACCAGCAGTACCAGTACCCTCAGACCCAGCAGGTCTCTGGGAGCACCATCCCCGAGGCTCTCCAGGCCCTGGTCCTCTCTCTGCCCAGGGACCGCTGCCAAGACCCAGCCTCCTGCCGCGAGCCCACCCTCTCTACCGACACACACCGCAAACGCCTCTACCGCATAGGACTCAACCTCTTCAACGTGTGAGTGCACCCACACACACACTTGCACACACACCACACACACACACACACACACATACATATAGACAAAGACACTCATAAACTCTCAGACACATACACACACAAACACACACTTGAAAACGCTTCAAGCTGTTTTAATCAGTATCTTAATGTCATGTTAACTTGTATTACTTGATCACTATTCAGAATAAAGAGAGGAAGGAGGTTACTGAGAGTTCATATGAGTTATTAAGACTACTGTGGGTCTATATATAGCACATATGGCTGGTGTGCCCTGTGGAACTGATGTAAATGTTATGAGCTCACATGCATCAGTGCTATATCTTATTAACACATCTATATACGCATCTAACACAAACACGCAAACACACACACACATACAGTGTGTGTTCATCCCCTGTTGTGTATCTGTTTTAGGAACCCAGAGCGGGGCATCCACTTCCTGATCACGCGTGGCTTTGTCCCCGACACGGCCATCGGCATTGCCCACTTCCTGTTGCAGAGGAAGGGCCTGAGCCGGCAGATGATTGGAGAGTTCCTGGGGAACAGCAAGCTGCTCTTCAACAGGGACGTGCTCGAGTGAGTGTTCCCTGCTCACCTTTCATGCATGCATGAGTATTTGCTTCATCATCCTAGGACGTGCACACACACACACACACACACACACACACACACACACACACACACACACACACACACACACACACAGTTAAAGCCCACACTGCAGGGGGATCCAGCATAGAGGCTGTTCGTTGTTTGTTGCTAAGGTAGTACAGAAAATTGTAGAAATAGGTCACTGCTCTAAGCATACACCAATGCTATCCTCTCTGCTGTCTCTCTCCCCCTGTTTCTCTCTCTCTTTCTCTGGCTTTTATTTCCGGCTCTCCTGCCTCTCACTCTCTCCCTCCCACCCTCTTTCTCTTTCTCTCTCTCCCTATGCCACCCTCTCACTCTCTCTCTCTTGCTCTCTCTCACTCATACTCTCATTATCCCGGTCTCCTACCTCTTTCTGACGTTTTCTCTCATCACCCTCACTCTCTTTTCTTCACGGCAATCTTTGTGCCAACTCAATTTGCTCTTTCTTTCTCTCTCCATCTCTGCACGTGTGTATGTGCAAGTCTTCCAGGTCAGCGCTTACGAAATGGAAGTATGACTGAAAGAAGAAAAATGCCAGCAGCGATTACACACCCATCGTTCACTCACAGCTTACTCACTCACTCACTCACTCATTCACAGTGGTCTCCAAGACACTTGGCTGAAGCAATGACAACACCAAGACACAAATCTTAAGTAATGGTCTGTCTCTCTCTTGCTCTCTCTCTCTCTCTCCTCTCTCTCTCTCTCTCTCTCTCTCTCTCCTCTCTCTCTCTCCTCTCTCTCTCTCTCTCTCTCTCTCTCTCTCTCTCTCTCCAGCTGTGTGGTGGATGAGATGGACTTCTCGGGGATGGAGCTGGACGAGGCCCTGAGGAAGTTCCAGGCTCATGTTCGCGTGCAGGGGGAGGCCCAGAAGGTCGAGAGGCTTATCGAAGCTTTCAGGTGAGCCTTCAAGTCGCATCTCAGACCACCCTCCCCTCTCCCCACACGCCCCCACAATGTCCCCATGTCACCGTGTTCCAGACAGAATGGAAAAAAAATCCATCCCAAGTTAGGACCGTCAACTGAACGCTCTTCATTTTCACGAAGCTCTCAATGATGACAACCAGTCAGAACAATGAGTACGATTCCATTAACTAATCACACTCTTCATTAGAAGAGGCAAAGAGCCAATTATATTCTGGCGCTGAGCTGAGTTGAAGGGTAGATGCAGACATGGCATTCGTATCTATTATGTAACAGGTGTTATGTCATCTGTTGGATGTGTGACGAGGCTGTCATAGACGGGTGGTATTCTGTGCCAGCTGGCATGTAACTTTCATATGCAGATATGAAGATAAGAGAACTGTAGCTAGTGTAGAAATAACTTTGTTATGTAAGCACATAAACACACTCTCACAGAAGCAATCACACGTACACACGTACACACCCGTACACACATTCCAACGTAAGCACGCAAACCCCCCGGATACACACACACACACACACACAGCTCCTCCCTCGTGTCAGACTTTGATGTGTCTGCTGTAGACGTACATCAAGCTGAACTCTCTGAAGTGTGTGTGTGTGTGTCTGCTTAGTACTTGGGAGGAGAGTCATAGCATTTAAGCAGTGTCAGTGACAGTCGATGTTGCCATTCAAACAACACACAGTCTCTGTCTTTTAACCCCAGACTTGGACTCAGACAGTACCTAGGACCTCCACTTGCTCACAGACCATGAAGGAAGACGAGCAAAGAGTTGTCCTCACACAGGTTTACATTAGAGCAATACAAACTGTCTCCATCCAAACTCACATGGGAGCTAAAAGCCTGCCACTAAAAGGCCTGACTCTGAAAGTATGTGCGACAGAGTGGAGTGGAGTCAAGCGAGAGAAAGAGAGAGAGAGAGAGAGAGAGAGAGAGAGAGAGAGAGAGAGGGACAAGAAGTGATGTATCTGCAGGCGGTGATGGAGCACAAAAGGTCTGTTACCACGGTGAAGCCTCCAGGAGCAGCACTCTCCCAGACATTAGAGTGCTGAGTCTCCCGACCCCAAATGACATGGACATGTTGTTAGTGGTTTTTTCGACGACTGCCATACTTGGAGCATTAGTCCTCCCATCTCCCTGTGTCTCTCCTGTGTGCAGCCAGAGGTACTGCATGTGTAACCCAGACGTGGTGCAGCAGTTCCACAACCCAGACACCATCTTCATCCTGGCCTTCGCCGTGGTGCTGCTCAACACCGACATGTACTCCCCCAACATCAAACCCCAGCGCAAGATGGGCCTGGACGACTTCATACGCAACCTGCGAGGTCAGTTCGGCTGGGTTCGGGGAAAGTGTGTGTATGGAGGCTGCGTGTAGCTCGGTGGTTAGAGTATTTGACTGCATATCGAGGAGGTCGAAGGTTCAAATCAACCCTGTTTGGTTCAAAATGGCTGCTAAAGTTGATAGGGAATTATTTAGATCGACAAATAGAGGGAGACATAGACTTGCCAGAGGTCTTCGGAAAGGCCTGGGACATTGTATTTGCCTCTACATCAGCTCGTTATAGAGGTTTCTTTTCTTTGTTTCGTTGTTGTTTTTTTTTGTTCTGCTGAAATATCCAAAAGAAGAGAGGAAGAGTAAAGCTGGTGTGACAGAACGCCGTGTGTGCCTTTCAGAGACGAGCTCCGAAGTCGGCATCAAACTAGACACAGTATAATGAGCCACAGACACATGTTTCAACATTTATGGCGAGACTATTTTAGAGCCCAGGGTAAGAACAGACAGGGGTATTTTTGGAGCGCAGGCACACACACACACACACTCGCTTCACAGTCCCTTCACATCAAAGAGAAATCAGTAAGAGGGAGACCGGAGAGACCAAAGTGAGACACACCTGCCGTCAGATAAGACCACACTAATGCGCAATCTAGAGAGAGAGAGAGAGAGAGAGAGAAAGAGAGAGACCATCTGGTTGGAGATCAGTGGTTCTAAAACGGTCTGGTCTGATGGCTGGAGGAATCCTCATCAGTGCAGACCTCCGCATCCTCTCCCCAATCGAGTGACAGCTGTCGGAGGGGGACTTAATGGAGTTGTAGGGAGAGATTACCCTGAGAGAACTAAGACTAATGCCCCTGCTAGCTCTGGTCCTGGTGGCCCGTCAGCTCATAGTATGGGGCTGTATTCTCCTTGAGGGCTGCTGAGGTGAAGGGTACATTGTTCTTAGACTTGCTGGTGTCTGTCTACCTGGCTTGGGTGAAGCCTTCCAGCGTGAAACACATCACACACTCCCTCTAGTGGTGCAACTGGAGACTTTCACCCTGGGGCTGTGCTCCGGGGCTTTTACAACCTGTGTGGATGTGTGCTGTCTATAGTTTATCTACAGTAGTATTCACTGATGGTGTGTGTTTGTGTGCTGTCTGTAGTTTATCTACAGTAGTATTCGCTGAGGGTGTGTGTGTGTGTGTTCTCAGGAGTAGATGATGGGGCTGATATTCCCAGAGAGATGGTTTCTGGGATCTATGAGAGGATCCAACAGAGAGAGCTCCGCTCCAATGAGGATCATGTGACCTACGTCAGCCGCGTGGAGCAGTCCATTCTCGGCATGAAGACCGTGAGTATTTGTGTGTCTGTCTGTGTGTGTGTGTGTGGTTTTTTTTGTGTGTGTTTTTTTCACCAGCACATGTTTCTTTCAATATATTTGCCGGTACTGGTGAAAAACATTCGTATTTCTTTCTATTTTCTGTCTTTTTGTCCTAATATGTTTGTGCTGTTCTGTCTTTCTTTCTGCCCTGTCTCTCTCTCCTCTACACGTTTGTTCTGTCTCTCCCCTTTCTCCTCTCTTTCACTCTTTTTCTCTCCTATCTCTCTCGTTCTCCTGTCTCTCTCCTCTATTTCAATCTGTCTGTGTCCTATCTCTCTCCTTCTCCTATGTCTCTGTCTGTAGATCCTGTCTGTGCCCCACAGGCGCTTGGTGTGTTGCTGTCGCCTGTTTGAAGTGTCAGACGTCAACAAGCCTCAGAAACAGAAGCTGACGTCTCACCAGAGAGAGGTTTTCCTTTTCAACGACCTCCTTCTGGTGAGCACCCTCATCCTCCACCCTCTTCCTCCACCCTCATCCTCCACCCTCATCCTCCACCCTCATCCCCACCCTCACCGCCACCCTCATCCTCCACCCTCATCCTCCACCCTCATCCTCCACCCTCATCCTCCACCCTCATCCTCCACCCTCATCCTCCACCCTCATCCTCCACCCTCATCCTCCACCCTCATCCTCCACCCTCATCCTCCACCCTCATCCTCCACCCTCATCCTCCACCCTCATCCTCCACCCTCATCCTCCACCCTCATCCTCCACCCTCATCCTCCACCCTCATCCTCCACACCAGCACCTCTCTCTGGAGCTGCCTGTCTCCCAACTGACTCTTTCTGTGTGTGGGTGTGTGTGTAGATCCTCAAGGTGTGTCCCAAGAAGAAAACGTCTGCCTCCTACACCTTCTGCAAAGCCATGGGTCTACTGGGCATGCAGTTCCATCTGTTCTCCAATGAATGTAAGACACACAGAACGTCAGACTCTCTCCTGTATCACTTATGTATGACATCACTTATGTATGACATCACTTATGTATGGTTGTTTCTCCTCCTCCTTCTGGAGGGGACTAACAGTGTGTGTGTGTGTGTGGATGACGTGTGTCCCGCCTCCAGGCTACGCTCACGGCATCACCATGCTGAGCCCCTTCACCTCCGAGAAGAAACAACTGGTCAGTTTCTGCTCCCCCAGCGGAGAGGAGCTGCGCAGGTTTGCCGAGGAGCTGCGAGAGTCCATCACCGAGGTCAACGAGATGGAGCAGATCCACATCCAATGTGAGGATGGATACACGCATGCAAACACACACACACACACACACACACTCTTACACTTACGCACAGGCAGACCCACGAAAACGTCCACACTCACAGAGACAAACACACGGACATGCAACACACATGCAGACTTGTACACACAACACACATGCACACACGTACACAACACACACACACGTGATGCGCACAGGGCAGGAGACAAGAGATAGAGGATAAAGGTCATGGCCTTTGGGGGTTTATATTTGTGTTGTACAGGGGAGCTGGAGAGACAGCAGGGGATCCAGCCTCACTCCTCACACACCAACGGCAGCCAGCTGGACACACACACAGGACACGGGTCTCCCTCAGGTACCTCCCCACACAAACCCTCCACGACATGGAGGGAAAAAGAGAAAGAGAGACAGAGAGATAGTGAGTGAGAGAAAACAAGACAGAACGAGATAGTGAGACAGGGAGAGAGAGAGAGAGAGAGAGAGAGAGAGAGAGAGAGAGAGAAGATTGAGAGAAAACAGACAGAACGAGATAGTGAGACAGGGAGAGAGAGAGAGAGAGAGAGAGAGATTGAGAGAAAACAAGACAGAACGAGATAGTGAGACAGGGAGAGAGATAGAGAGAGATAGTGAGAAAGAGAGAAAGAGACAGAGAGAGAGATAGTGAGACAGAGAGAGATAGTGAGACAGAGAGATAGTGAGACAGAGAGAGAGAGATAGTGAGAGAGAGAGAGAGAGAGAGAGAGAGAGAGAGACGAGAGAGAGAGAGATGAGAGCAGTACGAGAGCAGAGAGAGAGAGAGATAGAGAGAGAGATTCCCTCAGCCTCAACTCTCTCTCCTCAGGTCAGCAGGACACTTATGAGAAGACAGGCAACAACAACAACACAGTGGAGGTGAGTGACACACACTCACCCAGGTAAGTGTGTGTTCTGTGTTTGTGTGTGTTGAGTGTGTGCATAAATGTTCTGGCAGGCTTGTGCTTTGATCTGGGAGTAGCGTGTGCTTCATGTGTATCTTTGTCAGAGGCCTGAAATAAGCTGTGTGTGCTCAGGCAGCTACACCACATATTGATTTTCCTGGATATTAGATTTCTGCTCTGGGAAATGGTCGAAGGGTCGATATGATACTGCCTGGTGTTGGCCGGAGTGTGCTTTATGGACGGTGTTGGCTGCCAGGGCTTCCCTCCATCAGTCACTATCAGCCTTCAGCTAACCGCTTACAGCCTACAGCTAGTGGAGCCCTCATTACTGCATCATCAGCCACCTTGATCTTTTAGTGCACCGCTAACTCATCAGAAGTCTCCCAGCCTTTATAAATGACAACGAGACCCAGAAGGTTTTCTAAAACCATCTCCACTGCCACTCTCTAGCTTGATGCTATATCCAGTAGGTCTGTGTATGTGTGTGTGTGTGTGTCTTTGTTTGTGAATCCAATCCAGCTTCTCTCCTACAAATGCCCAGAGTAAAGATAGCATTCCCCCCACCCCTCCCCCCGTCTCCTATCCTTCTCCTTCTTCCTCTCCTCTCTCCCATTCTTTTTTCTCTCCACCTGCCTTTTGTCCTTTAGAGTTGCATATAACTGTGTCAGGGCGACGCCCCACCCTCGGTGTCATCTCCCCCACTCCCCCACTCGCTCTCCCTCCTATTGTGCTAACACACACACACACACTCCTCCTCAAGGATTTGTAAACCTCTCCGTTCCACCTAGGTATGAATCTGGGCTGGCGTGGGTGTGTGCATCTGCATGCGCTCCCTCCCCGCATGCCTGCACGCTCGTGTGTGTAACCCACCAGAGGGCTGCGTAGAGGCTGCGTTCAGGCTGGTAACTCCTCATGCGTTCTCTGACTGTTCCTAAACTAGGTGTCAATTCACAACAGGCTGCAGACCTACCAGCTGAGCCAGCCCAGCATTGAATCCACTGCTCTGGCCCTGGCCGCCCCCCCAGCCCTGCACAGCCCCGGCCTGCCGGGGGAGCTCCGCCCAGAGACACTCATTCAATGCCAGCAGATCGTCAAGGTCATCGTCGTGGACCAGAGCGGGCGAGGACGGATGGAGGCTTTCCTCAGCCAGAGCCCCACCTCCCACCGCTTGATCCAATCGGCTATGTCCACACCCGTGCATGTCAGGGAGGGGGACGGTCCCCCAGCCCCCCCTGCCCCCGCCTCCTCCCCCGTATAACCACCCCCACCAGTTCTGCCCCCCCGACTCTCCTATGCCCCTCCACCACACCCTGCCCTACCCAATAAGGAGGAGGAATTCCAGCGGGTCCCGCAGCATCGTCTGACAAAACTACAAATCCCAGTTTCAACAAACAACTTCCTGGTGGTCCATACAGAGGAGTCTCTTATCTACAATACATACAATGACTTGTATATTGCAGAAGGGGGCAAGGGACATAAATGAAAAATGAAGTTGGTTGGTTGAGAAGGAAATGGAGAAGAGGAATTAAAAATAATACAGAGAATTCAGACGCAAGTCTAATCACATAATCAGTATTTTTGAATATCGAGTCGTTTTCAAAACATTTGTAAAGACAGATTTTCTAATCTCGCATCATCTGCACATATTCTTAGATTGAATACACCGCCTCGTCTGTTTCTCTCACACGTTAACTTGTAAACAAGACCTTGTGATTCCCACCCGGTTGATGCACCTCAAAACATTTTCCTTGGCACGCAGCGTGGCTGTGGCTGTTAATGACTGTAAGAAGCTGCCAGACAGACGTACGCAGGCAGCTTCAGAAGGGGTGAGAGGGTCGGACCAGAGCCAGCATCCAGGATACAGACATCGGCCTGTCCCGTCACTGGGCCTGAAGGACTCGTTTGGCTAAACCAGCCACTCCCCCTTAGAATCCAGATTTGCGCAGTGTGACCTTGACACATGTCCATGGCAATCTGGATTGCTGAATTTCCTATTCAACATGTGAGTGGATTTTCAAGTGTGGAATGGAGGTGTATGTGTGTGAGTTTATGCGGGGGGGGTTATAGCTGATACTCAGAATCTCTGTAGAATAGTGCTTAAGAGCTCAGGATAAAATGTGCTTCTCATAACCACATATCTCCTATCCTCTGTCCCTTCCCAAGGGTTTAGAGCATTAAGCCATTGTATATTTAGCATACCAACGGAGGACATTGAAAAGGGCTGATTTGATTCAGTCCTGAACTGTTACAGTACATTAATAGGGTTTTTTTCTTGGCCTATTCTGAACTAATTACTGTGAATAAGGGATTTCCATTGAATACACTTCTCATTCCAGGATTATGCTTAATCTGGGTCTGGGAGAGTACTCCTGGGATTAATGTTGTACAATCTAGTTCCATACAGGGTAACCTAATCTCACCTCTTATAGTCTCTCTTATAGTCCCTTCCAGTCACCTGCTATGTTCTGTAAACGACTGCATGTCACAGAGGGATGTACACACACACACACAGACACACAAACGGCACACGCACACACACGGCACACACACACACACACACACACACACACAAACACGGCAAACTCACTGAGCATCAAAATATTGACAGATACATGTTATTGATTAGAACACTGAATGTTGCATTATCAGAGTATGTTTATTTATCTATAAATGATTTCAGTACAATCCCCAAGTCAACCTGAATACTGTAATCATATTTTTAGCCAGTGAATTTAGTACAGGCTATGGAGCTGACCCAGGAATTACCACAGATGTTCATGTTTGTATCTTTTGCACCACAGAGTATATCGTTTCTTGTTACGGTGATATAGTTTGAATCTATACAGTGACTGGAGTGCCAGTGTGTGTATCGACATGTATGTAGTTGTATAGAGAATATCTAGTTTAAATAGAGAAAAGAGCTATACAGATAAATATTAGATGTATACCCTGTTGCCATGTCAGATGGAAAGGAGGCAGATTTGATATATTGCAGTTTTGTTACCATTCATTTGATCATATTACAGGTATGACATGATAGTAATGTCAATGATGCTCTTTAATGGTGTAAAAAGGGCTATGCTGTACAGTAAATGTAACACTGCAAACACAGACCTACTCACACACCAATTTACAAACACATACAAACACTCTCACACACACACACACACACACACACACACACACACATTAAAGCTACCAAAATAAATATAAGATCCCCCATATGTGAGTTATCTTGAAAATCTGTTGATTTAAGAGTTATCAACCCAATTAAGTTGTTCTACTAAGTTGGAGTTTCATTTTTGCTACAGTATTCTACAGCATGATTTGCAGGAATATGAGATTTTAACTGTATCATTGTTCAGGGCATGTTGAGTTGATTGGTCATTTTCCACCTCCCCTTTCCTCTCCCATGCCCCCCCTCCCCTATGGATGGTTGTCATGGAAATTAATCCAGTCTCTCCCACCTTTACTGTAAATCACTAACAGTGACCTGTGCACCATCACAAAGTGTTTATAAAGAATATTTATAAGAAGATGAGAGTGTTTACCTATGGAATACAGTATTTATAAAGTTTTATGTTTGAAGAGAATGAAAGAATAAAGTAGTTTTTACTGGCGTCCTGACTCTGTGAGTGTGTGTGTGTGTGTGTGTGTAAAGACAGACTAGTTCCCTTTCACAGTAACTCTGAGAGAGTGATGAGGAGATGATAGGCATATAGTAATACAGCAGTACAGTATAGTATACAGGATTTTACTTCTTGATCAAAATAGATATACTGTACACTCTGACTGGAATACACCCTGACAATAGAACAAACCAACACAAAAACACTATTTGGCTGAATAACTTATTTGACAAAACATAAGAACCAAATGTAATACATAGTGAAATGACTAGTGCAAGATACTTGTATGCATCCATTCATCTCAAATGATTGTGTCCAGCTCCACTCTCTCTCTGTGTCTCTCTGTTTCTCCTCTCTTTGCGTTTCCACTGGTGAGGACTTGTGAGTGGGCGGTTGCAGAGAAGCTGTTTAGACTCCTTTGGAACTGGTCTGGGGCTTAGCTCTGGTCTCATTACTCTTCTTCTCCTCTGCCTTTCGCTCTTTCTTTCCTCCCCCCGGTCTCTCCCTCTGTCTCTTTTCCCCCAATCTCTCAAACTTTTCCCCCTTCCTACCTGGAGAGGGGCTATTTGAGGGTCTTTTTTGGCCCTATGACTCAGCGAACTGTGTCTCTTCATCAGACACCAGGTGTAAATGTGTCGGTCATTACATGGTGGTCTCTTCCCATTCCAGCTCAATATCACCTGCAAACACCAAGAACAAGGTGAGAGTTTGTGTGAAGGCTTGTTTGTGTGTTAGTGTGAATGCATGTGTTGGTGAGAGGGTGTGCGTTTGTGTGTGTGGGTGTGCTCGTGTGAATGTGTGGGTGCTAGTGTTAACGTGTGTTTGCTTTGTTAGCGTGAACGTATGTGTTGGCTCACCCTCCATTGCGTCCAGCGAGTCCATCTTCTCCAGGGCAGAGTAGTTGACGAACCAAATGGACTGGCTGTTCCCTTTACTACTCAGGAGGTCTAAGGTGCTTTGGTGCAGGAACATGTACTGTGCCTGGGAACAAACACACACACATCTGAACAATTCTATTTCGCTGTCGAACACCAAACGACGTCTGACTTGTGTGTGGGAAAGGCCTGAGTTTGAGTGTGAGACAGGCTTGTGTGTGTGTGTGTGTGTCGTTAGCTCGCATGCTAAACTATACTATACTATATCATGCTATACTCACCAGGTTCTGTACCATGCACATCCTCTCACTGCGTAGCTCCGCCACCAGTCCGTACACATCCACAAAGTCATGGTCACTGATGTGCTGAATGAGGTGGTCGAGAGCGATGAACACACCTGTCCTGCCCACGCCAGCACTGCGCACCACCCACACACATAGACACGCACACATTCAGGTCCTGGTACCACAGTATCGGCACAGATTCAAGTCCGGTGCCTCTCGTGTAGTCCGGTCCCTACCTGCAGTGTACCACCATGGTGGTGTTGTCGTGCCTGTTGGCCCGGATGGCTTTGACAAACTGGATGAGAGTGCTGCTGGACTCAGGGACCCCCAGTGCTCTGGCCAGGACGTGTAGTTGAAATGATGGACCACCATATAGTCCCCATGCTGCACACACACACACACACACACACACACAAACGGAAGGAGGAAGAGAGAGGAGGAGGAAGCAATCAGTTCAAGAGGTCGTGAAATAGATTTCTAGTTTGTGAGAGTGCGTGCAGTTGCGCGTGGTGTGTGTGGTGTGTGTGTGTGTGTGTGAGTTACCCTTTCAACTTTGAGTGCTCTGACAGTCCAATCTGGGTAGACATCCTCGGTCAGCTTGGTAATGATGATGTCGCCAAACACCGTCACCGGCTTGTTGTCCTCCGGCCAGTACTGGTGACACCGGATCTGAACACACGCACGCAAACACACGTACACACAGGGTGACACCCGATCTAAGGGGACCGGCATCTGACAGTCCTCCTCCACCAGACCCCCAGAGACGTCTTACCCTGCCCTTCTCATAGCACTGCGTCAGCATGGCGATGGTGCGTGTCCTGGTCTCCCAAATCATCCTCCAGAAATCTGCCACCGTGCCAGGCAGAGGACCCTGGGTAGCTATGAACTCATTAGGACACAGGTAGCCCTACGCAGAGAGGGAGAGAGCAAAGAGAGAGAGACATACACTATCAATATAGAGAGAGAAAGCGATGAAGGTGAAGGTGCGAGAGCCAAAACACACACAGATGTAGGGAAGTGTCCGATCCTCACGGATGGTGGGAGAGGGTAACTCATACGAGCAGTTCTAACTACCCCCCCAGGTTAGCTGCTATGCTGCCAGGGAAACTCACAGAGATGAAGCTGGCGTTAATGTAGTCAGACCCGGGCATGCCTGGCTCCGAGAGCAGCTTCACGCGGTTGTTGTTGTCTGGAGAGCCAACAGAGAGAGAGTTTGTGTGTGTGTGTTCTGTACCTGACTAGACATCCACACAGAAGGAGAGAGCATTAAGCAGCAGTTTTAGCCTGGTCCTCCTACATGGCTTGATGTTGGTGAATCGGTTCTTGGACCTGTTCCAGGGCAGGTCTGCATCTGAGGTCGCCAAGTCCTGCAGCAGCTTGGGAAGCTCCTGCATGCACACACACACACACACACGCATACACAGACATACACACACACACACATGCACCGAATCTAGCAGCAGGTATTGTACCGTATATGTTCTATGAAAAGTAATCCTCTACTGTACAGTATATTATCACACACAACGTTTTGGAATAGTACGTACAGAAAATTCCTCCAGGAACTTGGAATTGTCGTTGGCACACAGGTCTTCCACGTGCTGCAGGAAGGACTTCTTATTGACCGGTCTGAGAGAGAGAGTCAAGGGAAGGGAGAGGGAGGCCAAACGAGACAGGTTGAACCGACACGTCATGGAGCCAATAACCGCTAAGCAGCACTCAGTGTGCACATTAGCAGCAAGATAACTTACTTCAGGGACTTCCTGTAACTGAGAAGCCTGGAACAGAGTTCAGAAAGAAGTGGGTAAGAACCAGACAGTTACAGTTACAGTTACACTCTGTCTATCGTTAGCAGCAGACATGGCTAACAGACACAGCAAACACAGACACGGCTAACAGACACAACTACAGTCACACAACAGGAGGAAGAAACTCTGGGCTAGTCTGGTTAGTTGTGACAGTTAGCAGGAACAGCTAAGGCCGCTTCACATAGCCCACTCCACCTCAACCAACAGCATTGCCAGAGACATCAAACCACACACTTTCCTAGCAGCCTAACATCCACACACAGGTACAACGGCACAGCAATGAAAGAGGGACCAAACCACACATCTCTGACTGTGAGGAACACACATCCTGCCTAATAATGCTCTCCAGTTAGAGATGAAGTGACTGACTATGTGATCTAGGGCTAGACGGACAATCCCCACGTACATGGGGACTTATTGACACCACGGCACAACAGCAACACACAGTGGAACGCTACACACACAGTGCCACCCAAACTTACTGGATGACAAATATCTCCTTCCGTCTAAAGAAGAAAGAAGAGTACCTGGAGAGAGAGCGTGAGTGAGGGGTTAGAAAGCTAGCGTAGCTTTGTGTGCGCTCACAAGCAAAGCCAGGATGCCGTCGTATGAAAGCAGCTGTGTGGACGTGTTGTTGTGTGTGTGAGATAGATAGAATTGCAGTATGTGAGCGTGTTAGGCAAGTTGCATTACAGTGCATTACTATGGCAACTCCAGAACGGTGCGCCATTGCCTGCGGTCTACTGTTGGGCTTGGCAGGGGCTTAGCCGCATGCTACACACACACACACGCGCACACACAACTGACCGGTGTAGCTTCTCTTCCTTCAGTTCCAGGTCTGCCACAGTGATCAGCTGGTCTAGTTTAAACTTGGTCTCAATAATCTCCGCCTCTCTGGGAGAGTAAGTCCCGCCCTCCTTCTGGCGCTGGCGAATCCTGCCATGGGAAGAGGGAACACGTCAATCACTCTGAAACCCCCGGAGGCCTCGCACGACGGGGTGTGATCAGTGTGGGTCCCCCGTGCGCGAGAGATCTCCTACCTGACGGAGGCGTAGATGATGAGGATGAGGAGCACAGCCAGGAAGAAGGAGAGGAGGACGCCCAGAATGATCTGTTCATCTCGGGTCAACAACCCATCCACTTTGTTCGGGAGAGAGAGAGAAACACGTTTCTCCTTTTTGTTTCTCTTTCGTTTGACTTATCGAGTGTGCTGTCTCTAGGGAACTCTGTGGGGGTTCAGAGAGGTGTGTGTATACCTGCCGTTCTGACGTGCTCGGAGAAGTACGAGTCAGTGTACTGTCCGTTGATGTTCGTGGCCCGGAATTGAAATCTGGCCGACACACAGCACAACACAGCTTAGAGGCAGCTCTGAATATCGGAATGGACTGACTGTGTTTAAGAGCTGTGTGTGCGTGTGTGTGGGATGTGTGTGTGTGTACTCACACATAGACAGTGTTAGGTTTGAGGGGTCCATTGCAGAGCGCGTCCGTCCTCTCCTCGGCCAGACAGTGGTCGTCCTCTCCTATCACGTACACGTCTGGAAGACGCTCGCCACCGTCTCGTACGAACGCGCTCCTGTCTGGCGGGGCGTCCCTGGCACACGGAGGGTTAGGGAAGCCCGGGTCCGTCAGGTAGGGGGTGGGACTTTGGAGATAGGCGTTCTGCCAGTTGCTCAGATTCCTGCTGTCCATCACTGAGACGGAGGACAAATGGGCCAGAGGACAACCGGTCACCAGAGGGTTGTAGGCTCAAATCCCTTTCACCACTTTCTATGTGTTTCTGACCATCTCTAATTGTGTGTGTGTGTGTGTTTGAGTATGACATGATCAGACACAGTACTGCCAAATGACTAACATAAATGAGTGAGTATAGCAACATACCACCTGACTCTGCCACAATGACCTGGATACTAGTGATTGGCCCATTGTCATCGCTATAGTAACAGTGGGGCATGATGATGCTGATGCTCCTGGAGGTTACTATGGCAACTCCAGAACGGTCCACCATTGCCTGCGGTCTGCTGTTGGGCTTGGCAGGGGCTTAGCCGCACACAAACACACGCACGCACACACACACACACACAAACAGATTCTTTATCAGATATGATGATGCCACACATGAATGAGTAAGCAAGGCTCCCTGAGTCAGCAGAAGGCCAGTCAGCGTGGTGTGTGTCAGGTCTGCTCGGAGGCAGTACGGAGACGTGACAGGATCTGAACAGGGCCTCACTCTACCTTTGATCCCTGTGGTGATTTTCACCTCTGGGCTGGGCGGGCTTAAACCTGCTCCATTCACTGCTGCTATCTGGAGAGAGGGAGGGGAGATAGAGAGAGAGAGGGAGGGGAAGAGAGAGAGAGAGAGAGAGAGAGAGGGAGGGGAGAAAGGGAGGGGATGAAAGGAAGGCACTGAAAATGATGACGGAGGACAAGGAATGACATTGCTGAGGGAGAGAGGGGAGCATGGAAGTTGCCGTCCTAAGAACTCTGTGGGGTTCAAAGAGGTCAGTGTAGTGAGTCAGTGTAAAGACGTACGTGTGTCCCAATGGACACGTGCATGTGTGTTTGTGTGCCCATACATGAATGTCTGTTTGCCTGTATGTGTTTACGTGTATTTATGTGTGTATTTGTGAGTGTGTGACTGTGTGTTTGTGTACGTGTGTGTGTATGAATGTGTGAGTGTGTCCCTCACCCGTATGCTGTAGTTGAGTCCTCCCTTCAGGCCGTGTATGACAGCGGTCAGGGTGTGGTTCTTGTGGTAAACCACGACCAGGTCATTGATGGTCATCTGCAGTTGACCTTGGCTGTACACCTGGGCTGTGTAGGAGCTAATGTTCCCATTGGGCTCCCCAGGGGGTGCAAAGTTCACCAACACACGTGTCACTTCCTCTGGAATTACCAGCAGGGTCACGTTTGTGGGGGGGGTCTCTGGGCTCTTGGGGGAGTAAAGGAGGAGAGAGAGAGGGAGGGAAGGAGAAGAAGAGCGAGAGGGAAAGGAAGGTATAGAAGGGAGAGAGGGTTATAAAAGGAGAGAGGGTATACAATGAAAGACTGAGCGAGCAGGAGAGTAAAAACTCATTCCAGAGAGTAATCTCAAGAATCGACCTATTCAAAGGAGCCTACATAACATTGTCAATATGGGGATTCTTCCATGAAGATAAACAAGCTGAGAGGTGCTCTTGTGAACACTCACAGACCTCAAAGTCGCTCCTGTGTGTGTGTGTGTGTTGGTGTGTGTGTGTGTTTGTGCGTGTGCGTCTGTTCCTAACCTTCCTCCAGAGTTCGGATGATTAGGGGCGGGCTCGCCTTCCCGTCCGACCGAGCGTCGACCACAAGCCCCGTGAATGCGGTCACGGTCACGGAGTAGCGGGTGAACGCCGTCAGGTTAGACACCACCAGGGTCCTCATCTCCCCGGGAGCGCGCACCAGGGAATGGTTGAGCCCTATACTATCCAACTGAGACAGGACCACACCCAATGACAACAGCTTGATTCGTTATCTCCAGATTCGATGTGGTGCGTGAGAGCGTGCGTGTCTGTAAGAGAGGGACTGAACCGTGTGTGTGTGTGTGTGATGACTCACAGAAAAGACGTCGACGAGATAGGAGGTGGGCCCAGAGAGCACCGCGGGAGCGTCCCATTGGATGCGGAGGCTGTTAGACGTGGGGGTCACCACCAGGGCACGAGGAGGGGCGTCGGGCTCTGGAGGGAGAAACAGAGGCAGAGGGAGAAACAGAGGCAGAGGGAGAAACAGAGGTAGAGGCAGAAACAGGGGCAGAAACAGAGACAGGGACAGAGACATAAACACACATAAATACAGTGAACCGTTTTAAATCACAGTAGTGTATTTCGACAGAATTTTGGGAACGATTTTAAATGCATACTGCCTGTACTCTTGTATATGTGTTTATGTGTGTGTGTGTATGTGTGTGCGTACTTCCAGCCAGCGTGCGTGTGTAGCTCCAGGGCGTGGGTTCCCCCTCCCCAGCGTTGGTCAGCGCCACCACTCTGAAGCGGTACTGTCTGTACTTGGCCAGAGACCGGAGGGTCACGCCCGGGTTCGTCCCCAGAACCACCAGAACCATTCACAGGCACCACCACCTTCCTGGAACCCACACAGCCAGGGCCCAGAGTGGGGCCAGGCTCACCACCGGGGGCCGTGTGTGTCCCCGAGCCTGGGCTCTCGTCCGACTGGCAGCTGGTGGAAATAAGCTCCACGGTGACGTGGTACTCAGTGAGAATGCCCGAAGCGGAGAGGGGCGGAGCCCAGCGTAGGGTCACAGTCGTGGGCGTGACCCCAGACACGTTGAGGAGCCGAGGGACACCCGGAACTGCACAAGAGGACCCCGGGAGAGAAGAACACACGAGTTCACACAACATGGTACAGCACAGTGGAGTGGTGTCCTGTAGGTAAAGTGCTCCCACACAAGCAGGGCTGGATAGAGCAGTATGTAATGAAGGATCACACACTCCATGAACTGCAGCACCCGTAGCAAGATGCAGTGTGTGTACACAGCACCCCACAGTGTCTAGACAGTCATATCCACGTCCAGGATACCCTACCTGACTCTGGGTGCGTGTCAGCAGTGCAGTTGATCTTCTCCCCAGGGCCGGCAGAGTTGACGGCCGTCACAGTGAGCGTGTATTCTTCATCCGGGTGGAGGCCATTCACCACGTACTGGGGTGTGGGGGCCTGGTGTGTGAGGGAGTGTGTGTGCGAGTCCACCTGGATCTGGTAGAAGAGGATCTGGCCGTTGGGATTGGTCGGGGGTTCCCAGGTCAGCTGTACCGAGTCCCAGCTCTCCCCTGAGCACGAGAGGTTCCTCACAGCATCGGACACTGGGGACACACACAAAACAGAAAACACACACACATTCAGAAAGCACATATGCAGAAAACCGTCACACGTACAGAAAGGGCACACACACATATAATCAAAAGGTGGAATCAAAAGGTATTCAAATGTCCGAGATGTTTTTCGTCTTGGTGTTCATATGTGAGGTGTATGTGTGAGATCCTGCTAGTGTGTGGTCGCTGGTCACCTGACTCGTTGGTGGTGAAGGAGACAGCGAGGCTGAACTGGTCTCCATGGCCCACTCTGGTGTAGCTGCACACACTGATCTCATAGGAGCTGTGGGGCCTGAAGCCTGCCAGGTGGGCTGACGTCCACGGACCTGAGGAGTTCTAACACACACACACACACACACGCACCGGCGGAAACAAGAGGTACACTTGACAACAGAAGAGCACAAACAATCACATGAAATCCATTCCTAGTTGAAGTGGTGGTCTGGGCCCAGTGTGTGCGTGTGTGTGTGCGTGTGCGTGTGTGCGTGTGTGCGTGTGTGTGTGTGGTACCTGGTATGAGACTGTCTGTGTGTTGAGCTCGTGGATCCTGAAGCCGTAGTGTGTGACCACTCCATTGGGCTCCAGTGAGGGCTCCCAGCTGAGCCACACAGACGAGTCAGTATGGTTAGAGATGGATAAATTCCTCGGAGGGGACATCGGGCCTGAAACACACACACACAGGGACACACACACACACAATATGGAGGGTGACAACCAGGCAGGATCAGGCTTGGGATTTGGGGTAGATTTAGGGTGGTCGGAGGTCATAGGTGACGGTGGGGATCTGACCTGCTTCGTCAGTGTGCAGCAGCAG
Source organism: Mallotus villosus (assembly GCA_903064625.1). Taxonomy (NCBI): domain Eukaryota; kingdom Metazoa; phylum Chordata; class Actinopteri; order Osmeriformes; family Salangidae; genus Mallotus; species Mallotus villosus. The sequence continues at coordinate 77,462 of CAEFZP010000528.1, read as the reverse complement.
CAGGAGGGGGGGGGCCCGAGCCCTTACGCGTCACGGCGGTGACGGAGAGGTTGTAGGAGGTGTAGGGCTGGAGCTGGGTGAGGGTGAGGGTAGTGTTGGGGGTCTGGGTGGTGTTGGACCCTCCGGGGCCAAACAGAGTGACGAGGTACTCGGTTATTTCTCCGTTGGCCTCCAGGGGACGCTGCCATGCCACGGACAGAGAAGACGAGGACAGGTTCCTGCTGGACACCAGCACTGGGGCAGAACTAGGGACTGGAGAGAACAGGGGGGGAGGGGGGTCAGGTGTGTGTGTGTGCGTACGCATGTGTGTGTGTGTGTGTGTGTGGGATCGAGGGCTCACTGTCATCGTCCGTCCTCAGATGCAGCGTGCTGGTGTGATTGTGGGCCGGGCCGGCTCCGGTTGCCGGAGTAACCGTAAACACGTAGGGGAAGTACTTCCTGAGTTTAGTGAAGAGGAAGACGGTGTCTGTGGTCGACTTGGTGATGGTCTTGTTGACCGGGGGGGGGCCGGCGTTGGGTCCTGAGGGTCCGGGGATGGGGCCTGCCTCCTCCAGGGTGAGCAGGTAGAAGGGGCGTCCGTTGGGCTCCTGGGGAGGGTCCCAGCTGACGATGATGGCGGTGGAGCTGAAGATCTGGGAGCTCAGGTTGTGGACCGGGTCACTGGGGACTGGGGGGAGGAGGGGAGTGGTGTTACTCTCCAGGACTGAGCAGCATTAGTACTGGTACTACGGAGTTATGCATAACAGCAAATGAGCAACATTGGAACAAACACACACTGGGCCCTTAGGAGGAGAGACATGTCATTAAACTGTGCAGTAATGATCATCATCATCATCATTATTGTCATCATCATCATCATTGTCAGACAGTCAGAATATTGGGCAGATTCATAATTACAAACATGTAAACATCTGAACCAGGAAACGTTGAGGAAGGAGACTTTTCAAAAGGAAAGATCAAGATGAGAACGTTTTAAGTAGAACATTTTACAAGAGCAGATACTCATCCCGAACACATCCACTTCCTGCGCACTTGGCCCCTCCCCTGGTCCCTAAGCCTGCCCACCTTAGGAAGTGTAGTTGAGGATCAGCCAACACAAGAGAAAGGGAAAGTGAAGAGAAGGTTGACCATGCCCCCTTCTCCTCTACACTAGAGAGGGTGAGTGGAGGAAAGTGGGGTGGTGTGTGCGGGTCTGAGCCCAGGGATGTGAGTCCCTGCTGGGCTTGGCTGGGCGCGAGACGCAGGGTGGTCTGGAGCTCCGGGGCTTGGCTGAGTGAGGCTGGAGCACAGGCAGAGACACACAGTCAGTGGCAGTAGTTAGAAACAGAGACAAGAGTTCTAAACAGTCGGCTGCTCATGGGTGCAGTCTACACAATTTTTCCCAAAATCACATAAAAAACTAAGAGATCGTCTGAAAAATAATAATTGCAGCCTCAACTTGAAAAAGATACAAGATGAAAACATATTTGCTTTTCTCGTCAGTTGTTTGATGTTCACTGGCTGACTTCTGGACCAGAATGTATTATACGTTAATTACAACATAGGCCTGCAGTACTTAACAAGACTCAAGATGAAATGCAGTCTTACAATCCTACAGTAAACAATACTGTGCTATTTTGGGACCACAGGTTTCTAGAACATTTCCCCATGTTCAGTAAAAGGAAATACAAACTGGTTGTCTCTGAGTTACAATGAGCTCAGAAGGACAAAAAGGGCCAGTTTGACTGACAGTTATCTCCTTCCACTAACAAACAGAAAGCCAAACCTTTAAATAGAGTTTTTACGTGATTTTATCAAGAGCTTGGGAAAAAACTGTGGAGACCCCGTTTGTTCCCCCATATCGAGTTGTTTCTGGGTCTGTCAGGTGGGTCTGTGTGTTCGTCCCGTATAACTGACGAATCAGGTTTGTTTGTCAGTCTGTGTCTATGTCTGCTCAGTGTGTGTGTGTGAGGGAGAGAGACTGACCGTTCTCAGGAGTGAGCAGGGTCAGGGGGGCGCTGCTGACCCCTCCGTCTCCCTGTATGGTGCTGGAGGTCATCCACAGACTGTAGTTAGTGCCCCCCAACAGACCAGACATGCGGTAGGAGTACAGCCAGCCCAGGGGCCCAGGGGCCAGCACAGACACTGGGGCTCTCTACACACAGAGAGAGAGAGAGAGAGAGAGAGACAGAGAGAGAGAGAGCAGAGAGAGAGAGAGAGAGAGAGAGACAGAGAGACAGAGAGACAGAGAGAGAGAGAGAGAGAGAGAGAGAGAGAAGAGAGAAGAGAGAGAGAGAGAGAGAGAGAGAGAGAGAGAGAGAGAGAGAGAGAGAGAGAGAGAGAGAGAGAGAGAGAGAGACAGAGAGAGACAGAGAGAGACAGAGAGACAGAGAGAAGGTGAGAGGGATCACTCCATTACCGCTGAATGTAATTACCACACAGTCCAGTCCTGTGTGAGGCTCACCTGCTGTTTCTCAGTGGCGTTCTCCATGTACTGTATGGTGTAGTGAGTGATGATGCCGTTGGGCTGAGTGGGGGGGTTCCACAGCAGAGTGACAGCAGAGGAGGTCACGTTCACCACTGACACATTCTGAGGGGGGTCATAGGGCTCTGGGGGAGATGACACACAGGGACACCAGCTGTCACCACACACTCCGGTCCATAAACAGTCAACAGGGATACTTATTAACTGTGTTTACGATTCTGCATTTGTGTGTGTGTGTGTGTGAAAGTGTGTGTATGAGCAGAGATCTTCCTTGAATTCCTCAGGTTGTATTGTGATGGTTTGTAATGCTATTGCAATGGTTACTTTCAATGGTTCCTTTCATTTTCCAATGAGGTACAGTGCCCTCCAAAATGAATAAGAACTATTCTGTATATGTCCAGTATGCTATATCTGATTCATTAAAGAATAACAGCCTGACCACCAAACCATGTTGGCTAGGGGCCCGTCGAACATTTGAGCCCAGGGGTCTGAAACGTGATGATTCAGACATGCTCCTCGATCAGTTGTATTGTATCCTATCACTTTAGCCTCCTCGTCGGTTTCTTGAGACATGGATATAGCGAGCAAACAGGCATACGACAAAATGTTCTTTCAGTTGTATTATCACTTATATATTAACTTATTTATGTGGATGCAATGCATGAATACAAGACTATTTTACATGAATGCATAGCAAAAAGGAATAAAATACAAATATTCTTTTAAATATAGCAAACAGCCCCCAGGCAGAACTGTACATGCAGCACTGTATCGTGAATTACGCCTACAACTGGCTCAACCATTGTGCTATATGACTTATGTAATGATCTTAATATATAGATGTTTGTGGGGGTAATAAGACTATTTAAAAGAGAACCAATATACATGACAGAAGCAGTTGATGATGTAGGAAACAGCAGATGATTGTAGGCTACATATTCATCTGCATGAATGTACCAGAACATTGGCAATTTGGTTAAAAAAAAAGAAGTGAACTTTCTTTTATGATGTGCATAAGTGACTAGATGATATGGAGGTTGAACAAGTACTTTTGGAATTTCAATTGTGATCTGAGAAGTGTAGTACCAAAGCCACTGAGTGACTCATCAGAATCAGAAATACTTGATTGATCCCAGAGGGGAAATTATTGTGTTGCGTGTGCACACTTAGCATATCAGGCATAAGGGATATAAATACAAATAGAAAGTAGCTAAATAGAAGATAAAGGAATATACATGTCTAAAAATATGAATTAAAAAATATAAAAATATGAGTAATCACCAGCTGCATCACGGGCACTGCACTATCTATAATTCTCAAAATCTGTGTGTGTCGCTGACAGCGTCGCGGGCACTGCGCACTAGTGTGTATATACTGTATGTGTAAATGTATGTGTGTTACCTGTGTCGGTGGTGGTGAAGCTGATATATATGAGCACCCCTCCGTCCCCCAGCCGGGTCCAGCTGGATACAGAGGCGTTGTAGGGGCTCTCTGAGTCCACATGGATCACCACCACAGTGTCTGTCACGTTCTGCCACTGCTCGGATGTCTCATTCCTGACACGAGCCATCACAATACTGTGACTGTTCTTATCTTTCACAAAATCCATGCTGTTTACAATCTTTGGCAGACATATATCCAAACAGCAGACACACAGACATACGAACGCACCCACCCACCCACCCACCCACCCACCCACACACACACACACCCATACACACACACACACACCACACACACACACACACACACAGATAGGTGTTGTCTCTTACCAGACTCTGACCAAGTAGTAGAGTATATCTGAGTTGGCCTCTAGAGGAGCTTCCCACGACAACGCTACCTGGTAGTCTGACAACTTCCTGGCCTGGAGGAACTGAGGGGGCGTGTCTGGGACTGAGATGTGGGGGGGGGAAACACTTCCTATTGGTCGGTTCAGGGAACACATCATCACACAGCCAGTAGTGTGCACCACACAGAAAACGATGAGTTGGTGAGGAAGACTGCACAAGTTTTCAGATGATGCAACACAGCAGAGAACCCTGTAAGAGAGACAGTAACATACACAGCCTTGTCTAGCAGGACCTGGAGAGACAGAAGGTTATTGGCGGTGGTCCAGCACAGTGCTGAATCTCTGCACCCTGGCCTGGATCCTGTAGTGGAGGGGAAAGATGGAGACTGAGGAGAAGCTCATCTCCAGAAGTCAACCAGATCCACCAGGCGCCTGAAACCTCAGACCCGAGCCCAGCCCCGGGTCTCTCCTCCCCTAGTCCCTCCTCCCTCATCACCCCCCTCTCACCATCCTCCAGGGTGGTGATGTTGAGTGGATCGCTGGTCTGGTTCCCGGGGCCGACGCGAGTGTGCGCCTGCACGGTGAGGCGGTAGCGGGCGTACTTCCTCAGGTGGGTGACGGTGGCGTGGCTGGTGGGGGAGGTGAGGTTGAGGTAGTGGGAGGAGTTCCACAGCTGCATGCTGTAGTGTGTGATGACCCCGTTGGGTACCAGTGGGGGCTTCCAGGTCACGTTCACCTCACTGGGACTGACGGATACGTAGGAGAGGTCGTATGGAGCACTGCCTGGAACTGGGGGGGGGATTATACACACACACACACACACACACACACACAGACACACACAGGTGTTAAACAATGTCCTATTTGCACATGTTGATGACTGTGCTTGTTTTCACAGTAAAGTGTATAACAGGAAACGTGTGTGTGTTTGTGTGAACTCACCATCCTCCCCTGACAGCATGAGCAGGGGGAGGGAGGTCTGGTTCCCGTGTCCATGGCGTGTGTACGCCCTGACGGATACGTTGTAGTAGGACGACGGCTTCAGCTGGCTCAAAGTCACTCTGGCAGAGGAAGAGTTCAGCGTGGCAGAGTACGATTGGTTCTCATAGAGGACCTCGTACTGTTGGATCACCCCATTGGCCTTCACTGGGGGGGACCAGGCCAGAGTGGCGGTGGAGGGAGTGGTCTCTACCACGGTCAGGTTCCTAGGGGGGGAGTCTGGCTCTGTATCAGAGAGATGGGGCGAGGTGAAACGTCAAGCATGTGTTTCTATGCAGAGGAGGGTGTGTATGTATGTGTGTGTGTGTGTGTGTGTGTGTGTGTATGTGTGTGCGTTTTAGTCTTACCATCCTCTGGAGTGACCACAAAGATGTTGTCTTTGTCAGACAAAGAGCTCTCTCCTACTGCCGTCGATGCCGCCACACGTAATTTATACCACGTGTACTTCTCCAGGCCTGGAGCACACACACAGAGACCAAACCCATGAGTGTGTGTTCATATGTGTTTCGCTCTACATTCTAACAATACAACCTGGCTAGGATTAGGTGATAGAGCTTTGGTCGAGCATTTGACTGCAGAACAAGAGGTTACTGGTTCGATATCCCCCCTGTACATAGCTTTGGATAACAGCTAAACAAATCCATTATTACCTGTGAGCAGTATGCTGGTATTTTGAGTGACTCGCTGCAGTGCCTGATTGCTGTAGAGCTTCTGGCCGTAGACGGTGTAGTGTGTGATCAGTCCGTTAGGGCTCTGAGGTGGAGACCAGCCCACCAGGATGGAGGTGGAGCTAATGTTCTGGTAGGACACACCCACCACTGAGCTGGGTACTAAAACAGCACACACAGTCACTTACACACAACCACCGATTTATTTTGATAAAAGATATATGATTGAGATACAAACATAACATTTGGCTTACTGGATGATCTCCTATATGTGTGTATTTGTGTGTGTGTGTAAGTGTGTGTGAGAGTTATCATGCATGTGTGTGTGTGTGCCCACCCTGCTCGCGGGTCTTGGCGGTGGTGTTTGTGGAAGGGCCCTCCCCCATGACAGTAGCGGCGGTCAATATGAAGGTGTACTCAGTGAAGGGGCTCAGTCCAGTCACCAGGTGGGACTGCTGCTCCAACAACATATCCACCAGTTTCTCTGTCAGCAACACACCTAGAGAACACACACACACAGATGATGCACCACCAGAGGGGCACAGTCGTCTAGCGCCCATGTAATCAGTAAGCAAAGCAACAGCAGGTGGAAAGTGAGAGGTGGGATGTTAAAGGTGACAGGTCAGAGGAGGTGGGATGTTAAAGGTGACAGGTCAGAGGTGGGATGTTAAAGGTGACAGGTCAGAGGTGGGATGTTAAAGGTGACAGGTCAGAGGTCAGATATTAAAGGTGACAGGTCAGAGGTCAGAGCAGGGACAGTGCTGCGGTACCTCCCGAGGTGAGCGTGGAGGCAGCCTGTGTGGAGGGGTGAGTCGGCACGTCTGCGTTCCCTGTGACGGCAGCGCGAGTGGAGAGGCGTGGCTGGCCGGAGCTGACGGGGTAAGAGGTCATGTCTCTGGTCTGTGGTTGGTTCGTCAGCCAAGGTGGGGGCGTGGCTTTGGGTGCCGAGGTCACAGAGAAAGGGGAGGTCACAGAGATTCTAGTGGGAGGGAAGGTGGAGTGAGGGCTGGTCCCAGTCCCGGCCGCCATACTGGGCAGACTGGTACCACTGGTAAGGAAGCTCGTAGTGACCCTGCGGTCAGGGGAAGGGGTGGGGCTGAGGCTGTGGTTAGGAACGGTCGAAGCGCTGAGGGTGAGGGCGACAGCCATGCTGGTCGGGGGCGCACGGTCGGAGAGCGTGACCGTGAAGGCAGAAGGCGAGGAGGTCAAGCTGAAGTCAGCCGATCTCTTACTCCGTCGAGAGTTGTTGTCGACATTTAGAGGTGGTGTTGCATTGCCATAGAGACCAGTCACGTTCAAGTCCTGAGGAACCAGTCCAGTATTACTACAGCACTGTGCACCCCGCCTTACCACTGTATGACAACAAGCACCACTGACAAGAACACTTTGGACTGTCTAAATCAGTGGTTCTTAACCCCGTCCTCAGGGAACCCCTGTCACTGCATGTTTTAGATGTTTCCCTGCTCCAACACACCTGATTCAAATAAATGGCTCGTTATCTAGCTCTGTAGAAGCCTGGTAACGAACATGTATTTGAATCAGGTGTGTTGGAGCCGAGTATCATCTAAAACATGCAGTGACAGGGGTTCCCTGAGGACAGGGTTAAGAACCACTGGTCTAAATGAAGATGTAAACAGAAATGTGATGACATTCCGTATGAAACCGTCCAGGTCATCTCCAATGAGATGAGCGGGTGTAGTCGGCCAGATCCCGCAGCAGGTGTACCTGTTGTCCGTGCAGGGCGACGTCCTGGAGCAGGGTCCCAGCTGACAGCACCAGGAGGCTGTAGTGGGTGATGAGGCCGTTGGGCTGGGCTGGGATCCTCCAGCTCACACGCACAGACACCGAGTCCTCCGCTTCTGCTTTCAGATCCTGCACTGCACTGGGGGCTACGCCCACACACACACACATGCACACAAACGCACACACACACGCACGTCTTGTGTACAGCTATCCTGGTGGGAACTCTGAGTTCAGTCCCATTCCAAATCCTGTCATGCCTAACCCCTAATCTGAACATGAACCCTTCCCTTAATCCAGAAACCTAACCTCAACCCTAAATGTCAGCCTACAACACCATCTGTCAATGACGCTAATTCTAATCCTAAACCTTATAAAAAAAACATGGAAATGGTGGTGAGAACCAATAAAATGTCCTCACAAGCCACAGTAACTTTGCAGGGTTTTCTGGTAATTAAACAAAGTCACAAACACACATATCCTTGAGTGACTATTGAAAGATACTACCGAAACAGCCCTGCGTGTGAGTGTGTATTCTTACCCTCAGCAGGTGTGAGTACATCTCTCTGTGCCTCAGGACCTACTTCCGAGGCAGACTTGGCCCTGACATCCACTCTGTAGCTGGTGTATGGGGTCAGACCAGAGTAGACGAACTTCAAGTCTCCTGTGCTGTTTTCAAAGATTAACCCTGGAAACGCACAGGATTGGAAAGGCACACGGTGTGTGACATTCCCATACATTCCTTGACGGTATGTTTCCATGCGTGCGTGTGTGTGTGTGTGTGCGCGTACCCATGGGTCCGTAGAGGTAGACGACATAGGAGAACCTCCCTGTGATGATGGAGGGAGCTTCCCACGACAGAGAGATGGACCTGGACGTCACGTTCCACACAGAGAGGTTCTCAGGAGGGTCCTCGGGGGCTGCAACACGCACACACGTTATGACCAAGGATTTCAATCGGACCAATGAATGTTGACAAACCCTGCAGAGTTGCTATAAAGGAAGATATTCAGATGGGAGCAGCCCAGTTAGGTATAACCAACCAGGTAGAGAACATCTTAAAGCAGCTGGCTATAGGCTATATAACGTCAGGCTGATCTCTCTCCACAGGTTTACCCTAGTTAGCACATCCTGCTAACGCTAACTTCACTCCTATAAACAGTATGCCCTGTATCCAGCGCTGTCGGCAGGCCTATGACCTAGTCCTAGAACATTCCAGCAGGTGTGCACCTGATTCCGGCATGCGGACCATGGTGGAGGCGATCTGTCCCTCCCCCTCAGAGGTGAAGGCGGACACCTCGAAGACGTAGGCGGTGTAGGGGCGGAGCTTGTCCACCCCCACAGAGATGGGGACGCTCCAGGCCGCGGCGGGGGGCACGGCCGACAGGGTGATGGGGGGAGAGGAGGCCGTCACCTCTGACGGACTGGGGGTCCCACGAGACAGGATATCTGCTGCATCCTGAGGGACACACACACACACACACACACAAGCACAGATTGCATTCACATACCACAAAACATGTCCGAGAAAGCAGACAAAGGAAGTCTGAGGCAGGAGGGTTAAAAGAGGTGAGGGAGAGAGAGAGAGAGAGAGAGAGAGAGAGAGAGAGAGAGAGAGAGAGAGAGAGAGAGAGAGAGAGAGAGAGAAAGAGAGAGAGAGTGAGAGAGAGAGAGAGAGACACAGAGAGAGAGGGTAGAGAGACATACGTTGCAGTGCGGTAGCGCTCCAGTCATGATGTCCTCAGCGTTCAGCTCAAGTGTCCGGACAGTCTGACTTGTGCGAGCGTGTTTGGCTTTCACCGCAAACTTGGTGATGAGACCATTGATTAATTCGGGCAGGTACCAGGTAACTTCTACGAAGGTGTGGTTCACAGCAATGGCAGTTAAGCTGTTCACCAGGCCAGGGGCTGCCAGACACAAACACATACAAACAAACTGTATAACAAACATAGACGGCGAAGACAAAGCCTAAAATGTACATTTAAGATATTTATCTCTGTCACCAGCAGACATAAAACCATGCAGAGTAGAAGTGCACATTCTGTACACACACACACACACACACACACACACACACACACACACACACACACACACACACACACACACACACACACACACACACACACACACACACACACACACACACACACACACACACACACACACACGCACAGGAACTATAACAAAAACCGAGATCTTTTTACTCAGTTGCCATCAGTCATTTAACAATGCACAGAAGAATTGAACACTTTTTGCACACACACACGCATGCACACACACGCACACCATAACAAAGACAGAGATCTTTTACTCGTACTCCATCAGTCATTCAACAACGCAGAGAAAAACTGCACACATTCTGTGCACGTACACAAACACACACACACACACACACACACACACACACACACACACACACACACACACACACACACACACACACACACACTGGGTATTTTGATACTAATGTGTGAGAATGTGCATGACTGGATTTGGAAGCGTGCTGTGCTTGAATACCCACGGGCCTCAGCAGTCTTTATGTATAAAGACTTGCTGAATGGTCCAACACCTGCTGAGTTTTTTCCTGCAACCTGGAAAGATAGAGAGAAAGACAGACAGAGAGAGAGACACAGAGATAGAGAGCGAGAGAGAGAACAAGAGAGGGGGGAAGGAGTCACGGAAACAGACTCAAAACATTGTGACACTGTATCATTCTCAGCACAGGTAGCAATCAGGGCTGGATCCTGTACTGACTGAGTAACATACTCAACTCTCTGATCTTTACACAACGATGGCCAAATGACCTCCTGATTGGTCAGGGCTAGGTGGATGTAACAGTGCCATTGCTAATGAATTCCAAAAACGAATAACTGTGGTCACATTGGAGAGCAGTCAGTGGAAAAAAGGGCCTTCCATAGATCTGTTTACCTGATCAATAATTCAATTAAATCAATAATTCAACCAGATCAAGAGAATGAAGTCCCTGTCTGTGGCATCTGCCTTGATTGGACTCACACACACTCACTGTCATGCAAAACACACTCTATTGTACAGGTCCCGGATGTGATGATGTGTGTGATGTGTGTGTTTGTGTGTGTGTGTGTGTGTGTGTGGCTGCACACCGTACCTGGATATTGTAGGTGGACCCAGGCGTGAAGCTGGAGTGCAAGGTCTCAGGTACATACCCGTCTGAGATCACCTGTGTGAAGCTGAGGTCAGGATGTGGACACATCTCCTTGTACCTAAAGAAGACAGAACCATCGCTGACATCACACGAGCTGTGGCCAAAAGATGCACAAGTTCTGGGGAATGCTTGATTATGAAACAGACTCCTATGTCAATCATACAAACACACTTCTGGGCATCATTCCAAATATCACCTGAGGACATATTGGTCAACGATGGCAGTGTCAGGAGGCATGCTCCAAGACAGGAGAAGCCCATTGGAGCCCACTCTCTTACCCTCCAGTCTAAATGGAGCACCGGGAACTAGAGAGGAGAGGAGCAAAGGAGGGAGGTTGAACAGCAGAGAAAATGGGAGGGGAAGGGGAGGTGAGACAATCTAACAGAAAGACTTACAGCATTTCGTATTGGGGGTTTGCAGTAAAGAGAGAGAGAGAGAGAGAGAGAGAGAGAGAGGAGAGAGAGAGAGAGAGAGAGAGAGAGAGAGAGAGAGGAGAGAGAGAAACCGAGAGAGAGAGAGAGAGACAGAGGAGAGAGACATAGGAGAGAGAGAAGAGAGAGAGAGAGAAACCGAGAGAGAGAGGAGAGAGAGAAGAAAAAGAGAAAGAGGACAGAGAGAGAAACCAAGAGAGAGAGCAGAGAGAGACCAAGAGGGAGAGGAGGAGAGAGACAGAGACTGACATTGAGAGAGTCCAGGTGAATGAGTTCTAACACAGCAGTGGCATTTAACAGACATTCACTGCGGCACCATTCTTCCTGCTGCTCAAAAGCCTGGGGTTAGGTTACCTCAGAGGACTTACAGACAGGAAGGCAACACACACACACACACACCCACCCACCCACACACACACACACACACACACACACTCACAAACAGTACTTTTTATATACAGCAGGGGGCAGGATAGGGTATTTTTTGTTTATCACAGTTCTTTGAAAAGTACAGAGAACATTCCTCGAAAAGCATGTTGTCTGCACCGCCTCTGACCTCATCTCTCTTATCCTCTTTCATCTTCTCTCTCAAACGAGGCCAGTGACGCCCCAGGCATGGATAGAAAACACTAGAAATAGTTGTTCAAACTGTCCTTAATCTCACTTGCCTTAACTCTCGAGTATTACAATATCCATGAATCTATCTGTTCTCCGTAGTCACCTCCCTCCAGTTCTGCCCACTGGTCAAATGTGTATAGAGTAAGGATCAGAGCAGCTCTTGTGTGTGTGATTGAATGTTTACGTGTGTGTGTGTGTGTGTGTGTGTGTGTCTTTGTGTGAGTGAGTGTTTGTGTCTCACCTGTCAAGTTGGTGTTCACTATGCGACTGACCGGAGGCCCGATGTTGGAGGAAGAGTCTGCTGTCACTGTGACCGTGAACTGGGTTCCTGGACTTACACTGACCACGTTGGCCTAGGGTGGGAAACACAACACAACCACCCTGTCAACAACACAACCACCCTGTCAACAACATGACCACACTGGCACAACAAGACCACAGGGTAAGTCAAGGAAAAGACCGTGGAGCTCGCATTCTATTCTAACCTCTCTTTTAACAAGACAGACGACACTTGACAATACACAGTGTGTATTGCATATATTCAGTGTGTGTGTGAAGGAATGAGAGAGAGAGACAGAGAGAGAGAGAGAGAGAGAGAGAGAGAGAGAGAGTGGAATAGTGGAGAACACTCTTACCTGTATGTCTGTGTGTCCCAGACAGAGGATAAGGAGCAAGGTGAGAAAAAGGGCCATGCTGGTGTTAGCTGGTTAGCCGTGTTAGAGGTGTTAGCCAGAGTTTGAGAGATCGGGGTGCTTCCAGGGTCACGTCGACCAAGTATGGGTTAATCCAATTGGTTCAACTGAATGAAATCCAGTTCCAGCAGGCTTTAGCTAGTTAACGGTGGTAGTAGAGGAGTTAGAGTCAGGCAGCTGTGGCCCAAAAGTAATCCAGAGTTCAGCGGTTAGCCAGTTAGAGTTAGCAGATTGCAGGGCACTGGGTCCTGCATTAGCGCAAGGCTAACTCTCTCCCCTCTGTCTCCCTATCTCTCCAGAGAGAGCAGCTTCAGCAAATGAATCATTCAGACTTGAGCTCAGGAGGCCTACCTAATAAATAATGAGCTCTATTACTCAACCCCTGTGTATGTTTGTGTTTGTGTATGTGTGTGTGTGTGTTTGTGCGTGTGTACGGTTACGTTGGAGGGTATCGGACACCTGGCAGCCGAGGAGAGCGGCTAAGGGGCGGGTCTTTAGAGTACAGGAGAAGTGAGTGTGTACTGTACATGTGTGCCCAGTATTTCTCTTGTGTTTGTGTGTGTGTGTGTGTCGTTATCTACTGTATGATGGTGTGTGCATCGTTATCTTACTAACTCGTGGAGGTCAACAGTAGCTGAAGTACTTCTCTGGTTTACTCTGGTGCTGATAGCATCACATGTTTAATGGTCTGTGAATGTGTGTGTATGCGTGTGCACGGTGGACTGTTATCCAATATAGAATACCTGTACGTATCCCGAGGGTGTGGGGTACACAGAAACCCTTCCTTGGCTAGGCTGCAGGCTGACGTGGTACTGATCCACACAGCCCTCAGACTCCTCCCAGAGCAGAGAGAAGGCCCGCGCCGACACACTCACCACACGGACCCCTCGCACGCGCTCTGGAACTGAGGGATGGAGAGAGAGAAGGAGAGGAACTAAGTGGAGAGAGAGAGAGAACCAGAGGGTCGGTACGCGAGTGGCTAGGTGGCGTGACGGTTTGTGTGCGGTCGCATACTCGTGGTCACGGTCAGAGAGGCCGCGGCGCCCGCCACCCCTCGCCTCACTCGCTCCACGCTCACGTTGTAGCTACAGCCGGCCCTCAACGCCGTCAACGTGGCGACCGTCTCCTCCTTGGAGACGCTCAGCGCGCGCGTGTCGGCGCCCGCGGCCGAGGTCACTCTGTGGAAGTCAAAGTGACCAATGGCGGTGTCCCAACTCAGCACGGCGCACGAGGAGTTAACATGCAGGAGGGAGATGGAGCACACACCTGCAGGACCTGCAGCACAACACACACACACTTTAGTACGAACACATGGAGCCTTATGCAGAAGGGAGAGTGTGTGTGTGTGTGTGTGTCTTACGTGTGTAGAAGTCTCTGCTGACTGGTTGGCTGGAGTCTGACCCCAGTAGGGTTTGAATACTGAGGCCATAGTCTGACCCTGGGGTCAAATCCCCAATCTCTAAACTGGTACCCTGGACAAGCAACTCACGCCACAACATCCTGTTCCCCACCAGGCCAAAAGACAGCTGAGGAGGACAGACACACACACACAACACACACATACACACTGAGTGAATACATTTTGGGTCATTTGGTCAGGGTTTCTCTCAGTAACTGCTCCACAGTGACTCCATCTATTCAACTTTTGTCTTTGTTGTCGATCAATTAGTCTTTTATGACTGGTGTGTGTGTGTGCGCATAGTGCTTGGTCATTCTTCCTGGCCATGCCCATGACTCTGGGGGGTCATGCATCTTTAAAGGGCCAGTAACCAAAGCTGTGCTGCACTGATGAGAGTTGCTAGGCGACCGGCAGCGAGTGTGCTTGCTGGACGTCCACAGGTGAGTGTGGAACCTGACCCACACGGCCTGCCTCCTCTCATAAAGAACTCATTCTGTGTGTGTGTGGGGGTGGCGTTTTGTACAGTATAAAGAGAGCATTCTGCATGCAGTAAGCTGAGACATTTGCCACTGCTGGTAATTCCTATGCAAGCATAAATGCCATTGGATGGCTTAACATAACCTTGTGTGGATGGTTCAAGCCTGCCAATTGTCAGAATTGTACGAGCGTGATAGTCTCTGGGTCGTACCATCTCTGAGTGAGGATGGGGGAGTCCTACCTTGTACCCCTTCACTTCCCCTGGTGGTGGCCTCCAGCTCACAAACACAGAGGTCACGCCCTGTTCAATCAGCATCACTTCCTGAGGGATTTCTGGAACTGGACACAACTTCCAATCAGCATCTTCCATTTTCAGTTGCGTTGTGTCCACCTGTGTCTTGTTTGGTTCTGTGTATTTAGGTTCTTGTTTTGTGTCCTGTCTTTGTCTTGTCATTCCCCCTGCCGGTGTGAGTACCGTGTCTGTTCCTGGTCTGAGTAATAAACCCTTTGAGTTGACGCCATGTTTGCCGACTCTCCTGCCTTTGGGTCCTACCCCACCTCTCACAGTACCTCTCGCCCTGACAACGTGTATCTACATATTTAATTTCCAATTTAACATATCCATTGTACATGTACAATGACAACGATTATGTTCTATTTAACAGCACGAAGTATGCTGTAAAATCCTGATTGAAAGTAGGTGACAAAATCCAATCATTTAACAAATAGAATATATTTTTTATTATGACCTTGAAATGAGTTACCAATCCTGCTTATGTTTCACCCTAAATAAACATTGCATCGAGCTTGAACTTATTGAAGCTCCTGATACAATCAAGCATACTTTGGAATGCATTCCAAGCACATGACTTTGACAAATAACTTACTACTGCTTCCGGCAATGGAAAGAATGTTGCATATTCATGCCCATGTGCATTTGTGCATGTGTGTGTATGAGGTGAGTGTGTCTGTGCTCTGCTCCACTCACTGGTGCTGATGTTGACAGTAGCAGAGTTACTTCTCCTCTCTCCATTGGTGCTGCTAACTTGTAGAGTGTAGTAGCTCCCAGGGGCCAGGTCTTCAAACCTGCGGGACATGAACACAGTCCACAGTGCTCAGGAACACACACACAGCCTTGTTACTGTGGAATCATTATATGTTCATGGACAGTAGTAAATAACTAGAAAAGGGGACTATTTCTGGGGTAATTGTGAGGTGTGTTTGCGGTAGCTGCAGCTAGGGCCTTTTTCACCTCCAAATCTATTGTTTGTATTAAGTTTGCATACTTACTATTTAAGAAGAGTGCATAGGTTGAAAAGCATAGCCAACAACATACATTTGTTGCTGCTTAATTACACTTCAAAACACTAAGAGTGATGGTAGAATGAAACAGGGTTCTCTTCTCATTGTCCTTAAAGTGTCATCACAAATAAGAAATTGTCCTCAAATATATGATGACTTCCCGTGAATTTGTGTCAGAATTTTTTGAGCATATTGCATCAGGGCATTCGCCGGGAGACTTCCACATCTCAGCCATTTCTCACACTCACGCCACACCTTGCATTTCTCACAAGTTTGAACCATTTCTCATGCTGAGAAATAAGGGATAACTTGTCCCGCTATTCACAATTAATGGACAAGGCACAGGCATACTGAGATGATAGTTGTCTCGAGTTTACTGAGTATACAGAGTGTAAGCCAATCAAAAAACATCACCACCACCCCCCCACCCCACCCCCCCCACCCCCATTTACCTATGCTCCAGGGATGTGAGGTTTAGGTGTTGATTGGAGGTTTGGTTTTTGATTGACAGGATGTATCCACTGACCACTCCCCTGGCCGCCCCCCAGACGAGCGTCACTGAAGTTGTCGTTTTACTGAGCACCACCACCTCCACCGGACTGGGGGCTGAGGGGAGGAGGAGGGGGGAGGACAAGAGGGGAGGGGGGAAGGAGGGAGGCTGAACTGGGGGAAGCAAGGGGGAGTAAAGTTGTATGGAATTACCAAGGTGTGAGTGTGTACCTGCTGTAATGTTGAAGGTAACAGCAGGGCTGTCTGTAAATCTCTCCTTCTCTGTCCGTACGCTGAAGTGATACAGTCTGCCTGGTGTTAGACTTGTAAACACTGCCCTCTGACCTGACACTTTTAACACCTATAACACACAGACACACAGGACAGTAAAGATAAGCGCAAAATATACCCCAAATAAAATACTGCACGCAATAGCTTCTCGTTAGAAGGGACATCTTCTCATTGGCCACGGCTCACCTTGAAGGTGTGATCGCAGTCCAAACAGATGACCTCATAGGTGTGTCCGTGTCCTGGTGCTGGGTCCCACAGCAGCTCTATAGACGACGCTGCCACCTCTCCCTCTCTCACACTGCTGGGAGGGGCTAAACCTACACACATAAACACACACACACACCACACGTAAACATCATCCTCCAATGTGTATGTGGTTATTAATGCAAGTGTGTGTGGTCAGTAACTCACATGTCCTGATCGGGTGTGTGTGGTAGGGAGGGCTCATGCGGCCTTCGCTAGTTGCGTACACACTCAGTTGGTACTCCACTCCGGGACTTAGGTTGCCAAGGGTTACGTTGTGTGTGTCCCGGGTGAAGGGAGACCCCTCGCACACCTCCTCGCACGCTTTCCCCCCACATCCCCCGTCACGCCTCCCTTCGCACGCGCAAACCGTGACGCCGTCAAACAGGCCGAGGCGTGGCGCCCGTACGAACACGACCACGGAGTCGCTGCCCGCGGAGAGAGGTACAGCTAGCGGCACCGCACACGGCTCTGAACACAAACACAGGGGGGTGAGAACGTTCCTCCGAGACCTCATCAAGCCACCAGACACCAGACACACAGACGCAGAGAGGCGGTCTCCTACCTGTGGTGTGACGAGTGCTGATCTCCAGGCTCCTGCTCCTCTCCCTCACCGACACCAGCCCCACCTCGTAGGTCTGACCTGGGGTGAGGGGGAACCACGACTGCCACGCACACAGACTCATGTACCCACAGTGCATCGGGGCTGGAGTGGTTGATCCAGAGAGGGCTTGGATCTATTGCGTCACCGGGGTGTGCCGTGACTTCATACCCATCGGGCTGTTCGTCTGGCGGGGGGGTCCAGCACACGGTGAGGTTTCCATCTCGACTTGACACAGTCAGCTGACTTGGGGGCCTCAGTGCTGATAGGCAGATATGAGATAAGTCACACATGGCTTCACTCTTATAGCTGGGACTGGGTATTTTTATATACGTCACATTGGGCAGATGAACAAAACACAACCTTTCTCACCAGTGCGTATCAGAGATGTATCTCCACAGCTTTCCAACCCGCCCTCAGTGACGGTGTGAACTCCGACCTTGTACTTTCCTGAACGACTCCAGCTGTCCAATCACAGCCGAGTATGTCTCTCGTCCACCAATCCCAGATCTCCTGGATACGTTGTGGACTCCCTCAACCCTCTCCTGTCCTGAGGACATGTCCACCCAGCGAACTATGACCTTCCAACGCTCCGCATGCTGGGACTCGGGGGCCACCCAATGAACCGTGATCTGATTGGCTGTGATGTTTCCCACAGAGATGTTCTGTGGAGGGAGGGGCCCTGCAGGTGATTTACACGTGTAAACATCACCAGAGCAATTCAACAACAAAACGTACAAAAGTCAAAATAAATGCATATTTTGTACATGAATGAGTGAGTGAGTGACTGACTGAGTGAGTGGTTGAGTGGGTGAATGTGTGTGTGCTTGTGTGTGTGTAGACGTACTGGTGTGTACAGTGTGTATACGTCCGAGGCTCCAGGAGGCCCCAGCTGGATCCGAGGCTGTGAGGGAGACAGAGTAGAGCCTCCCTGGGGACAGACCCGTCACAGTGGCCCCCCTGGCTGACAGAGACACAGGGACACGCATACCTCCCACCCTGCTGCCGACACTCCTCCCTGTCCCCTCCTTCCCATCCCTCTCTTCCTCCGTCCTCTCGCCGCCCCCATCCTCCTCTTCATACTGCACGCAGACCTGAGGGACAGACTGAAGGCTGGCATTCAGAGGAGAGAGGTCACCCCAGCCAAGCTCCACCGCTCTCTCGGTCACCTGCACCACCTCTAAGGAGAACGAGGGAGGGACTGGAGGGACTGAAAAAGAGAGACACAGCCACAGTATGTATCTGAAATCCTATGGAGCCTTTGTCAAAACAGCAGGTGGTTACAGCAGGAAAGGTTCAAATGATAAAATCATTGGATTCATGTGTAACCTCAGGGTGTAATTACTCTGGTGGTGGCAGATGAAAGGGAGGGATATGCCACAGAAGAATGGAGTTAGGAAGTAGCCCGGCCCTGTGGCGTTCCTCTGGAGGGCAAAGCAGTCCGTCTGATTGGACAGCAGTGATGATGTCACCTCGTTGGTCAGGTTGTAGACGGAGCCATCGGACCAGCGAGGGTCACCCTCTTCCTGTAAGGAAGAATGTGATGAGAACCAACAACGAAAACACACTGGCTGTATTCTTCTAGAAACTTCTAACTCTCCTCAGTTCTTAATTACTCTCCTTTTGCAACAAGCATCCATTGTCATCCCCTTTAGCGGATCCAAAAACACACCTCCCCTTTAAGGAGTGAGCACACATGCTGGCTCTGGGATTCATGTGTTTATAAAGTAAACACTGTCATGCTGACGCAGTTTATTGTAACACTCTGGATGCTACAATGACTTTAACACTGCAGGTACAAGCTTGATGACAACACAGTGAATAACATTTCGGATTACAGCAGTTTTAGCCTTATCTATAGAGTTGGGTGGAGTGAGTGGAATTTGTGCAAGTTTACCTTTCGATCATTGAGTGCAGTCCACAGCAGCAGCAGTGAATTGTGGGTAAGCAGGTGCTTGGACATGAAGAGGAGGTCCTCCTGGGTTTTGAGGTCAGCAAGGTGAACTCCTCCAGCCACGCCCCTGCACGCGCTCTGGGCGTGAACCCACACCAAACCCCTCCTCCTTATGCTGTAGCAACTCCGCCCGCTAGCCAGCCAGCCAATGGGACACTTAGCTGATGAGAGACATGATGAACAGCTCATATATGATGTTGCGAAAGTGGATGACCCAAACACAGTCGGGCAGACGTCTGTGCGCTGTACCTGTTTCGATGTCGACGCGAAGTCTCTGTGTCGAGGTGACGTTGAGGGCGGGAAGAGAGGCGGTCACGCTCGCTCGGACGCTATAGCGCGTCCCAGCCTGTAAACCTGTCACTGCGTAGCGGCAGCGCGTCCCCGAGGGTTGCGCCTGACAGGTGTGTGTGCTGGTTTGCGAGCTGGTGTCGTGTAGACCGAGCGCGGTGAGTGTGTGTCCTGTCGGCAGCGTGCAGGCGAGCAGAGCGGTGGTGGTGGTGGTGTCTGCCTGCAGGGATGAGAGGGGCGCTGGGTCTACAAACAGGAGGCAGGAGGGAGACAGAGGGTGTAGGACGGGAGAGTTTGTTTACATACATATCACTATGGTTTGTTGCCCTTTTTGGTCCTAGGACTCCTGGGTAGAAGGTTAGTCTTACCGATGTGGAAGGTCTTGGTCGCCACTGAAGCATTGTGTCGGATGGCTCTAAGTGTGATGTCATATCCTCCTGGGTCCCCAGCCAATCGTAGAAACGTCCTGCATTCAGGTGAACATGATGTGCGATGCACGGGTTCCAACCACTCCTAGAAAGGAGGGACATAAGTCAAGATGTCACAACCAGATTTTAAATCCCAATTCACAATACCTGTTCACAACAAACTTGCTATATTTCTGTATTTTTTGTGGGGGGGGTTCAAACCGTGTGGTTGCTCATGGTCCTGAAGTTGACCAGGTAGTGATCAGGATCTGGACCGGAAGGGAAGTGACCAAACACAACCTCAACCACAACAGGCTCTGACCACTGGACACATGACAGGCAGACCATCTGACAGGGAAGGATAAATGAAATACACCTTTCATATCATTCAGGATAAACATTTGTAAATGCAAATGAACTTGATCAACTTTAAATCGATTATATATCTATAGTAAACTATTACAACTACTACAAAACAAAAAGGAGGAAAAATCCACGTGCATCTGAAGCGATACATGAATATGGAGATTGCATCCGGATCAAGAAAGGTTAACGTACACTTGGCAAACAGCGAGGAGACACTGCATGACACACGTGTGTAATAACTCTCACCTGACACAACCCCGCAAAGACATAGAGACGAGCCGTGACCCCCCATTTGGGATGACGTGGTGATGATCAGACAACAACTCCTATCACCAAGTCACTTTGTTGTTTCCAGGGAGCACCGATTCGATCGAAATTTGATTCCGGCATGTATCTGTATCAGTCTTCATACAGAAGGTACTAACCCTCGTGTGTAAACGTGTTGGATAGAATAACGCAGCAAAGTCTCCTGTCTGGGTTGATGCAGTCAGCCTCCACCAGCTGGTGTCTGTAGTTCCATGTGGATGACAGCTCAGACGCAGTATGAGGCCTCTCTCTCTTAAATGTTTGCCCAGAGATGAGCTGTGACTCCGCGTAACGCACGTTAACACCTCAAGTTTGAATTGAGCGCGCCCCTAATTGCCCGGCCGCCCCCGCTGCATCTTTCCCAGAAGCGGAGGCTGCTGTGGAGGCGGATGCTTTCGCTGTACGGACCATGTGAGAACGTGTGCTCTGCATGTGCTGAGTTAGGCTGGACGTGTGTTTGTGTGCTCAGTCCAATTTGTTCTGGCTCTGCCGCCTTTTCCTCTTTGTTGGGATAAGAGCAGGTCACCATGACAACCGAGGCACACAGCCACTCCAGAGAGGGACTCCTGAGGAGAAGAGAGGGAGGCAACGGGAAATGAAGGATGAAGGGAAAGATGACAGTGAATCTGAAGCAGAACGGAATCAGTGTTTACTTTTGCGTGATAGAGAGGAAGACGGGTTAGCAAACTTTGACAAAACAAATCTACAGATTGTGTTAAGGGTTAAAGCAATCAGTGGCTCACCTATAGAATACACTTCAGTCCACTAATCTCCAAGTCCATTCCAAAGCAGAAACTCATGAGGTATTCACCAGTCTTGCCGTGTGTGTGTGTGTGTGGTGTGTGTGTGTGTGTAGGTGTGTGTGTGTAGGTGTGTGTGTGTGTGTGTGTGTGTGTAGGTGTGTGTAGGTGTGTGTGAGAATGTGTCTGTTCCATGTGATCGATCAGAGCATGCGTCCTGTGTGCGTGTGAGAGAGCGCGGTGGCCGAGGGCAGTGTGTGAGGTGTGGTGGAGCTAGTGGTCTGGGTGGAATGTGGGGAATGTGAAACTGAGAAATGATTGACAGGTGGAGGGCCTACAGTGATGCATGGTTCTAACTGCCGAGCAATGGAGGTCAGGATTCATGAGAGGGCAGACAAAGCCAATATCCAGTCATATCGTTTAAACACACACCACACACACACACACACACCACACACACACACACACACACACACACAGCTGGGAGATACTCCCAGAGTAATAACCCATTGGGAGTGAAAGAACAACAGATGTCAGCACTATGTCGGCTGCTTCTGTGTGTCCAGGCTACTGAGTGACCATCATCTGAAACGACAGGTTTAAGAAGAGGGCAAAGATTGACTAGACAAACATCCTGTGTGAGTCAGCCATACTGGGGATGCACACTCAGCTAACTCAGAGAGGGTTGGTGTTCTATAGGACAAATGGAGACAGAATCAGACACTTTTCAGTATTTTATTGGGTTATCTAACTTAGAAATGCAGATTGAATTGCAAGCTAATCACATTAGTAATTGATTAGACGTAAACCATAAACCATAAACCGTTTTGGGATAAAATCAGGGGGCACACCTATGATACACATTCAGTCCTTTGCTTTCCCACAGCACATTATATCAACCGCATACAATCATTTAATTTCGGAACTTATCTATTAACATTGAATGCATCAATAACCTCTACCGCTGTGGTTAACTCTTTATAAACTGTTAAACTTAAGGTATGACCCTACCAGGTTCTATACAGAGGTTGTGTCATTCTAAGGCACTGGACATCTGCCTGTGTTGCCACAGCAGACTGTGTGATACTGAAGGCTACAGTGCTGGGCTAGGTTACTGTACATGTCCAACTGTCAACCCTCTCCTATGTTCCTGTCTCTTTGCTACAGCTAGTCTAGATACACACAGGTCGTAATCTCTAGAGCTAAGACTGGGACACGTATCAACATTCTAAACGTCTGGCCCCACTGCTCTCCCTTTATTACTATTTTCTCTAAAATAAGCCCCAAGCTCCAAGCTGCACACACGTCTCCCCATCTTTATTCTCTCTAGTTCCACTGGCATGAGCAGTCCAGGGGCTCCTGGAAGTTGTAGTCCACGAGTGTGGAGTTGCGTGAGCAGTACAAAGGGACGGAGCGCGTTTGTAGTCCGCTTTCCCTGCAACATTTACAGAACCGTGCGTGGCTGTTGATGTTGAAGTTAAATATGGTCGCAGACGGACACTTTCCATCACATGAATACACTGTCACCTGAGAGAGGGAGAGAGAGAGAGAGAGAGAGAGAGAGAGAGAGAGAGAGGAGAGAGAGAGAGAGAGAGAGAGAGAGAGAGAGAGCGAGGGAGGAGGAGAGAGAGAGGTTGGGAGAGAGAAAATAACATAGAGGTGTAATTCAAGCCAAGCTGTGAGTTGTCTCTGGTTCCTCTGTTGTGTCCTCTCACCGGGGCGTTGCTCCTGCAGTCATCCTTCCTGATGGTGGTGCGGATGGCCACACGCTTACATGTCTTACCATCTTCTTTACCTGTACATAGAAAGATTGACATAGAGAGAATACGCTAACTAACATACAAGGAAACACAGACACACACACACACACTCAAAGCTTTGATCCACAGGGCCCTGCCCGTCTCACACACTCAAAGGCCTATTGAACGGGGTTCATTGTTGCCCAGCAGTGGGGGCTCACTTTGATTGACAGCTGGATGACCAGGGGGCAGCTCTCACGCCAGAGATCCAGCCTTCCCATTGGCTACTGACCTGAACTTGACCTTACATTCTAACCAATCAGTGTTTGACACAAAGGGGTGCCCAGGATGAATGGAATGTCTGAAGGCAGCACCATGTCTACAGGCAGTAGCATGGCATTGAGCTAGAGTTGTACATAATCTCAATGTTACTGTGGGGTACTCCGCTAAACAGTGGGATTTTTCCACCTTTTATCCTATCTTTTGTGAGACTTTTCAATTAGATTCTGTTGAAAAGAATAAACATATTATGTGATTGTTTACAATGTGATTTACAGTGGTTTACAGAAACACAGGTGGAGAGGGAGAAATAGAGAGATGACGGAGAGAGAGAGAGAGAGTAGAGACGAGAGAGAGAGAGAGAGAACGGAGAGAGAGAGAGAGAGAGGAGAGACGAGAGAGAGAGAGAGAGGAGAGAGGAGAGAGAGGAGAGAGAGAGAGAGAGAACATAGTGGAGAACACACACACAGACACAGACAGAGAGATAACCCTCCACAGTTGGGAGGGTGTGTCTCAGTGTCAGGACACAGCGTGAGGCTGAGAGGTGGAAGGTGGCAGTACCTGTGTCACAGTTAGTACTACCAGTGGGGGTTATGGGGTTAACGGTAAACGGTAAAAGACCCACTCCAGAACCTGGGAGGAACCGTCAGGAACGAGGTTGGCCGGTTAAGAGAACGTTAGGAGAACACACAGGGTTACGCTTGCTTTAGGACACACAGATGAATGGTTACATACATAAACACACAGACCATCGACACCAGTGCAGTTGGCATGCACGTGATTTCAAACCCTGCCTCGGGCAGCCAGACGACCGGTCACTTAGGGGGAAACTACAACACAGCAGCTCAGCAGGGAACAACCCTGCCCCATCGCACATTCTCATTGGCCAGACTCTAACCACGGAGCATCCCAATTGGCCAAACCGTGCAGTCACCCATAAAGCAGGCAAGCAGAGCCAACGCCACGAGAGGAAGACTTGGTAGCAATGATGTTTCTGTGTTTATCGATGCATTTAATTGATGGTTAATATTGTAATATTGACATATTTTATTATTTGGTTCTCAGTATAACCTCAGTATGAGAATCTTTTTATCCTTCTGTTTAAAACATTACCTTCTATCCCTAAGCGTGTGTCTGTCATAGCCCACTTGAGACCAGGGGCTTGACTACATGTTACAGATTTGGCTATACACACATCTATGGAGCCACCACTCAAGCATGGAATTCGGGGAGTTAGGCCGACCACCGGCTTTAACTCCACCCTCTGCTGCTAAGGCCACCCCCCAAAAAACACTCAGCCAATAAGCCCATCCACTGCCAGGCAACAATGCGGCCACCCATCTGATTGACAGAAGCCAGAAGCGAATAGGACTGCTGACTCACATGTCCTGCAGCAGCCGTCCACGTAGCTCTGCACCACCCCTCCGTTCTGCAACGACAGCACAGAGAGGAACAGTTAGAGGGCAGGTGACGCAGCAGAGACACGGGGACCAGGCCAGGCCAGACCGCCGGGGGGGCTACAGCACCTGCAGGCACTCTGTGTCGTTGAAGGGGGGGGCAGACGACCCCCGAGGCCAGCACCACGGCTCCAATCGCCGTCTCCATACAGTCGTACCTCGTGCAGTTATCCACCCAGGAACTACCCGACTGAGGAGGGAGAGAGAGAAAGAGAGAGAGGGGGGGGAGAGAGAGGGATGGTGTGGCGTGGAAAAGGTATTGTCATCTCAAAGGACATCTTGGTGGTATGGCAAATGGTGTGTGTGTGTGTGTGTGTGTGTGGTGTGTGTGTGTGCGTGGTTGCCTCACAGCGAAGAGCTCTGTGGTTCCGTTGTCATTGTGGAACGTGCAGGAGACGTTCTTGCAGGAGCCACAGCACACCTGTGGGTCCGAGGACACCACATACACCTGGTGCTGTGGAGAGGAAGAGGAAGGAGGAGAGGAGGAGAGAGGAGAGGAAGAGAGGGAGAGAGGAAGAGGAGAGAAGGAAGAGGAAGAGGAAGGAGGAGAGGGGAGAGGAAGAGGAGGAGATGAAGAGGATGGAGGAGAGGAAGAGGAGGGAGGAGAGGAAGAGGAGGGAGGAGGAGAAGAGAGAAGATGGGAGAGGAGAAGGAAGAGGAAGAGGAAGGAGGAGAGAAAGAGAAAGAGAAAGAGAAAGAGGAAGGAGGAAGGAGGAAGGAGGAAGGAGGAAGGAGGAAGGAGGAAGGAGGAGAGAACAACCTCATTAGACATCGTGAGGTTCATCGTTCAGAATTTCCACCATATGAAACCCTCAGGCCGTACCGATCCACACTTCTGGGAGCAGTTGACAAAAGAGATGTCCATGGCATAGAAGCCCGTCTGAGAGTCTTTGTGGGACAGACAGTTCACAGTGTAGCACAGCTCTCCCTCATAGGACTGAACCAGGGACTGGCCCGGACCCAACACCGTCACACCCTGAAAAACACACACCTCCTTCTTCTCTACACACACAAGCGCACACACACAACACAACACACACACACACACCACACACACACACACATACTTACAAAAGACACATGTCTTATTGTGAGGGAGACAACGATTTTACAGAGGGTGAGCGTGTGTGTGTGTGTCTACGAAGCACTTACGGCAGGTGTAGCGGGGACATCCACACTGACTGCTGCTGTCAGGCACCTCCGTCTGCACCTCCCCCTGAGAGCAGAGAACAGAGTCACTACAGCCATGCTGACACGCTGTCCTCCCGTCCAGAGGGGGCGATGGATGGACAGACGTTCCTTCTGTCTGAGGCGTTCCTGGAGGGTGTTTACTTACCATCAGGCAGACAGGGAGAGAGCTGTCTTCACACTGGCACTCTAAGAGAGATCAACATCAAGGTTTGTACGGAAGGCAAACAGCTTACAGTAAAGAGCCGTGAAACTGTGTGTGTGTGAGTGAGAGTTTGGAAGAGACAGTGTTGGTGTGTGTTTAAGAGACAGTGTGTGTGTGTGTGTGTGTGTGTTTAAGAGACAGTGTGTGTGTGTGTGTATGTATGTGTGTGTTTAAGAGACAGTGGGTGTGTGTGTGTGTTTAAGAGACAGTGGGTGTGTGTGTGTGTTTAAGAGACAGTGTGTGTGTGTGTGTATGTGCGTGTACTGTACCACAGTGGCGCTGTGGGCAGCAGTGTCCGGGCATGGTGGTTTGGACCACGGTCAGACCAGGGGCACAGCTCAGAGATGACTCAGGACACATGTTGACATCACACACTGGTAACACACACACACACACACACACACAGTTGTCAGCGCGAGTACTCCCAGTCCAGACACACACACACACACAGGACTTCCAGAGCTCCTAGTTTACCACAGTGGTACTGGGGACAGCAGCTGTTGGTAGTGTTGAGGTCCACAGCCAGAATCTCTCCGTGAGCACAGGATGGGACGGGTTCTATACACGACTCGCACACTGCAGAGAGACAACACACACACACACACACACACAGAGATACAGTATCAGGCCATATACAGCAGTATACTGTATATGCCAGTAGACAACCTTATAGTTGTCAATTCAATGTGACAGGATGGGACAATGTGACAGGAAGCAGTGGGACCCTACCGCACAAGAAGGAGTAGCAGCAGGACTTGTCTTCCCGCACCTCCACTAGGAACTGATCTTCCCGGCAGTCAGGGGCGACGACCGGGGGACACGCCATGGGGTTGCACTCTGGGACGGACCAATCACAGGATAGTAAAATGAGAGGATCGCCGATCGTGATGTGTCGGAAGCAATTTGGACCGTCAGTGACACACACACACTCGCGCATGCATACGTACACGCGCTCGCACACACACACACAGCCCCGGGGCTCACCACATCTGTACTCTGGACAACAGGAGAGGGCGCTGTAACCAATCACAAGGTGGTTTCCATTTTCACACGGCGGAACTTCGCTCTCACAGATGGTCAGATTGCACTCTAAGACCGGGAAAGAAAGAGAGAGACGGCACAAGGCCGTTAGACTGACCACACAGTGGACAGACTCAGCCACAGCTCCACCAAGGTCGTGGGTTCGAATCCCAGCAGCAGACCCACGCTGTCTCGACTCACCACAGATCTTCTTGGGACAGCAGGCTCCCTCCTCCAGGACGTCCAGGACGTACTCCCCCTCCCTCTCGCAGAGAGGGGCGGGGCTGGAGCTGCAGTCCGGCTCCACCGCCACCACCGAGCCGTTCTCCATGCAGCGGTACAGACAGCAGCCGCGCGCGGAACCGTTCCACACCTCGCCCGGGGAACGGGGGGAACCCTCGTTGTCCGTACACACTGAAGACACCGGAAATGCCAGTCGGGAGTTCACGACACACAGACGCGGTAAGACACACGCACGCGCGACATGCTCTTACCGCACTGCTCGTCAGTGACACAGTAGCACACACTACAGCTCCTCGGTGACACAGTAGCACACACACACACACTCTTAACACACTGCTCCTCGGTAACACACTAGCACACACACTCTTACCACACTGCTCCTCGGTAACACACTAGCACACATACACACACACTCTTACCACACTGCTCCTCAGTGACACACTAGCACACACACTCTTACCACACTGCTCCTCGGTAACACACTAGCACACACACACACACACACACTTACCACACTGCTCCTCAGTGACACACTAGCACACACACTCTTACCACACTGCTCCTCGGTGACACAGTAGGGGGAGTCGGCCCGGTGCAGGATGGTCCCGCTGCGACACACACACTCCTCCCTGATGTAGGAGCAGGTGGTCTCCTCGTAGTACTCTCTGTTCTGGCAGGTACGGCTGGTGCAGGTGCTCACACAAGGACGGTACTCCTTACCGGCAGGGCAGTGCAGGGCTTGGGGGACGACGGAACCAACAAGGCTTACACAGAGTTGGGGGTTTAGAGAGTTCCAATGTGTGCAGTACAGGAAATGGGGAAAAGTTTCCGCCTATCCAGAAAGGTTGTGTGTGTGTGTGTGTGTGTGTGTGTGTGTGTGTGTGGTGTGTGTGTGTGTGTGTGTGTGTGTGTGTGTGTGTGGGGACTCTTACGGCAGAAGTTGTTTCGTCTCCAGCTGATGCAGACTTGGTGCGTGTAGCAGACGGCTACGTAGGCTGCCAGGAAATCACACTGGTGGTCCTTATAATGCAGGTCCCCTGCCCACATCACGTCACAGAACTGCTCTGGAGACACCTGGAACACACACACACACATGATGCAAAAGGCAGTGAGGTTACCTGATTATGGCAATGGTTTTTGAATCGTGTGTGTGGGTCTCTGTGTGTGTGTGTGTGTGTGTGTGTGCATGTGTGTGTGTGTGTGTGTGTATGTTTACGTGTGTGTAAGTAGAATGTAGAAAGTAGAACTGTGCTTGCCTGCGTGTCTTTACCACGCGTGTGTGGGCCTGTGTATGAACGTGTGTGCATCCGAACATGCGTGTGTGTCCTCATAGTCATATTTGTAAAGCTCTCTCTTGGAAGTCGCTTTGGATAAAAGCGTCTGCTAAATGAAGACACGTATAGAAACACGTGTGCGCGAGCGTGTGCGCGAGCGTGTATGAACGCGTGTGCATCTGAACATGCGCGCGTGTCCTCGTAGAAACAGGCGTGCGTGAGCGTGTGTGCGCGGACCTTGCTGTGGCAGGGTGAGAAGGCCCTCTGGCGCAGCATGGAGATGCAGGGGGAGCAGTCGCCCGTGGTGCAGTTGTCTCCTATCCGGCGCGTGTGCTCCGTCTCCTCCGAGGTTTGAACCCTCCAGGCCTGCAGGAACAGCCCCATGTCGCCCACCTCCCGCACCACCGTGCCGTTGGGAAGCTTCAGGTCGTCCGCTGGGTTCCCGTCGCAGCAACCTGACACACCCCGGGGGGGAGAGAGAGACGTCATTGGTCGGGCCACGTTCACGCGTTAAGCTGCCACACGCTGCGGGATGTTTGTGTCCATGGCTGTGTGTGGGTGTGTTGTGGAGTGTGTGGGAATGTGCGTGCATGTGAGAGAGAGAGAGAGAGAGAGAGAGAGAGAGAGAGAGAGAGAGAGAGAGAGAGAGAGAGAGAGGGGCTGTGTGTGTTTAAACCTGTGTGGTGTGTGTGCATTTGTATTTAGATAGATTCCTCCTCTCTAACTGTTTCTTAAGCACGCTCTCATCTCCACTGCTGTCAGTGGCGGATTCTCATCAAGTCTCTCGGCCAAGTTTCAAGTTGGAGGCGTGTTCGGGCGAGTGTTATCATGGCGGAGGAAGAGTTACACGTTCTACGAATTGCAATAAATCCAAGGTTTGGCAACACTTTGGATTTTCCAAGAAAGATGGGCAATTTGACAAGACCCATGCAATTGGCAAGATGTGTTGTGCTGCTATGAAGTACACAGGCAGCACGGCTAATTGAGGTATTCACCTGAAGAGAGGCTACATGGTATTTGTATGGAGACGTCGGCCTCCCCCTCGGATTCAGCTATGGCTACAGTCAGTGGCTAGCTCCACCGGTACCCCTAGCAAGTAGGGAAGCTATTCTCCGAGAAACAAATCACTGTTGTGTACGACAAAGACGAGAGATAGCTGAGTCATTGAGAAAAACCTTAAAGTATGACGTTTGAGTTCAATTTAGTGTGTAGTGTTATGACAGTGTTTGCAGCAGCTTGTGACTGCCAGTAATAGTTTACCCATTTTTACATTCAGAGAACACATACAAAAGGAAAGAAGGACTGGTTTAAAGCAAGGTCCAGGCCTGATGTTATTTTATCTTTTCTCAGAGACTTTGTTTAATATGTGAAGTAAAACGTTCACTTTTTTCGTTAATTTATAATTTGCCGTCTGACAAAGAAATAAATCATAATGTATCATATTAAATTAGCATAGCATCATATTATTTTGCATCGCATCTCATTGAATCGCATCGTGTCGAATCGCACTGCATCGCAATAGGGGTGAATCGTATCGTATCACCGTAGTAGTTGCTTTCATCTATCTTTAATGCATCGGTATGTATCGTGTATCGCATCGTCCTCAGTGATGGAGACGCACATCCCTAGTGCGCACACATAAACGCTGTGTATTTATGCACCACTCGTTTGTGTGTGTGCGTTCGCATACATGCATACATGTGTGTGTGTGCTCACCACAGAGGCCTCTCGTAGGAGCAGAGGCGTTGCTGGGAGCCGTGTACTGCAGCACCATGATGCCTGTGCTGTGGTACCACTGGATGCTGACCCCTCCAGGGGTCTGGATCAGGTACATGCTGCCGGTGTCGTCCACGTGCAGAGACTGGCGGGAGAACGGCAGGCGGGCCGCTATGTGGTTCACGGACACCTAGACACACGCGCGGGGACAGACGCATGCAGACACACACACACACACAGCGAGTGAGACATGCAGACAAACATACACACAGACCCTTTTAGACACACACACACACACAGAGACACATGCAGACAAACACACACACATCCGCCGAGACAGACACAACGCATGCACACAAACATGAACACGCACGTGCCATACGCAAACGCACAATCGTCAGTATGATTGAGCGTGGGGTCGCTCACCTTGCGGTCGAGGCGGTTGAGAATGATCCTGTAGGAGGACGTGGTTATGTTCAGCTTCTTAAAACACAGGCCGGAGGTACCGCCCGTCGGGCTCTTGAAAGGAAGCGATAAAGAAGATTGAGGAGACCCAGAAGAGGGTACGAACGTTCAACGTCGAGCTCCTGAGAAAGCTTGAACCAGAGGGAGAAAGGTGGACTTACAGGCCGTCTGATAGAGTTGACACTCTGTAGAGGAAGCACAGAAAACACATCAGTGATTAACCACCACATTAGACCCCTCTGTTGTCTGACTAGGTAGGTTGAGGTGCAGTTCTATGAGCATGTGTGAAGCCCTCTGGGACATTGCTTGTAAGGGCTAAACAATGTTTATTTGATTTGATCCTGTAGCTCACATGCTGTACACACAGGGGCACACTGTGTGTAAGTGTGTGTGTAGCTGGCTGGTATGGAAGTGTGTGTGTGTGTGTGTGTGTACCTGGCTGGTGTATAAGTGTGTTTGTGTGTGTGTGTACCTGGCTGGTGTATAAGTGTGTGTGTGTAGCTGGCTGGTATATCAGTGTATGTTTACCTGGCTGGTATGTGTGTGTGTGTGTGTAACTGGCTGGTATGTGTGCGTGTGTACATGGCTGTTATGTGTATGTGTGTGTGTGTGTGTGTACCTGGCTGGTATGTGTACGTGTGTGCTGGCTGTTGTGTATCTGTGAGTGTGTGTGTGTGTGTGTGTATGTGTGTGTGTACCTGGCTGGTATGTGTGTGCGTGTGTACATGGCTGTTATGTGTATGTGTGTGTGTGTGTGTGTGTGTGTGTACCTGGCTGGTAGGGCACTTGTCCACGGTTCCTATGATGTTCTCTTTGGGCAGATGAACCAGGATGTAGGAGCCGTTATCATAGAGGGCCACGTTGTTCCCATCAAACGTGATCACACGCAGGTCCGACATCACCGAACAACGACCTGAAGCACACACACAGGAGAACACACACTGGAGATGAAGCCTCACGGTGTAAGCGTGCGTTGTGTGTGTGTGCGTGCGTGCGTTTCTGTGTGAGGGTGTGTGTGTGTGAGGGCGGAGCTCACAGGGGCACTGCCACTGGGGGCAGCAGGGGTCAGTGTTGGTGAGGATGGGCAGGCCCAGCAGGCTGCAGTGTGGGGCCGTGGTGCTGAAGCGACAGAGGGCGGACGCGTTGTGGAGGAGCAGCTCGCCGTTGAAGCAGATCAGCTCGGCACACTCATCGATCCTGTAGGAGTAGGGGGGCTGGGGAGGGCACACAGACACACACACACACACACAGAAATATATGCATACGTTCACACCCACACGCACAGGCATAAACACGTACGCACACACAGACATGGACACGCAAAATGAACGTGTGTACAGGCGCACACATCTGATAGATAACATGACGGTGCAGGAATAGATAGATGCAGTTAGACAGAGGTTAACATGACCCCCAGCTGTTTGATGGCTTCCAGCCTTCTCACTGGAGGAATGTAGTGGGAGTTCAGGGTCAGACACGAGACCAGGACCTCTCTGTCCCACCCATTTACAGCCCAGGTGTGTGTGTGTGTGTGTGCATCATAATGCCAGTTTAGCCTCTACCTAAGCCCACAGTTTGAAATTCCTATAGGACATACACACGCACAAACACACACACACACACACACACACACACACACACACACACAGACTTACTGTACAGGGGGATGTGGGCAGGGGGATGGGAGGAAGCGTGGTTGCTATGCTGACTTCTTCAGGTGTGGGAGTGGAAGTTTCAGGACTGGTGGCTGTCTCCGTGGTTACGGACGTGGACTCCGGGGTCTCAGGAGGCGATGTTGTGGTAGTCATAACTACAGTTGTGTCTACTGCCGTGGAGACGGAGGTGGTGTCTGTGGCGACGGTGGTCCGGGGAGGGAGAGTGACAGGGGTGGTGGTGGTGACAGGGGTTGGAGTGTGTGTGAAGGTGGTGGTCCAGGCCGTGGTGGGCTGTGTGGAGGGGAGGGGAGGAGGGGGCTGGGTGGAGGAGGTGGCGGGGGCAGGGGTGGTGGGGAGAGGGGAGGGGGTGGGGCTGGAAGTGGTAGAGGGGGTCAGGGTGGACGGAGGGGCAGGGGAGGAGGGCGGAGGAGGGGTGGAGGGGACAGAGGTGGCCGGGGTTCCCGTGATGCCTGTGGTTACCGTGGTCACGGTTGTCGTGGGTGCCTCCGTGGTGCTGGTGTGCACGGGAGGGGTGGGGGAAGTGGGTGAAGCTGTAGGCGGGGCCGGGGTGGTGGAGGGGGAGGGTGGCGGAGGAGGAGGAGGAGGGGGGAAGGGAGAGGGGGTGAGCGTGGTGGTGACACGCTCAGTAACTGGGGCTGTACGGCGCGTAGTGGTGGACCGTGCGGTTGTGGTTGCGGTTGCGGTGCTAGCTGTGGTAGGGGGAGCGGTACTGGTAGTGACTGTGGTTGAGGTTGTGGTCGTTGTCACGGTCGTGGTGGTGGTGGTGGGGACTGGAGTTGTGGTTGTGGTTGGGGCGGCGGTGGTTCGGTTAGACCGTGTCACGAACGCAAAGGGGGTCGGAGTGGGAGGGAGAGTGGCACCTAAAGAGAAAGAACTGAACTCAAACAGGGGCAGTACTGAACCTGCAACATTAAGCCTGTCATCCTTTACTCAATGTGCTCTGTTTTTGTTTCATGTGTCACTATGTGCCTGTCTGATTGTAGTCATTCATGTGCAGCACTGTGGTCAACTGCAGTTGTTTTTAATAGTGCTCTATTAATCATAAATCGATGGATTGATTGATTGAATAGTAGTCAATTATTGCCCAGGTGTGATTAATGCAGGAGTGCACACTTTCTGTGTGGACTTACAGTCCTCTGTGTAGACACACCTCCTCGTCACCTCATCCAGGACCATGTTTTTGGGGCAGCGTGGGAAACAGCCTTCCACCCTGCAACGCACACACACACACACACACAAATACACACACACCACACATCAACAACCACACGTCCATCCAAATCCACATGCACGCATACAAACACGCATGCGCACGTTTACACGCGCGTCTTGTGCGTGCAGGGGTGCAGAGGTGGAGGGTGGGGCTCTTACGGGGGCAGGAAGAGGCAGCGCGTGGCGTCGGGGTCGCTGCACGTGCGGACGCAGGGACTGGCGCAGGCTTGGTAGCGCCACTCACACATCATACGGTACGGGATGACAAAGCTGCTCTCTGCAGGATGGAGGGAGACACAGGGAGTGTCACCACATGATACTTGGTGTTACCAGCATGGAGTATAACCCTCCATGCTTCAGACAGACGTGTGTGTGTGTGTCTGTCTGTGTGTGTGTGTCTGTGTGTGTGTGTGTCTGACCCTCCAGCGTGAAGCTGCTGCTCGTCTTAAAGGCGTCTGAGTTGTCGTATCTCTGAGCACGTGCAGACACTCGAGTCAGTGTCAGGAACATTCCCGGCTGGCCAATCAGCTCGTAGGAGGCGTGGCGAGGCAGGAACAACCCCTGGTGCTTGATGAAGGAAGCCTTGCGAGCAAACTCCTCCTCCCGGCTCCAGTGCTCCAATTGGAGCCGTCCACGCCCAGAGACAACCAGGAAGTAGTTTGGCCGCTCTGCCGACTCCAGAGAGACCACTGGGAGACCTGAGAGAGAACGTGGGATAGGGTGAGACGTCGGTGAGGCACACGCGTGTGTGTGTGTGAGTGCGTGTGTATGTGTGATGCCCACGTGACGTGCGGTTTTTCAGCAGTCCTGAGGTGATCATGAAATTGAAGAGAAGTCCTGGAGGAGGCAGACCCCTGGAGCTCTCTCTGACCAGGGGGAACACCGAGCCACTGCTGCGATTCACCCCCAGCATGGTGTCGTTGTAGCCAGCGCTGACCAGGGAGAACGGCCCTTCACCCAACTCTGCACGGGAGACCGAGGAGGAGAGAGAGAGAGAGAGAGAGAGAGGAGAGAGAGAGAGAGAGAGAGAGAGAGGAAGAGGAGAGAGAGATAGGGATGGAGATGGAGAGAGGAGGAAGAGAAAGTGAGAGACTGGAGGGACTGAGGGTGGTCCTCAGAATGACTGTTATTATGTCTTATACAAGTCTGTACTCTCATACATACCCTGGTTATAGTATTCACAGTCATAGGCTGGAAGACGGGACAACAATCATAGGTTAGAACTGCAGTGCAACACATTTCGGTTGATAAATCAGTGGAGGAGAAGAGAATACTACGTGTTTGAGAATGTGTGTTTGTGTAGTGTATGTACACCCCACACACAGAAAGAGGTGCGTGTGGCTGGGATTGTGTGTGGCTGCATTCAGGGCGTCGGGTGACCACCAAACGATGTGGTGACAGACACAGAGAAGGATATGAGAGGAAGGGGGGGCACGCAACAGTGGAGCGATAGCTGCTGGATACCAGGCTGAGTGAGTGTGTGTGTGTGTGGTGTGTGGTGTGTGTGTGGTGTGTGTGTGTGTGTGGTGTGTGTGTGTGTGTGTGTGTGAGTGTGGTGTGTGTACTCACGGCAGACCGAGGGGGACCTCCAATGGACAGTGATCCCCTGCTGGCAGCACTTGTGTGCGTAAGCAGCGATGGAGGTACACAGACACTCGCAGTCCCCCCCGCGGTTACAGTTGCAGGTGTCCGTCAGACAGTTCCTATAGAACCAGGCCACATCCACCTGGGTGGGCGACACACACACACACGCACACACACACACACACTGTGGGAACGGCAGGTCATTGTTCAGTAGGCGGGCAGGGGGACAGGGGAGGTCATTGGGAGGTAGTGATGATCAATAATGCAGATGGAGGATGAGCGGCGGAGACAACAGCACAATGAGATATGGGTCACACTCCAGGGGATCGGATGAGCGCTGTCACACACACACACACACACACACACACTTCGATAACGAGCTCCTCATGCAAAGGGATGCAGAGAAATGTGTGTGTGAGTGCGTCGGTCTGAGGTCTGCGTTGTTTGTTCTAAGAAAGCACATCCTGACGAGCCCTCGTTATTATTGGCACTGATTCTAATTCCACGCTCGGTTATTTCAGCTGTGAAAAGAATCCGTTTATCCAGCGCGGAGCTGATGATCTGACCTGGTCTTCACCCACAGAACTGGAGATATGAAAGCTGTCTCTGTTTAAACCCTCCCACATAGCTTGTACCTGCCCTAAATGGCTGACACGGGCAGGATGACTGGGAGAGCATACCTCCGTTAAGATGGTCCAGTCACTGTTGACTGCGCTTGCCCGATCGGATCAGGCAAACCTACAGCGCCATCTACTGGACACACAGAGAACGGCACAATAATGCCGCTTAAAACCCCGCCCAAACGATACGAGGCGTGCCCACTCTGGATTTTCAAATGCGCGTGCGCTGGTGTGTGTGTGTCATTGTGTGTGGTGTGATTGTGTGTGAGTTTGAAATGTGTGTGAGTGTGTGTCTGTGTGTGTCTGTGTGTAAAGTATTAGATGTCTGTGGTATTTGGTGTTTACCTCTGAGGAATAGAGCTCAAACACCGGCATCAGATAAGAATCGTTCCCATAGCCCCCCGCCAACCCAACCTCCTCCACTGTGAGAAGGATAACCTTTACGCAGCTGCTAAACACTCCTACCACACTGTGTGTTCGTTTGTGTGTGCGTGTGTGTGACTTAGCGACGTGCGCGAGGCCGCGGATGCCTTGGTTTGTGTTGCGGGTGTGTATGCCGTACAGTACGAGTGTGTGTGTTTGTACTCACCACGTTGTGACAGGGGGCAAAGACGTCGCTGTAGAGCAGAGCACACTCTCTCTTGGCGTACGGCTGTCTGCCCAGGTCCCCTTCGCACGGCCGCTTCACCACTTCGTCACTCTCACACTGACACACACACACACACAGAGAGGGAGAGAGAGTGTCTGCTTTCTCTTAAATATCACGGCAGACCCCAGGGAAGGCTAGGCAGACGGGGAGCTGGGCAGAGGGAGGTAAGTCTGGGAGGTGGGGGGGTGGCCGGGGGTGGGTGGGGTAAAGAGATGCATCCAGGTATCAGTGCTGCTACTGTACCTGCTGGGCCTACCTGTCCCAGGGCCCAGCTGTCCCCGAAGCTCTGGGCGTTGTTCACCTCCATGTGGCTGGAGGTGGTCATGTCGTTCACCGTCACGCTGTCAAAGTTCCCACACAGCCCGTTGAGGAGACCCTGGGCACGTACACACACACGCACACATGCAGAAAGACAAACATGCAGACGTGTTCAAACTGAGGTTGAATCCGGTCGAAACCCAGAGTTTTAAACTCAAACTCTTTTTCCGAGAGGTCGACCTCCTGACCTTCCATTGCGGCCCGGCTCTGATGTGCACGGTCGTTTTGCGGTCCCAGAGCACGGTCAGGTCCTGGTTGGAGAAGTGGACCACAGTGTAGTAGCCCGCCTTCCACAGCTCAAACTCGGACCCTCTCCCTACCACAGTGGCAGGGCTCTGGAACAGCGGACAGAGACACCAGGACACCACAAGGGTCAGGAACACCAAACAGGCCTCCAGCCCCCGAGTCGACACAAGCGGGGAGGTGTGTGTGTGTGTGTGTGCGTTTACGTGTGTGTGGGTGGCGTACAGGGTTGCCGGAGTTGTCGCTGAAGTAGATCTTGGTGAGGCCCACGTGGATGACGAGCATCTTCATGCAGACGATGCCGCTCTCGTAGCAGTCTTTGTTCTGGGCTACGATGGACACGTCCGCCTCCCCGATGCTCTGGAGGCGCGGGAAGGAACCACACAGAAACGGGCTGACGTCAGCACACCAGCCCCTTTCATTCTGCTGCCTCGTTCCTCCAGGGGGGACCAAGATGGCCACCGGTGGGCGGGCAGGCGGGCAGGCAGGCAGGCAGGCAGGCAGGCAGGCCACACAGCGGTGGTTTGAAGTGGAATGTCGGCTAATTCTTATTCTAAGATCCCTGAGAGCTCCGGAGCTCCTGGGGTTTGGGCTCAACACTGCTCTCTTTGTGCCTGCACGGCCTCGCACCGCGTCCGCTGGCGTTCCCTCGAACCACGCGGATGCACACGCATGCGCGGGGGACACGCACGCACACACACACACACATACACACCTCACACGGCTCTAATTAAAAAACACTCTTTCCCCCCCGAGATTAGAGTCCGTCGGATCCGCTTTCCTAGATCCCAATCAGACGCAGTCAGGAAGCGGCAGATAGGCTCTTCCCCTCGGCCTTCCCCGCCCACACATACACCCCTCGCGCACGCAACACACACACACACACACATCAACACACAACCCTCCTCACACACGCAACACACACGCACACGTCCATACACACAAACACACACGCATTCAAACACGTCCACGCATCCGTACGCTCACCCGAGTGCACATCGACACACAACATTTCTCACACACGACACTCCTCTCTCTCTCTCTCACACACACACACACACACACACACACACACACACACACACGCACACACACACACACACACTGACCTTCAGCAGGTAGACCTGGCAGTCTGAGTAGTAGTCATATTCCAGACCGTCGAAGGTGTGGTAGTGTCTGTCGCTGTAGACGGTACACACCGCCGGGCAGGGAGAGTAGCTGCAGTTGAAGTAGCCCCTGTGACACACACTGAGGAGACAAAGAGAGGCGGGTGAGGGGGACCAGGATACTACACAAGCATGTGTGGTGAAGAGGGGCTTGGTTGGGTTGGGTGGGTGTGTACCATCTGTAGCAGGGCGTGTCCACCGTCTCCCCAGGCAGATACTCCAGACCCAGCCAGGCACACGGACAGTTATCTGGGTAGTAACACTCCCCATGGTGCAGAACCAGCCTACACACACACAGTAACACATCCTCAGAACAGGAGAACACCATCTATATTTTAGAACTTCGTCCCGCTCGTACCACAGACAGGGGGCGACAGAGAGCCGGGATAAAATCAAACCCGTTGAAACAGGTGCGTGTCGTGCGTCACACGGGCTCGTCTAGAGAGGGTCTCACCCTGGGGGGGCAGACACAGCCAGAGACGCAGGGCGTGTTCGGGGGACAGGTCAGGTTCAACATCAGGTTACGACAGGTGACCTCACAGGCCACGCCCCCTCGCTGGTCGGTACAGCTGTGGTACACCTTCCCCTCAGGACACTCCCCTCGCTGTGGCTCCTCTGAGACACACACACACACACACACACGCACGAATGTATACACAGACATGTACACACACAAATGCACAGTCCGGTCTGGGAAAAGCCTTTGAGGAGTGAGTCTGGGAAAAGCCTTTGAGGAGTGAGTCTGGGAAAAGGCTTTGAGAAGTGAGTCTGGGAAAAGGCTTTGAGAAGTGAGTCTGGGAAAAGGCTTTGAGAAGTGAGTCTGGGAAAAGGCTTTGAGAAGTGAGTCTGGGAAAAGGCTTTGAGAAGTGAGTCGGAGCAGGCGTGGGAAACGAGCTCCGACTCGAGACACAGAGCTATGAATATCAGTTAAGAACAGAGCTTGAAACGGCCCCTTTGTTGCCGCGGGGCAACAGGGAAGGAGAGGAGGAAGGATGGAAGGTATGGTTTACCTCTCTCCTCTGGCACACACTCCATCTTCCCGTTCCTGCACAGGCTGTCGAAGAGGGAGGAGGAGAGAGAGACCGAGGGAGAGAGGAGTGCGATGCCGTTACAAAGTAAGGCTTGACACGTCCAGAAAGATATAGAACATGAGAGTTACTGCCCCCCCCCCTCCTTCCCCGAGCATGGCTGCTGACTCACCAGGGGCCAGAGGCGCTGAAGGACACCTCCCCCGGCTGGAACACCCCTCCCATGGAGTAGCAGTGGCACTGGGACCTGGGTGGTGGACACAGCACAGGACATGTGACACAGCCACCATCGGCAAGTCAACACTCACGTCCGCCCCTCTGGACGCGCACCTTGCAGAGATTCATGTACGAGGCATGATAACGTGTGTGCGTGTGCGTCATGGGAAGGCTCACTGCTGCACGCAGCGCTGCCGTGCGTCATCGTAGTATGTGTTGTCGCTGCAGCCACACCCCTCCGCACAGTCGTCACGGTTACACGTCTCGGCGTTGGAGAGGGAGCGGCAGGAGCGTCCGCAGGAGGACGTGCAGGAGTGGTACAGCATCCCTCCTAGACACACCACGCCTACACACACACACACACATACATACATACAACACACATACACACATACATACAACACACATACACACGTACACACACACACACACACACACATACAACACACATACACACGTACACACACACACAACACACATACTCACATACACATACAACACACACACATACATGGATGTACACAACATACACATCCTACATCATACATCATACACCTCAAAATACACATTTTGAGGTACAGTACAGTACACACCTTCTGCCCTCCCCAAGACACACACACATTAATCACAGCAACATACACGACAGACACTAGGCTATGGGCTACATCTACGTCTGAAGCCACTCCTTCTGGCCCCCCCGTCCCCCCCGGACCTACCGCACTCGGACACGTGCGCTCTGAAGTTGACGGCGACGCCGTGTTTGGAGCAGAGGTAGGCGTAGTGGGCGAGGGCCGTGCACAGGCAGGCGTCGCCGCAGCTGCAGGCCTGGTAGCGACACTGCTGCTGGTACACCGAGGGACTGATGTAGCCGTGGCACGGAGCGAACACACTGCCCAGGAGCACCTCACACAGGGAGGCGTAGAACACTGGTACACACACACACACATATACACACACACAAGCACACACACACTGTTTTCAATGTGTGTCTGTTAGTTGAAGAAGGTTTAAGGGGTGGAGGTGTTGCCAGGTTGGACGTCACGCACGCACGTAAGCACACGCAAGCTTTTCATACGCATCAGTGGAAGGGGGGGGCGGGGGGGGGGTTTAAGGGCGAGGGGGTTGCCAGGTTGGCATTTACCGTTGTGCAGGTTCATCTCACAGGGGTCGATGATGGGCAGGTTGACAGGAGCAGAGCAGGCGGAGGAGACCCTCCAGGCGTTAGCATGTAGCTGGGGCGTCCCTTCTATCATCCCAGCAGGGGACCTAGGGAGAGGGGGGGAGGGAACACCATCGTCAGCCTGGCTCAACGTCACTGACGTGGCAACGCTGTCAGGGAGACAACAGGAAACGGCAGGTCTCCTCACAGGAAGTCGTCGCGCAGGTTGCCGTTGAAGGTCCCGCACAGGCCGAGCGTGGAGCCCCGCCATTGGCTGTCCAGGTGCAGGTAGACCCGCCCCCCGCGGCCGCCGAACTGCAGGCGCAGCCCGAGAGACGCCTTCAGCTGCACGAACACCGAGGTCAGCCGATGCACCTTGACGGCATCTACACACACGCAGACACACACACAGAGACAGACACACACACACAGAAACCCACAGACACACACATCAAACACACCAAAAGCTTTTTCTTCAAGTTCTGTTTCTGTTGCCTATGTGAATCCTGTAGAGATCAGTGCAGCTTGACCCTGAGTGTGTCCTACCGTCAGCGTAGGGAAGCACAGGGGCGGGGTTGACCCCTATGAGCACCTCCCCATCCCGGGTCAGAGTCACCTGACGACTCACGTCCTCGTCCAACACCACCGTCACCGACTGGATACACACCTGCTGCTGCTCACATACATAGGACAAGGTCACCGCCAAGCAGGGTGTGTGTGTGTGTGTGTGTGTGTGTGTGAGAGAGAGAGAGAGAGAGAGAGAGAGAGAGAGAGAGAGAGAGAGATGGGGGAGCATCTCTGCA
This sequence comes from Mallotus villosus, assembly GCA_903064625.1. Taxonomy (NCBI): domain Eukaryota; kingdom Metazoa; phylum Chordata; class Actinopteri; order Osmeriformes; family Salangidae; genus Mallotus; species Mallotus villosus. The sequence goes on along the minus strand of CAEFZP010000528.1, from coordinate 35,751 downwards.
CAGAAGGTCACACACAGGAGGAGAGGTTACCTCTGGGCAGGTGGTGTGTGTGTGTGTGTGTGTCTGTACCTCTGCACAGGTGGTGTACTGCAGTGTGACGGTGAATCTGCTGCTGCCGCGGCTCTTGGCCAGGACGTACTGACACGCTCCGGGCTGCAGGAACATCCTGCCGTCAAACGACGTCACAAACACGTGACCCACCACAGAACACTCTCCTGGAGAGAGAGAGGAGAGAGAGGGAGAGAGGGAAAGAGAGGGAGAGAGGTGTGGATGGGTGTGTTGAGAGAGGGAGAGAGAGAGGCAAAAAGAGAGAGGGGGAGAGAGGGAGATTGAGGCCGAGTCCCAGAGAGAAAGAGAGAGAGAGAGAAGAGTGTGGGAGATATTAAAAGACAAAGGGGGCGAGGACAGTGAGGGTGAGACAAAGGGAGAGGGACAGTGAGAGAGCGAGAGAAAGAAAGAAACCGCGAAAGAGAGAGAGAGAGTGAGGGAGGTGAAAAGAAAAGAGCTGACTCAGTGACACCCAGCCATGAGACACTTTACCAGCTTTCCACCCTAATTCTGCTGCTACAGAGCTGGGCTGGGGGCGCTACAGATTCAGCAGAGATACTGTACCATCTCTGGTAGCTCAGGGTGGCTCACCTGTACAGTTGCTCCCAGTGCAGTTCCACACTCCCCCCATACACACACTGCAAAAACAACACCGCTTTCTGTCAGCACAGTCAAAAACCAGTATCGAGAGGGAGATACTGTACACTCATACACACACACACTCACCACACACTGCAGCCCTGCTCCAGTACATGTCCCTGTGTGTATGAGGTGCCATGGTACACACAGGGGCACTGAGACACGGCGATACACGTCCCGTTCTGGAGGATCAGACCTGGAGAGAGAATCAACAACAGACACCTGGAACTGGAGGAGAAAGCAACGGAACGACAGAGCAATGGAAAGAAAGACATGAAAGGCTAAAAAGAGTGTACTTTTGTGTGTGTGTGTGTGTGTGTGTGTACCATCAGGGCAGTAACAGCCGTCCAGGCAATGCAGGTTGGTTCCAAGACACTCCTTCTCAAAGGTGCAGGTGGGAGGACAGCAACTGATACAGTCTCTATGGACAAAACTCTCCTCACAGCCATCATCTACACACACACACACAGACACACACACACATAATGACTAAGCAATCAGCGTGAGACACGGAGAGGTGTGTATGCCGTGTGTGGGTTCTTACTGCAGGAGGGGAAGCTGTCTCTCCACTCTCTGACGGGGTATCCCACATGAGAGCAGGCACGTGTGTACTCAACTAACACACGGCAAAAGGTCTCCTCATCATCTGAGCTGAACACACACACACGCCAGCCAACATGCACACACACACACACACATGTCATTGTTAAGACCACAGAGAGAGAGTAGTTGAGACAGGTTATGGAAGAGAGAGCGTGACGCTGGAGTGTGTTGACTTACACACACAGGTCAGAGACACAGCTCGCCACGAAGGGGTTGGGGTCGATGTTCTCATGGCAGGACAGGAAGGGGAAGAAGAGCAGAGCGCTGCACTTCTCTATGGCGTCCTGCGATCACACACACACATGCAGGCACATACACACACACACGTACACACACAGAGACACACACACACACACACACACACACATATACACACACACACGTACACACACAGAGACACACACACACACACACACATATACTCACACACATACATACATACAGACACATACACATATACACACATATACTCACACACATACATACATACATACAAACACACACATATATACACACACAAGCACACACATTCTCAGAAGAACACACACAAACATACACAGAAACACACAACCCGTCAAGGAGGTGAACACACCCCTGAGCTAAAGCAGTGGTCGGCAGCAGGGGCGTTCGCTGTGGATCTTACGTCCATGTCGGACTCTGACTGGCAGGGCCCGCTGAAGTCCAGGTCCACTGAGGGACAGGCTCTCTGGTGGGGGAGGTCCAGGGACCAGCTGTTACCAAACACCACCGGTTCCTCTGTCAGCACGCCTGCACACACACATACACACACACATACACACACACATACACACACACATACACATACACACGCGCACAAATATTGGGTACAGCTTTGCTTGTGGGGATTCCAAATTCTAAATCCTGTTTTCCCGACCCCCTCACCCTATATCTTTAACCTTAATCCTAACTTTGACCTGACCTTGACCTTAACTGTAACCAACAAACCTAACCTGAACCCTAAACCTAACCTTAGCTCCTATCCTTACACACAGACACACATTTATCTGTCTGTGCAATGCAAGCTACAGCAAGAAAAACAACATGAATATCAGAGCTGAGTTAGTGAGCTGTAACAATGGACTATGATTGCAGTTGTGTGTGTTGGAGTGTGTGTTGTGGTGTGTATATCGCCAGAGATAGACAGGTTTACGTTTACTCGCTCATCCCTCACACACAAGACTCATCTCATACCCTCCTCTCCTCCTCTCCTCCTCTCCTCCTCTCCTCCTCTCCCCTTCCTCTCTCTCTCCTCCTCTCCTACCCTCCCCTTCTCTCTCCTCCCCTCTTCTCCTCTCCTGTACACCCCTTCTTTCCTCTTCTCAGACCTACAGCCCCGGGTCAGGTTACAAGACCTGGGGGAGAATTCCTGCTCCTTACAGCTTGACAAAGACAGCCTATCAGCTCGGGCTGTCTCCCCTGCCCGTCCCTCCCCGGGTCCTCCCAGCGCCACCGCCGCCATAATTGTCTTGAGGTGGTGTTGAGAGTATAATAATAATAATTGTGAGTGATTAGGTGAGGAGAGACTGGATAAGAGGGGGAGTGGCCGGTCAGGCTGGTCCTACCACGGGGAGTGGTGAGGTCATCGCTGGCCAGGTGGTTGAAGTTCCCACACAGGCCACAGGGGGCGCCCTGGTGCTCCTCGCTCATCTTCACATACACTCCGGAGCTACCGTCCCACGCCAGCGAGAAGCCAAACACACTCTTCACCAGGAGGTAGTCAGCCAGGCGCTCGATGAACACCCCACCCACGGTCTGGGGCAGACTCAGCCTACACCACACACACACACACGTCACGTACACACACCTTTATTGGAACAACATGGAAATATGAGGGGGAAAGGCTAGAACACCAACAGCCTCCCTCACACATACCTGCGGCCTCCTTGGTGGACCTGGTACCCTGAGATGTGGATCTCCTCCTCGTTGGGGAAGAACAGACTGAGAGCCCGAGGACATGAATACACACTTCCCCGACAAGACCGACTGTTATGGACCTGAGAGAGAGGACAGACAGACGACAGACAGACGACAGACAGACAGACAGACAGACAGACAGACAGACAGACAGACAGACAGACAGAGAGAGAGAGAGAGAGAGAGAGAGAGAGAGAGAGAGAGAGAGAGATAGAGAGAGAGAGAGAGAGATAGAGATAGAGAGAGAGAGGAGAGATAGCAGAGCGATGAGAGAGAGATCGAGCGAGACGATAGCGAGAGAGAGATACTCGAGCTAGATATCTGCTATCTCTCTGCTCGCTATCTCCTCATCCAGCTCTCTCGAGCGCTCTCTATCTCTCGCTCTCTCGCTCTCTCTCGCTCTCTCTCTCTCTCTATCGACTCGCTCTCGCCTATCTCGATCTCGTATGTTAGTATTCATTTCGGTGATAAAGATGAGCCTGCGTGTGTAGTCGTTCCAAAAAGCCATGTGGAGAAGCACTGAGTACAGTACACCTGCCAGCCAACCTCAGGGACGCGTGTGTTGTGAAGCGGCACCAAGTCCTCTTACCCAGACAGTGTACTGAGGCGTAGCAGAGTGGCAGTCTTGGGCCAGGATGTAGGAGCATCGTCCAGGGTAGTAGAAGTAGATGCCATCAAACGTCTCATAGTGGTGCTGTCCCCAAGACCTGCAGATGCCATCCCTGTCCTGACCCTGGTTAGGGACTGGGCAGCCATGACAGAGACACATCCTATCACTACTAAATAGAGGTGACAGACTGTGCACAACTGAGTTTAAATCAAATGAATGACAACATTCATTTGATTTCTCTTAAGGATGCTATAAAGCAAATTCCATGATTTGCTTCTCAGTGACGCACTGAAATGTGGAGTTAGACCGTCGAACAGTTTCTCTTCCGTTATGAGCTCAGGTTTTGTACAGGCAGGGCAAAAACCCAACCCTACAACGTCACAGCCACCTATCTACGTCAGATCACAGACGGTTGCATTTTGTTACTCAGCTGGTAGGATGCAAACACAAAGTAATTAACTCATAAAACAGTCTGCAGATAGGTCTGTTCTGATATCTGCAATTGATTTAGCTAGTGTTGCTGCTGTTGCTAAATTCAATCAATTGTAGAGGGCGGAGCTTCAGCTCCTTCAGGCGACACGCCCCCCCCAGTCTCAAGCAGAGTGCTTGACTGCAGATTTTCTCACGATTTCAAAGCCTAATTAACATACTTGTCTGTGGGGTTTTTTTCATTCAAATTGAGATGGATCGTTAACAACACATTCGTCTGTAGTGTGATGAACTTAAAAACTCATTTTCAATTCCACTTTAGAGCATCTTTAATAGTAAAATCCTCAAATGGACACTTTTACCATAAACATCCCAACGGACTCTTTCATCTCCTGTCCCATCCTAAACCCCTAAGTCCATGCCTGTGTGGGTGGGCATGTGGGAAGGGTGCCAACTATCTAAAAGCAGCTCAGTTTCAGGAAACTCCCTCATCCCTAGCAGGCCAAGCCAAGACTGCACTGCCCCATAGCGCGCTTCCCAGCATGCCCCACACACACACACACACACAACCATGCCACAAGCTCTGTCCCAATATCGTTACATAAATATGGGATGTATAGAGTTTGAACACATACAGAACTTGCTGGATACAGGACAAACTATATGGATTGTCTGTGGGCCACAAAGTGCAAAGTGTAAGTGGGTATAACCTTTACAGTGCCTAACTGTCTAGGAGCAGGAAGTAGACATCTGATGTATAAGGACTCTGTAGTCAACAGAAACTAGAAACCAGCTACGTTCTAATCCTACTGGCTTAGTCACAGACGCTACATCTAACTTATAGGTTGAAGGGAACCTGTGTGTGAGTGTGTGTGTGTGTGTGTGTTTGTGTTTGTGTGCACGGTGCGTGTATATAATCTGTATGAGTAGTTTATTAACATTTGCTGACGGATGTGAAGTCTGACCAACCTCATAGAATTACTAACAGCCCTCCTCCCGCCCCACCCCACCCAGACACCCACACACATCATTCCCAGACAACACGGTTCAACTACAGTACATATGACCTTTTGTGACATATGTGCTCTTTGAAAGAAGAGGATGTGTGTCTGTTACTTACTGATCTGGCAACGATCTCCCAGGGCCTGAAACTGGGCACAGTCACACTCTCCGTCCTCCTGACACCAGCCTCCGTTGAGACATCCACAGTACTCTGGGACGAACACACACTGATGACTTTATCTGTGGAGGCTGTCACAGCGGACATTGTGCGGGTGTGTGCGCTCGCGTGTGGTGCGCGGCGCGCGCGTGTGTGTGGGTACCTGAGGAGGCGTCTCTGGCCGTGTAGTTGTGAAGAACACCGCGAGGAAACGTCGCTTCCGGCAGAAGAGGCCTGAAAGTCTGGAGGGAAACCAAGGGTTAACCCTAACCCAAGCTGTGGTCTCACCGTCCATCTTGTGGCGTGACGTGTGTGGACCTGGTTCTGCGTGTTCGTGGTTGTCTGCGTGTATGGCTCTTCAAAGAGGGCTTTGTGCTGCCTCTGGTGTTGTGTATGAGGGTGCCCTGACCTCCCGCTAGTTCTCTTAGGTATAGTGTACCAACCTCCTCCCCAAGGAGATCCCGTTTCCTCCGAAGTGCATTAGCCCTTCTGCAGTCACAAACACACACATTAGGGGGATAACAACTCAGGGGGGAGAGTTAAGTGCACTTTACACCATTTAGCAGCATACGTGCACACGCACACACACGCACAGGGACACACGGATACACAGGATGATGACTCCTTGTCAGACGTTAATTAAAATAACAACAAATTACTATTATGTGAAACCAGCAGAATAATACGGACATTTAGGATTGAATCAAGAATAATGGAGATGGTTTTCACTCTCACCTTTGCAGTCTTGTTTCTGCCTCTGATAGCTGGCTGTGAGCTCCTGAACAAAACAGATACTTTCCCCAATATTACACATCGCCGATTTTGGCCTAACCGTTTTAACGCTGGGGTCAAAAAAAGTTTTTTTATGATTATGGAGCGGGTAATTTTGCTAGGTTGCTAAATTAGAAGGTAAACTATTCACATCAAATAAATAATCTCAGTCAAAGTCAAAACTGTTTTTCTTCAGAAAATAAATGTCTTCGTCAGAGCAATAAAAGTAAAATTGATAAAGTCAGTGGAATGGAATAACGCGTTATTTTTTATTGTGGCGCTGTTTAACCTGCTTAAACTGAATCTTGTATACTAATGGACATACTTACCCTCTCTTATAAGCAGTTGAAGTATTGATAACGATAGAAGAAGAAACTGTTGTTCTATCCGCTTTACGTTCATCTCAGAGTCCAGACCGAGTCCCACCGAAACATTAACGGTGCATTGCAGAGGACCAGGGAGGTAGAGGAGGAGGATGTCTCTATCTTTGACCGATCTTCCCGCTGCTCAGATCCCAGCGCTCACAGGTAGACTATGTGGTCGCGACAGCCTCTTGGGTGGATGACGAGTGCAGTTCACCTGCGAACAGGTGGGTTCCGGTGAAGCCTACGACCGTTTCTATCAGATTTGAGAAAATGGCATTAAAGTGCGTGCGCTGTATCCAGACTGTTTATGGTCTGCTCAGCCGAAATTGGTATTAGTAAAATTGGTACAATTTTGGGGGGGGGGAATTACAAAAAGTCAAAGTAAAAAAGTGAAAAGTCTATTATCATTAGTAACTAGCAGTTCTAAAGCAACTATATGTTATCCCTTCACCTGACCAGCTGGACTGGTGTGTCTACTTAAGTATATTGACCAGTAGAAATTGACCAGGGGATTTGAAAAGTATATCTTGGGCTGTTGTCGTCGTCATGGTGTGATATGTCTCTCTCTGCTGGTCAGTGCTGTGAACTTCAATCTGGACACAAGCTCCATCAATGACCAAGGACAACAGTTTTGTAAGATAACCAACCTCCACAGGGGAAAAATGGATAATAGTTTATTAGCATGACATACACATTTATATTTCACATATCAGTTTCACCAATGTGTGTGTGTGTGTCTGTGGGCATGTTATAAGGGGGGGAGTGGAAGATAGAAGAGCAAAAGTCATGGAATCATTTTAGGCAGTTTGGGATTTATGGATTCCTTAATGGGGTGCAGGTGTAGAGTTAGAGGGTTATTTCTTGTTGGACAGTTCAGCATTGACTTCCTCCTCAGATTTCAAGACATGCCATTGGGCAATAGGCCTTCGGGGGTTGTCCAGCATGTCCGACCAATGGCGTAGCTCAGTCCCAGTGCTGGCACTCCCCAGAAAAACTTTCCCTATGGCGTCGTTCTTTCCAATCTTATCATAGTCCAACACCGTCACTGCTACTTGTACTTTCTAGAAACACACAAAAACATGCCTATTATCATACGCTACAACACACATCAACCACATGATGCTGTGTGTGTGTGCGTGCGTGTTCTCACCGGCATCTGTTCTAATGTCACCTCAAAGCTGAAGGACTCGTTGAAATAAGGGTTCAGAGTGTTCTTCTTGGTGCTCGTTTTCTTCTTCTTCAGTCTCTTCCCATTCTGCAGCAGGTGGATCTTCACATATGGATCTGAAACAGAACACACACACACACACGCCTTAGCACGGCTCTGCCTGGAATAACTCAGTCCAGCCCAGCCTAGCACAGCCCTGCTCTATCTAGCCCAGCCCAGCTATGCTCTGCCCTGCCCAGCCTAGCACAGCCCTGCTCTATCCAGCACAGCCCAGCCCTGCTCTATCCAGCACAGCCTAGCACAGCCCTGTTCTATCCAGCCCTGTCCAGCCCAGCCCAGCTAATTCTGGAGGTGCTGATTACTTGTACGCTCAGTTTGGAAGCAATGTACAGTGGACCTGTTCCATGGCTCACCTGACAACCCGCCCACATCCATCTTCTTCAGGTTTTTAGCCTCCAGCACGACGACGGTCAGCTTGCCTGCTGTAGGAACATACCTTAAAGACAGGCAGATGTCACCTAAACGCTCACTCTGAGAGAGGGAGAGAGAGAGAGAGAGAGAGAGAGAGAAAGAGAGAAAGTGTGACAGAGAGAAAGGGAGGGAGAGAGACCATGACCAGTGTTTGGTTTGCTGATCTTGTCACGTGACCACCTTGTCACGTGACCACCTTCCTTGTTCACCACTTGATTGACATCCACTCTCACCTCCTCCTTCTCAGCTTTCTGCACGTCTCTCCATTCTTGGGTCATGTGGCTGAAGTCCACACTGCTCATTGGTACCCTCACCGCACCAATCGCGTCATGTTTGGAGAAACGGTCAAAGTCATACACGGTCATCACCAGAGTCCTGCCACCTAGCTCGGAGTAGGGCACCTACACAAAAGGAACACACACACATCCACATACGGAAACGTCATTACGGCATCTAGGGATAATGCCTTCTGAAGGTTAGGTTTCCGGGTCAAGGGTCAGGAAAGGGATAATAACCTTAAATGTGAAGTTCTCATTGAAGGTGGGGTTGAGGGTCTTCCTGTGGACTTTGGTCTCAAACTTCCTCTTCCTGTCTGGTTGCAGGCACACTTTAACATAGGGGTCAGAGCTGCCTCCCATGTCCATGGCTGGGAGGTCACACGCCTGCAGAATCCCTACTGCCAACTATAGTTAGAGAGAGGGAGGAGAGGGAAAGAGGGGGGGGAGAGAGAGAGAGAGGGAGAGAGGGAGAGAGGGAGAGAGGGAGAGAGGGAGAGAGGGAGAGAGGGAGAGAGGGAGAGAGAGGGAGCGAGAACCAAGAAAAGAGGACAATTCACATTCGCTGCCGGCGGAAGGTGATCGATTTGACTCAACTTGGTGTGCACAGTACTGTATGTGTGTGTGTGTGTGTGTGTGTGTTACCGTGTTCTCTGTGAAGTTGTAATCCAGTGAGAATTCCAATTTCCCCAGCTTTTCCTCCTCTTTGGGCTCTTCTTCTTTGTCACTCTTAGTTAATCCCGTCTCTCTGTCACCCTCATCCTTCAGAGGCTGGAGCAGGCGGGCACACACACACACACACACACACACAATTACCTCCAAACGGATAAATCACGACTCGTGAGACACACCCACTACCCACAGTCTTGTTGCGTCTTCACAGTTGTCACAGGCTCTGGTCATTTATCTGTTATCGTTTGAAGGTGACCAGCATGTTTTGTTTACGAGTGAAAGAGCCCTAGAAACCTACAGTACAGGAGAGCATGAACAAGGTCCATTACTCTTAACACACACTGACAGCTTTACCCATCCCGTACGACCCATGTGTCGGGACTTTGATACATTGCAAGGGCAACCCATCTGCAGGGAGTTTGTGTGCGTGAGTGCGTGTGTGTGTGTGTGTGAGTGCGTGTGCGTGTGTGATGAGCGTGTGCTACCTCAGTGTGGCCTCCCTCCATTTCCGTGTCCATGTCAATGCCACTCTTGCCCTTCTCTCTTCCCTTCTTCTCCTTGTCCTTGTCCTTCCTCTTCAAGCATTTCCTCCACACACACACGCAGCATGACAGCACCACACACACGCTCACCAGACAGAGAGCAGCCACAGCCCACGACGGCACTGCCAGCACACACGAGATTGAATACAGTGTTTGGTTCTACTGGACAGAATCTAGTGGAATCACATATCTTCCGTTGCTTTGTCATCTTCTATCATCCATCCATCCATCCATCGATTCACTCACTCACTCACTCACTCACTCACTCACTCACTCACTCACTAAAACTATCTAACCCCAGTCATGGGTCTATTCTAATTGCTGGTGCCCTGTACTCACAGTGGAGGTGTTGTATCTCACTCATGAACTTCCTGTGGTCCTGTCCTCCTGGCTGGCCCCTCCCAGATTCCGGGGTTGCGCTGCCATTGGTGGGCAGTAGGGGTGTCGTGAAGGGGCTGGGCACAGCCGGAGCTGCACGACGATTGCCTGTCATCCCTTACGGCCTGTCAGTACACACAGAAACAAAGGGATCAGTACACAAAACCGGTGCCTCTACGGAAATGAGGTTGGATAGTGCATAAGGACTGTCCTACTGGAGCACCAGTGCTTCTTCAAACCTACAAACGTACACTCACACATACACACACACACACACACACACATTAAAAGACATGCACATGGGCCAAGGGAAACACACAGTTCCCAGGGACGCTAATGATCCCAATGCATCTGATATAGTAAATATGATGTGGCTAAAGATGGTATATGACTGACGGTATCAGATGGCCTCTCCTGTTTCTGCTTCTCTGGCACTATTGGCCGAACACAGGATACACAACCCTGCTCCCTCCCCTCAACCTGCTGACAGAGGAGGGGGGGGTAGGGGGGGCGGGGGTGAGGACGGAGAGGGCATCATGTCTTGGTCTGCTTTCCAGCATTCTGATGCTCCGTGTTCCCTCAGAGGTCACGTTCCGTGGACAGCAGAAGGGAGGCAATGGGGGGGTGGGGGGGTGGGGTGGGGGGGGTAGCTAGGGAGAGTCACAATGTGAATGTGTCCGAGCCCTTCCAGACACTGTATGTTTTGTCACAATGAACCTCACCCCAGCGATGATACTTCGTCTGCCGGTTGTTGGTACATACGCACACATGCATGCATGTACACACATGCACAAACACACACAGATACATACACGCACACACACATACACGTGCAAACAAACGTACACACACATACTGCCCACATTGATTTAATAGCCACCGATCCTGCCATATTAGTCATTTAGCTCTGTGTTGTTTATTTGTTGCAAAAAATCAACAGAACAGTGTCATAAAATGTCCCTGTTCTGTTCATTTATGTCAGGTATGTCATCATTGTGATGTTTTAATGTAACTATACATACATTTCTGTGAAATATTACAAAGCTTTCAAAGCGAAATGACTGACCAAAAATGACGAGTCTTTGTCAGCTGAACTCGATATTAATGTTGACAATATTGGTAAGATAGCTGGTAGCACAATGAGCACAATTCCTGACAACAAATCTCCCTAAAACAAAATTCAAAGCCAACATTCACTGACTCACTAATAATGACTATCACCTAACCACACCCTGCTCCAAACCAACCACACACCCTAAACAAAGATCCCGTTTAGAAAAACAATAAAAACAGAGGGCAGCTAAAGAGATGGAGGTAGAACAGAGAGAGGAAGAGACATACCTGTGTGTGTGTGTGTCCCTGGTCTCAGTGCTGGCTCTCAGGGTTGCAGGGCAGGAGAGAAGGATGCCTCCCAGGTACTCTTCAGGCGGGAGGGAAGGAGGAAGGGGTGGGGGAGGGGAGGAGGAGAGATGACCGAAGTGGAGAGGGCAGGAGAGGAGGAGAGAGGGCGAGGTAAGGAGGAGTGGCAGTCTCTCTTGTCCTTTGTTTGCGTCCCGTGTTCGGCGCAGACATGAAGGCGAGGAGCACAGGTGTGGGAGCTCGACACAGAGAGAGGCAGGGGGAGAGGGGTGTGAAACAGACAGAGAGAGGGTGATTGGGGTAGCATCATAATATAGGCACCTAATAGTTTGGTGTTTGCGCACCCTCTTTGTTGAGTATGCGTGTGAGTGTGTGTGATTTGTGTGTGTGTCCTGATGTGGTTGTACGCCTTTATCTGTCCACTTACAGGTCTCCAGGGATGGTTGAGCTCCATTCCTCAATGCCCCACCCACCTCTTGTGACCTCTACCTCATTCCTATAGGTCACCCTCTTTAGGACAAAGATGAATATTCATGAGTTTGGTGACATAGCTTTTTACGGGCTCGTTAGCATAGTGAGACTTCAGCAGGGTAAAGCATTTACATTCAGATAGGACTCTCTGTTTCTCTGTCTCTCTGTTTCGTTCTGTCTCTCTCTCTCTCTCTCCTCTCTCTCTCTCTCTCTCTCGTGTGTCTGTGTCTCTCTGTCTGTCTGTGTGTGTGTGTGTGTGTATGTGTGACTGCAGACATGTCTCATATAGATGCTGTTGCCAAAATTAGAACTTTCGGATGTGGTTTCCGCAGCAACACAGGGATCATGTTCCCACCCCTCTATTTCACCTTGACCAGAGAGATAGTGAACAGGCAGACACAGATAGATACAGTGATGGGGAGAGAGAGAGAGAGAGAGAGAGAGAGAGAGAGAGAGAGAGAGAGAGACGAGAGAGAGAGAGAGAGAGAGAGAGAGAGAGAGAGATGAGAGAGAGAGAGAGAGAGATGGGGGGGGAGCTGTCCCAAGACCACGCCCCATACACGCAAGGACGCATACACAAATACACACACAAGGCTGTGATCATGGAGTTGTGGTGGGTCCTTATTATCTCCCTGGATAAGAGAGGTATCACGCCTACACACTAGAGGGCGATAATACAACATACTTGTTGTGACCAGTACCTCTCCATAAGAAGAAGAGAGGGACGCTCGTTTCTAGGATACAGAGTGGTTGAGTTTTTTACGTGAACAACAACAGGTGAGTTGATGAATGTAACAACAAGGGTATTGCAAGTGACAGAACAATATTTTTCTGTGTCACTTCTTATCTGTGCAATAAAGATCGCCCTCATTGTTCAAAATAAAATGTCACCTTTCCAGTAGACTGCAACGCGTCCCTAGTTGAGTTAGCATAGATACTGTAGCTATGTACTAGGTAGACAGACTACTGTACTGAAGCATGTTAAGTAGCCGTAGCTAGCTATTAGTAGATTAAGTACAGGCTTTTTTCTATTTGCAAGTTACAGTAGCTAAGTAGCTACATAAACATGACATTGTGGAACTAAGAAACGATATACAAAACTGAACTGAAGCTGATTAAATTGTATGCCTTTTTCTAACTAGTATATCTGTGAGATATATTTGCTACATTCACCATACCCAGCTTCGTCTTGAGTTCCACACTGTGTGATGGATAAACCATGTCTATCTGCCTGTATAACATGTCTGCATCTGTCTGTGTAGACTCTGGTCTCTGCTGGCCTCTGCTGGTGCTGGAAATGCTACCGGCAGAAAGTCTCCATCTGCGGCATGTGCTGCAGACCGTGTCGGCCCTGGAGGCGGTGGTCCTCCGCAGCTTCGGGCCAGACGGAGGACAGCTTCTGTTCACACGCGACAGCGGACAGGTGATGCTGACACGCCATGGAACACGCATCCTCACGGCTCTACGGTTGGAGCACCCACTAGCCAGGTATGACTAGCGAGCGCACACACACACCCACACCCCCGGCACGCTAGCATTTGGCTTCATACATCAACACCAATTATTTGACTGCACATTACAAATCAATTCGAACTGTGTGTCTGTTTGTGCTTTAGGATGGTGGTGGAGTGTGTGTGGAAGCACAGTGCTACTACAGGAGACGGCTCAAAGACCTTCATCCTGCTGCTTAAGGCCTTGCTCCGGAAGATCTACACGCTCACCTCCCAGGGACCGGGGGCTGGCCCGGCCGCCAAGCGACTGGCTGAGGAGCTGCTGGCGTTTGGTCTGGATAAGCTGCCTGACGTCATTGACGTAGGAGTGAGCCCGTATTGCTCAGCCCTCTCTGAGAGGAAAGACGCTCCGGACACAAACACTCTGCAGAGTCTGGTGGGAGGATTCCTTCACACCCGTCTCGGACGAGGCCACTGTGAAATCATCCAGCGGCTAACGTCTGAGATGCTGTTTCAGTGCACTTGTCACGACAACCTCCTTGTCACGTCACTCAGGTTTCTTGACGCACATTTCCCCGCACTGCACACGGCAATCTCGGGCTTTCCCATTGGTTCCTCGCGTGTTATCGAGGGGCAGGTGATCCACAGGGACTTCTCCACGCCCCACCCACCTGGCGACCACCGGCCAATCAAAGCGCTGATGGTGACCGAACCTCTGGAGCCGGAGATCCTGAATGGAGGAACTGTGTTGGAGCTAGACAGGATTGGTGGAGGGGGTACAGGAGTGGGCGGAGTCTTTGCCTGGGCGCAGAACAGGTTGGGGTGTGTGTTTGGGGGCCTGCAGAGTTTAGGCGTCACTCTGCTCCTCTCCTCGGTGAAACAGTCAGATGCGACCCTGGCTTTAGCTCGGCGGGCTGGGACGTCTGTAGTAGAATGTGTACCTGAGGACGAGCTTTCTCTCTTCGCTCGGCTCAGTGGGGCGGAGCCTGTGTCCGACTGGAGTCTGATTGGCCAGCAGAACGTTGCGGCGCTGACCTTCTGCCGACCGATCTCGCTGGGAGCTCACAGGTACGACAGCCACACACAAACACACACACACACATACAAACACGTTGAAACACACACGTACAAACACACTGCGACGCACATACCAAGATGGACAGGACTTTCTGTGCGTTCTATGTCATCATGGACTTTTGCTTCTCCTCCCCAGGTTTGTCCATGTGGGATATCCTAGGTCCACAGATGAGGGTTATATCCACCCCCCCCAGTCTGGTTGTGTGTGGTGCAGAGGAGGGGCAGACTGACCAGTGTGTGTGTGCACTGCGAGATACTTTCCGCATGCTGCTGACGACCTTGGAGCCCATACGCGGGACGGGCACCAGCGATAGGGGGAGAACCCTACACACACACCGCACCAGGAACACAAACAAAGACCCACACACACTCAGGGAGTCACCCAGGGAGGGTGTGTTGGTGTCTGGCCGTGTCATCACCGTAGGAGGGACCTTCGAGTGGCTGTTACATCGCGCACTCTTGCACACTCAGTCACACACTCTCTTAGATGCACACCCCCCAGTCACACACTCTTTCAGACACCCACACTCTCTTAGATGCACACCCTCAGTCACACACTCTTTCTGACACCCACACCCACACTCTCTTAGATGCACACCCTCAGTCACACACTCTTTCTGACACCCACACCCACACTCTCTTAGATGCACACACCCAGTCACGCACTCTCTCAGATTCCCACGCTCCTACACACACAAACATAGGTAGCCATGCCCATAGCAGGATACTGGCGGAGGCTCTTCTGAGCGTGCCCAGACAGATCTACTCTCACAGCCCTCATTGCTACCTACAGGCACAGACGCAGGCTCTGAGGTGCTTACACGATGGCGGTCGCCCCACGGACGGTTCTGGAACGGTCGAGACGGAGTCGGGGCTCAAGAGAGACGAGTTCTGGTTCCGTGTTTGGTTGTGGTCTGGAGTCAGTGGCCTGTAAATACCGTCTGATACTGGCCGTGCTGCAGTGTGCGAGGAGCGTGCTGCGTACGGACGCCATACTCCACACACACACACCTTCACACACACACACACACACTCACACAGACATTCAAACACACCCCAGCAGGATTGGGAGGAAGAGGACTGAGTCTGAATAAAGATACGCTGTCCCCGACACCGTCACTTTTATTAGTCAACTTTGTGAGTGTTTTTTCGACCAATTTAACATGTTTGTATTCTATCCATATTTTTGGTGATAAGCATCTGATCGCTGAGTGTTTAATGTCTTATCACGTGATAACGGTTCGTGTTTGAGGGTCCGATGATATTTGTGTCAAGGACACAATGTATAAAGGAAACCATGCAGAATCTGTGTAGTGAGGAAGGGTTTGTTTCTGTTGGCTGCTTGTCTTGGACTTCTCCTCATAGCTCTTATGTTATCAGCATTCCTCTGTCTTATCACTGACTTCCTGCCCAGTTTCAATAACACACACCATGTTACACACAACCCAAATACACACACACATCCTCACACTCTTGGACCCACACGGCTGTAATCACCGTTATCGGGTCAAGAGAAGGGGGTGGCAGGGAGGGTAACACCCAGCTGTCTGCACTCCAATCACAGCACACTTCCTGCTCTCAACTCAAATGGCCACAAGACCCAGCCAATCACAAAACTCCTCACGTAAACAACTCTGAACATGAAAGGTGAGTTATATGCATTAAACACGCACACAGTTTGTTGCCTTGGATGTGATATGGGTTTATTCCTAAAGGGAAGTGTCTGGAGATAACAATCCTTACCTTTGGTCGTTATGTGAGTCATGCCGTTCAAAAGAAGTCTTTGAAGACATAGTGACTCAAAGCAAGAGAATGTGTGTGTGTGAGAGAGAGAGAGAGAGAGAGAGCAGGGTAAAAGAGAGGCACTTAAGAGAGGTCAGGTTGTTATTTTCCAGCGAGTGAAAGGAAAGTCAGTGAAAGGTTGTTTAGAGTCCTTTCCAGGCCCAGGACATTTTCATTCTCATGCACGCACACTCGCAACCCTCACACTGCCAACCCAACACAAACGCAAGGAGAGGTTTGGAGATTACAATTTATTTGGCTGTTACAACGTTCATTACAACCTTGTTTCTGTGCGACAAACAAATCGACCCAAACTGTGAGATGAACGGGACATTATAAAAGTGGGACATCATTCAGCTTACTAGAACAAACCAAATGCACCATTAATAACCTACAACTCGTTATTTAGAAATGTTTAACAAAAAAAACAAAATTAAGTTATACAAAAAGGAGTCAGAGGCTTCAAGGCATTTTTTTTTACAACGGCAGTAAGAGAAAGAAGAGAGAAGTAGGAATTAAGAGGTAGAAAAGGAAGAAAGGTGGAACTACTGGAGCGACCAGGCTGCTCCTCTACCACACATCACTGTTCACCACTGTTCACATCCTGACATCATATTGGCTTTTAGTCACCGTGGTTTGTTTACATTAGTTTTGGTTAAGTTAAAATTCCACTGGCCAAGTATAATGTGTTCTGACCTTAGCCAAGATTCTCCTGTCTAATCTGAATCTCAATAGAGATGTTAATTGGTGTAAATACTCTAATACACTCACATCATCGTTGGACAATTATAATTTTGGACAGTTTGTGTTAATCATACAACATCAATGCTATTTATTCATACAGATTGGATGATTGTGACCTAATCTCCTGCGAAGAGGAGGTGACAGGTGCCATTCAGGCTCTCTACGGGCCAATCAACACCATCCTGCTTGATCAGGAGGGCGGGCCTTGATGCAGTGGAGATCACCTGATCTGTCAATCATGCTCACCTATTTCACCACTGGCCGAAGCATAGTAACAAAGATCAGGTCATCGGCACGGCTCCACCCTTCAGAACAAGCAAAGTCTCCATTGGCTGGGGAGAGTCATGTGACCCTAGCAATGACATCATGCAACATAAAGAGTGGGAGGTGTGTGCGGCGGTAGGGTGGTCATCAAACCACCTCCCGAGACTTCCTGATGGCACAGCACAGCAGCATGCTGAAGATCATCCCAAACACCTGGAGGAGAGCGGGGAGGAAGGAGAGAGAGACAAAGAGAGAGAGTGGTGAGGGAGGAGAGAGAGAGAAAGAGAGAGATGGGGGAGACGGAGATGGGGGAGTGTGAGTGTGGCTGTTGCTCTACCTGCCTGCTAGTGTGTGCCTTGGACATGATTCCTTGTTGACTGTTAAAAGCTCACCATGATAACCCCGATGGTGATACCCACTCCTCCGATGATGTGTAGCTTGGAGTCAAACACTTCATCAATCGCATCAGGGCAGCTCTGAAAGACACGCACACACACGGTTCAATGCGGTCACTTAATAAGTTAACAAATTCAGCAGACACGCCGTTTGTGCCAAGCACTTAACAACAATCCACTAAATGCACATTCATACAGACACACAGGGAAACTGCCATGAGCTTTCGCTGGCTTTCATAATGCAGTGTTGCCATAGTAACCTGTTGTGTGGCTGCTGAGCTGATAGAGCAGAGCCTGCCTGCAGTGAATTGTTAGACTAGATTGCATAGGAGTTTGGATGGATGGTAGACAGGGGTTATGAATGGATGCATGGTAGACAGGGGTTATGAATGGATGGATGGTAGACAGGGGTAAGGATGGATGGATGGTAGACAGGGGTTATGAATGGATGGATGGTAGACAGGGGTTATGAATGGATGGATGGTAGACAGGGGTTATGAATGGATGGATGGTAGACCGGGGGTAAGGATGGCAGATGAGGTGGGGATGAGTGAGGTATTATGGGTCAGCAGAGATACAGACTGGGTCTGGACCAGTAGTGAAAAGCCAGATGTCCAGGCAGATGTGTAAGTCAAGTCTATACAACCTACGCTGATAATAGCTGGGATTGTTTCCATGTGGTGACAATGTTAGGAGATGGTGTGGGAGCGTCGTTCCATACCTTGGTGATCAGTAACTCCAGGCCATCTCTCGGGGGACAGGTGTCCTTCGCAAAATCCTCAACAGTGCCGCTTGGACCACAGCAGTTCAACTGAAACACACACACACACATACACATTCTCATACTCCTGTTCTCACATTTACCTCACCATGTACTTTTTGCCTTGACACCATAATCCTACTACATACGAAAGTTAACCCTAAATAGCTTTGATGACTATCACAGTTTGATATGATATTGGTTATCAAAATAGTAAACCAACAGTTTCCCCTGTGTCAATTTAAGAGTAGCATATGTTTCTCTATCACCTGGGTTTCCCAGGGTTACCAACGAGACTGTCCAATGAGGGTTTCTACAGCCCACTACAGCCTTAAGCTTAGTTCGTAGGTGGACCCATCTGAGTGTGAATCCCTTGACTCACCCCAGTCTGAATCAGTCGCAGGGTCTCCTTCAGGGTGTTCTCTCCAGTGTCCTTGTAATTCTTGTATGTGTCCATGTAGAACTGAGTGATGTCATCAACCACCTACACGAGAACACAGGGGATGGAAGGGATTGTAAGGTGACGTGGCCTACAGCAGGGGACGTGTGAGACAGCACAACTTGAGAGTATTGGTAGTTGTGGGACCTTGCTTTGGTTTGAGAAGCCCCAGATTCCAGCAGCGACTTCAATGGCAAAGATGATGAGCAGGAAGGCGAAGAACTGTAGAAGAGAGGTGCAGCATATTAACCTGGGTTTGTGAGTGTGTGTGGTGTGTGTGTGTGTGTGTGTGTGTGACAGAGATCATTTGATGATCATTCAAACACAGCTAACAACATTTTCAAGGGTCCCGCTTTCCCAGAGAGATTAAGGACGAGTGGATTAGAGAGGGCGGGAGGGAAGAGAGAGAGAGAGAGAGACAGTGAGAGACAGAAAAGAGAGAGAGAGACAGTGTGAGAGAGAGAGAGAGAGAGAGAGTGAGAGAGAGAGAGAGAGAGAGAGAGAGAGAGAGAGAGAGAGAGAGAGAGAGAGAGAAAGGGAGAGGGAGACATAATGGCATGCAGCCAGAGGGGAGGGGACGAGAGACGAGACACTCCTCTCTAGCCTTGAGTCATTCAGTCACAGATAAACAGACTCCCACAGCAGATGTGTATATACTCCGGTCGGCTCAGATCACAGGTTTGTGGCTGGGTTCAGAGGTGCTTGTTGGTGCTTGTATCACTGCTGTTTAAGTGGTTCTCAGTTTATGAATGGGCTTTGTTGAACCTGGTTGGTGCTATAAGGATATATACTGTATAACTTAAATGAATTACTTTATTTGAAGTGTATTTAATGTTCTCACCAGCCCCAGCATGCAAGGAGACTCCTGGATAGCCCCACAGCATCCCAAGAAGCCTACCACCATCATCAACGCTCCTGCGGCAATCAGAATATACACTCCTAGAAACACACACATGCACGCACACACACACACACACACACAGTCAGTTGATTTACCCTTCACTAAATGTTTAATAGCTAAATAGCTAAGCTTCCAACAAGACATTGTAATACACACACCAAAGGTTGAAGATCAGGCTGTACCTGTGAAGAAGACATAGGGAGAGTCAGCTCCTTCAAACAAGCCTTTGGTCTTTGGGTCAAATCTCAGCCACAACCCTATGGCCAGCACGGCGGTACCTGTAAGCTAAGGACACACACATACACACACACACATGATTATTGGGTCATATTGTCACGACTTCCTATTAATGTTTCTACTTGTCAGATTTCCATATACTAATCCCTGTGTCGTTTCAGGGCATGCACAGGTCTACAGGAGTCACAGACACTGTGACATCAGCTGGGTGGTCTGGGTCAAGACATCAACAGTGGGCCTGACTCTGGAACTGAGGTCTTCAGGCAGGCTCAACATCATAATCAGGTAAGATGTCTCCTTCAGGTACTGGGCACTGGCGTAGTGACTGGCATAGCTCCATGAGCTATCTTCAGCTCAGCGGGCTAACCATGCAGGTGCAGCTCACAGGACGTGTGGGGAAAAATGGTCGATCTCCACTAAACCGTGTGGCTTCGATTGAGGTTCTGGGACGTATGTAGTAAGTGTCAGTCACCGGTAAATCAAAAACACGGTCTGTATATACTGTATGTCTCTCTGAGGCATGGATTATTATCATGAAAATGCTGCATCGCCAATAAGGCAGGCTCTCAATTACAAGTGAAGACAGTCTTTGTATATTGTATCGGGTTAATCATTGGTTTAGACACCAGATGCGGGTCTTTAATATCTAGTGACCTAGGCACCTCATCTCTGAGCTGGCTATACCCTAGTCTCTATGTCTGCACAGGAAATGGGGAGCCCACTGGGTATAAGGTGACATACATGTTACAAGTTTGACATTCAGCTAAATCGATACAGTAATGAAATGCATTGAAAGTACAATGAATAATCTGACATAAGATCATAATAAGGGAGACCGTATAGAAATAGTTAGTCCTCCCATTTCCCCCCACACATGTTTAGCAACACGACTAACGCAGAGCGGAAACATAGTATGAAGACGAGACAGGATGAAGTCTCCATGGACTCGTCACAAACTTGAGGTTAATTGTAATAAAAAGCATCCAGTGTATTAGAGCTGGTCAGAGAATAGGCCTGATTACGACTAGCCACTCCCACAACCTCAGGCTGTAACAGGGAATGGGGGAAGGGGATGATGTAAGGATCTACTACTAGCCAGGCCTGTGATGAGCGTAGTCCTCTCTCTCCAAACTGGATAGGGGGATAAGATGAGGACAAGAGGAGAGCGAAGCGAGGCACTCAGCTCTGGTCATTTGTTCTTGTTACGATTCATTCATTCAGCATCACATCCCGATGAACATGACCGAGCAACGTGCTATACCATAGCTTTCTCCCACATTGTATATTCATATATATCATAATTGTTCCACGTACAATTATTCACAGTCCTCGGATGCATGCTGCAACATTGGCACTCACTCAGCCACACACATACGCACCCAATCACACACACACAGGCACACCTACTCACACGCAGGCAAATTCTCACACCGATATGGTCACACATACAGAGCGACTCACCCACTCACGCACACACACGTATACTAAACAAGTTGTCCAGGGAGACCAATAAATCATTAACCCAAAGTGGGAGCACCACAGAGGGGTGATTGATTGTGTGAAAGTATGTGTTTACGTGTGGGTGAGTGTGTGCATGCATTCAAGCTACTCCTAAGTATGTGTACTTAGGTTCCATTGTTACGGTAGCATACTGTCGCAGAACAGACCAGACCACACATTGCTCAATAGTAGCACAGAGTGCAAGGCTTGTGCAGCCATGTCTCTCCTAAGCACAGAAAGAGAATGGCCTGGTTACAGACAAGATACGTTTCTCTCCTTCTCACTTCCTCTCTCCACACACACACACAGACACACACACAGACACACACACACAGAGAAAAAAAAGCATTCAGACCTACCCAGAACAGTATGTTGAAGATAATCATTAAATATTTCACACACTTGATTCCTCCACCAATCGCCATATTAGCAACCGACTGTTCAAACACACCGTGTGTGTGTGTGTGTGAGATGACAGAAATTTAACGGCAACTAGCGGTAACTGAGTAACAGAGTTGTCTCCTATTGCAAACCGGAGAGAAGAGAAGGAGGAAGTGGTAACAGCTGTATAAAGGGAAAGTCTCAAAGAGTACAATGCCACGCCTCAATAAAGTCACCTGACACACCTCACAACATCACAACAGGTAGAACGCGCTGTAATTAGAACCCAAAGCACACATCTCGGTGAACTAGTGTGTGTGTGTGTGTGTGTGTGTGTGTGTGTGTGTGTGTGTGTGTGTGTGTGGGTGTGTGTGTGCTAGAGCAGTTCAACCATTAGTGCTAGACTGGATCATGTTGGGACATGCAGATCATAATAATCTAAACCTGGTGGAACCAGTTGAGTTGGTGCTGCTCAACATGGCTCTGTGGGTTGGTGAACTGAAGATGTTCTGAGTGGATCTGAGTGACTGTGATTTGGTTAGCCTACAGATCATGTGTGATTGAGAGAAATGAGGTTAGCCTGGTAAATCTAATCAAGATGGTTTGACTTGCTCTTCTCAGATATCACTGTGAAACTGGCCAGTGCTCTATAAATGTACACAAACACCCGCACACACGCACGTAGATTCATGCACGCACATAAACCCCCCTCTAGATTCTGGTCTGCCCTGTAATCGACTGTTTGTCCCTGGATTACTGATCTATCTATAGCTGCTCAGTGTTCAGATTAGAGACCCACTCCAACACGCTCGTTCACACACCCAGCAGGCCACTCCCCTGCGGGCATTAAATAGAGGCTACTACCATCCATGAACGCCAATGAGGTTATTTATTACGACAGACACATACTGTCGGCTGCATTTAGTCACGACAACGCGCCTCTTCACGTCACGTGACTCAGAACAGACCTCCGAAATTATTTACAATGTACTCAGTTTGACTCCCCCTTCCTTCCTCCCCCAACCCCCTGTCCTGGTCTGAACTAATGAAAGGCCGAGAGAACAAACTCTACGGCAGGCGTTGGAACTGGGTCACTCGGCCACTGGGGATTAGTCCACTAGTTCCAAGCAGACTGCGCGTTCAATGATCTGGAAATGCGAAATAGTGATCTTAAAATATAGATGTATAGCCTTAATATAAATAGGCTATTTGTTGTTAACCGACACCAATGCCCCACGAACAGCTGCATCGAAATCGTTCCATGGTTGAACAATACCCCCGAACAGTCACAGTCCGCTGTCCCACCTGGGATAGCCATTACCTACGTTTGTGTCCTTCACGGCAGAATGCAGACGCATGCACACACACAAACACACACACACACACACACACGTGTATCGCGTTCATCAATAATATACATTATACTAGCCTACAGAATTGCTAATGCAATACGTTGCACAAGCAGTGCTTACCCAGAAAATCAAATTAAACGCGAACATCAGATATTTGACGCACATCTCTCCTCCCGACAGCGCAGCCATACCGACACTTCTCAGATAGATCCTGAATGAGCGTGAAAACTGTTTGGGAAAGGGGGACAAGAAACCTTCTCGTATAAAAATGTAAAAAGACTGTTTCCCTCCGCGCCACACGCAACGCTTCCTACTGCCGCTGAGCGCCTCTTGCTCTGCAATGAAGGTGCGCGTGTAGCGGTCCACACTACGAGCGAGAAAATCATGGGCTGCATAGCAATTGTTTTCTGTCTGTATCTCTGTGATTTGGTCTGTCTGTCCATCTGGTACACAGCACTTTATTTTATCTTTATTTCTTTTTCCCCCTTATTTCTTTCTTTCCTTTTTTATTTATTTCTTATTCTTCCTTTCTAGTTTTCTTCCCTTTCTTTCAGTTATAAACCCCTGTGTGTGTCGGAATTTTTTGGTAAATGTTTTGAGCTATATTTGAATTTTTATGTTGGATCTATCAACAATTCACAGTTGTTGGATTTGCTAGGCTCCATACATTAGATAACATGCATGACGTCATCCGTTTCAGCGAGGAAGATCAGGCATAGAAAGGCAGAGATGATCCCCCAATCAATCAAACAAACAGAACTGTGGTTTGCTGCCAATTCGAGTTCCCTGCTTAAAAACGATTAAATATATTATGAACGCTCCTAGTCCGATATTTCTTGATTTTGTGCACCAATTTTCAAATGAAACTTGATGGGATGCCTCACCTGTTATGTCTGGAGCAAAATTCGATTAGAGCAGGCTGTGTTTTAAGTGCTGAGTCACTGGTCTTTTGGAGTCCTGTTATTGTGTGAGATATGTGCGGTGAGTGAACATGTTTTCTGCCTAAGATGTTTAGGTTGGCAGTGATGTGTGTGCGTGTAGACTAATCACTCAGCTGGGCGATCAACCGGTACATCCGGGCATTGTCTTGGTGCCCATAGCACGGGAAGGTTCGTCAGCAGGGCACAGACTGTGGATTTAATATTCTCTCTCTATTGGCACTATCAGGGATGGAGGGGTAGGGTTGGTGACTGGTAGAACGATGGGAGGACACATTTCTGCACACACACACACACACACACACACATGATGCACACACACAAACACACACACAGTCATTAGATAGGGGAGGGGGGCTTCCCATGCTATAAAACCAGTTCCCCCCCAGTGTGTCTAGTATGGAATGAGCTCTTCCTTGGTCCCTCGGTTTGAGTTAGAATGTGTGTGTGAGAAAGGCAAGGAGAAAAATGAACTTGGAACTCGACTAGGCTTAAACTGCAGCGTTCGAGTTGGGATTTATTGTGGATCCATGGTTTTTTTTCTGGGCAATTTGCACAGACAGGACCAACTGAGAGGATCAGCTGAATATATGAGATATGGAGGTAGGCTGGACTGATACATGGCTTCTCCGCTGTTGGATATCGTGGCAGGAGGCAGACTAAATTGTGTGTGTTGTGTGTTGATGATGATGTTGTGTGTGTGTGTGTGATTCTTTCAGGTTCATAGGTGTGCAGGGTGGAGAGAGATCTTGGTCCTCCTAAACCTGCTCGGTGAGTTGTCCCCTCCTAACTGAACCAAACCCAAAGAACCCAGACTAATGAGAAGCATTACCTGAGCCTCGGACTTGACTTACAGTTCCCTTAGCTGCCAGCCACTTAGAATTATATTCATCTCTCGTGAGTTTTCTGTATGGTCCGTAACAAGCCATGGTGTGTGTGTGTAGTGTGTGTGGCTGGACTGTCTGGACGCTGCAGTCTGTTTGGTCGCCATCATGTCCACACCTTTGATGGAGTGGTCTACGAGTTCCCTGGAGACTGTAGCTATCTACTGGCGGGAGACTGTCGCCATCGCTCCTTCACGCTGTTAGGTATGAGCCACACACACACAAACAGACTCTTTAACAAGCTGTCTGTAAAGTATGGTAATGCCGTTATCAAACACCTTATGAATTGTATTATGAATCTAATTCATCATTTTTAGCAGTGTTTATTAATGATCAACATAGTGTTTAATAATATGCTTGTTAAATATGCTTTTATGTATTGTTAATGTTTCAAAATGTTTTGTAAAGGATTAACTAACTATTAGTTAACACTTTGTAAATGCCAAAAAGCGTTGACTTATCATAGAGTGTTGACAACTTTTGTATAGACCTTCATGCTTCACATTTTGTGAAACCTTTTTCTTTTTCCATGTCTGTGGTATTGTGTGTGTATGCATGTATGCATGCATGCGTGTATATCTGTATATCTATGTATGTGTGTATGTGTGCGTGTGCATGCGTGTCTATGTATGTGTGTGTGTATGTTTTTTGTATGCATGTATGTATGGGTGTGTGTCTGTGTGTGTGTATGTTTGTTTGTATGCGTGTGTATGCTCGGGTGTGTGATCCCCAGGTGATTTTGTCCAAGGCAAGAGGACTGGTGTGACTCTGTTTCTGGGGGAGGTCTTTGAGCTCCATCTGTCTGTCGATGGACGCCTCTCCCAGGGAGAGAAAAGGTAGCGTGCGTGTGGGCTGTCTATTTCCTAAAGAACATTTTAGCCAATGTTTGTATATCTGTGCATGTATTGTATGCTGAAGACACATTCTCATCTATGTGATCAACATCCTTTCTGCCGTACGGTTGTATCCGTGTGTGTGTTTGTGTGTAGCCTGGCCTTGCCCTACGCGTCTCACGCTGTCTTCGCTGGCACTGAGCTGGGCTTCTACAAGCTCTGGAGCGATGAGTTTGGCTTCTCCGTTACCATTGACAATGCCGCCAACATCGGGGTGACCATGACCAAACGCCACGCCAACCACACCTGCGGTCTGTGTGGCAACTTCAACAGGGCTCCTGACGATGATTACACGGCACAGGAGGGTATGTTTGTCACTGTCGACGTGTGTGAGCGTGGGATTACTGGAATGCAGGAAATGGTTTGGAGTCACCATTCGACGGCAGGAAGAGGAGTGATCCAGAACAGGTCCAGAACAGGAAGAGATAACAAAGGAGAGTGCGCGAGACAGAGACAGAGACAGAGACAGACAGACAGAGAGTGAGAGAGAGAGAGAGAGAGAGAGAGAGTCAGAGAAAGAGAGAGAGAGAGAGAGAGAGAGAGAGAGAGAGAGGAGAAAGGGGGAGGGGGCTGGTATATTCTCCTAAGGATACTAGGTGAATTCTTAAAACACGAAACCCTCTGTGTTGACAATGTAGATTTCACATTTCTGAATGTTAGTTTGTGTGCCTCTGTAACTTCAGGCTTCCTGACAGAGGACAGTTATGACTTTGCAAACTCCTGGGCTGTGAAAGGGGCAGGAGAACCATGTCATCGTGTCTCACCTCCCAGCCAATCCTGTAACAGCACAGAAAATACTCCAGAGGTGAGGGGGCCAATGGGATTCCACCGATTCAGCCCTTTTTCCCAGTCTTGCACCTTTGCATCCCATTCCAAAGAGAATCGCAGTTGGCCTAACTTTCAATGCGATGTCTCACTACAGTGCTTGTGCTGGTATTGAGTGTGCGTGTGTGTGTGTGTGTGTGTGCAGGTGTTGTCCAGATGCAGTGTGTTACGGACGTCCAGTGTGTTTCTGCACTGTGCCCACGTGGTTTCTCCCGAGGCCTTCCTGACTCTGTGTGAGGAGGAGGCGTGTCACTGTGGACAGGGGAAGGGGCCAGACTGTCACTGCGGAGTCCTATTGGAGTACGCCCGGACGTGCCACGCCCACGGCGTACTGCTAAATGGATGGCTGGAGGAGAGCCAGTGTTGTAAGTCTGAGAGAGGGAGCGAGAGGTGGTGTTGATGAAACAGAAGTGAGGGAAGAGGCTGGGAATGGCTTGGGGGCACAAAGTGAATACTCGGATCAAACGTTGATTTTGCGTTAAACGGGCACCCACAATGGTTCAGAGTCAGGTCACAGCCTTTCTGTTCCTGTATAGATAGACAGGAAATGTAGGGAGAAAGAGAGGGAGAGATCGAACCCAGGCCATCCCCTTGATGCCCAGGACTTTCTACTTCTTACAAAATGTGTGGTCTGTGGACAGGTTCCTCTTTTCTCAATGGTAGAAACCAGCATTAACTTCTCTTACCCAATTGAACTTTGCTATACAAGTAAACTGTCAGGAAGCCTCATTGTTCCAGGCCAACTGAATGTTAAAAAGCCCATTTGTTCAGGAACTGAACTCGTTTTGTATGGCGATTCAATGTGTCTCTACAGGGTTTCCTAGTCACTAGCAAACCTGAAATAGATTATATGAAACACATACACTCAACACTCTTTACATTGCATGTTTGATTGTTTTAACACGGTTTGTGAGGGCATCTTAGAAGAATCAACATCAACCAACAAATTGGCTTTCAATTCACTATATGAAGGACATTTCTATAACTAGATTTTGGGTAGTCCCTTAAATACAGTTCTTCCGACATGATCCCCTGTCTTACCTTCTAATGTCTATTCGTGCTCAATCTCCCAGGGAGAGACAGTCAACCAAACAAAACCTTTATACCGGTTGTAAAACCACATTAGGAATTCAAACCAAATTGACAAAGACATTGTAGCTGGTTCACTTTAAGCTCTTGTTCTGTGCTTACTTTGCCAGTTGAGTCTTTTCTGTTGGTATGTGTGTTTGTGAGTAGCCCCCAGGTGCCCCATAGGGATGCAGTACAGTGAGTGCAGCAAGTCCTGCTCTACAACCTGCCAGAGCCTCAACATCCAGGAGGTCTGCAAGGAGGAGTGTGTGGACGGCTGCTCATGTCCTGGTAAAACAAGGCTTCCAGGAGCTCGTTTTCTTTCACTTAATGTGTTTCATCTCCTTTCACTATAACCTTTTTGTAAAAATCTCTCACTACTATCACTGTGTGTGACTATGAACTGTGTGTGTGTGTGTCAGTGGGCAAGGTTTTGGATGGGGAGCGTTGTGTGGAGGTGTCTCAGTGTTCCTGTGTGCACATGGGACGACACTTCCCTCCAGGCTCCAGCATCTCGCAGGACTGCAACGTCTGGTGAGTACACACACACACACACACACATACACACACAAGCACGAATGCACAAACCCATACACGCACACACACTCAGATATTGTCCGTTATTTCCACAGTGTGTGTCGCCATGGCTCCTGGGAATGCACCAATGAGGGCTGTCCTGGTGAGTCAGCTGACTAAAGACACAGATATGACTGCTCCAGAAACTGGCCACTGTGGAAGAAACTGTAGTCCATGACAACGGTTCAGGTTCTGAGTTTATAAGTATTAGACAACAAGCTGATTGGAAAGAGACTAAATCCACACCTCAACCAGAATAATGACCAGATCACACACACAGTGGGACGAGCAAAAACAGTCTGAGGCATGAAGGTCAGAGGACAGAATTCACCGTGAATAGAGAAAGACAAAGATAACACATAGCCAACAGGTGTTTGTTGTACACCCAGGCAGACAAATAATTATAGACACAGCAGCCTTGGTGTTTTAGGACAGCTTACCATGTCAGGACTCCTGAGTTTCCTAGAACACTAAGGTCAGCTCTAATGTTTCCTTTGACCCGCCAGTCTCAAACCGGCCCATAAAAGGCTCTCCTCAGCCTATAGAGTGTATTTCCGGCCTAACTACTAACAACTGGTCTAAACATGACTGTCATCAGTACCCAACATGTTACAGCAGGAACACATACAGCATGTGTAGTGGCCTGGGCAAGCCAGTCAGACGTCACTGCCTGTCACCAATTCTTGGCAAAACACACAAATTCAATTGGGGGCCTTAATAGAGATTATGGTTGAATCAGATACTTCAATGTAATGTATCATAATGTAAATATATCTTAAGAAAACAAACAGGATACTGACTATTTTGATGAGTTTGTGAACGTCGGCCTCCTTTTTAACTTAAGTGAGCTAAGAAGAGCTCATGTATGAACAAACAATAAGGCAGTGGCTGATCTACTGGCTGTGATCAACATAGGCCCTTAGGAAATCCTTGAATTCCCCTTCTCCAGTTCCACAACATCCACTCACAACCGTGTGTGTTGCTCTACAGGGGAGTGCCTGGTGATGGGCCAGTCTCACTTCAAAACTTTTGATAACAAGTTCTTCACCTTCACCGGCCAGTGCCAGTACCTGCTGGCCAGTGACTGTGCTGAAGGCCAGTTCTCTGTCATCATTGACACTGTGCAGGTAAATATGTTTCCATAGAGTTCAGGGAATGTTTTTTAAGTCATAGATGAAAGCTTTTGAAACTGATTGCTTGTCCTGTCCTCTCAATGTCCTGTCAATGTTTTTAACTAGTGTTTTATGTTGTGTTGTGTTGTGTTGTTAGTAACTATGAAACGACTTGGCTTCCTGCCTATATCTTGGCCTAAACGTCCTTGGAGTAGCGATTTGTAATCTCAAGAGCCTTTCCTGGTTAAATAATAACATGATAATAATCTCCAAGCACTTCTCCTGCTCCAGTACTGGTGTATTGTATTCCTGTACCCCGTGACCCATGCTCTCTCCACCTGTGTCGGGTCAGTGTGCAGACGAGCAGGATTCTGTGTGCACGCGCTCAGTGACTCTCAGCCTGCCCTCTCTGGAGAACATGACGGTGAAGCTGAAACATGGAGGAGGGGTGTCTGTCAACGGCATGGACGTCCAGACGCCTCTCAACCACGGTACCGGCACACACACACACACACACGCACACGCACCCTCACAAACATACAGCGCACACGCAGACTCACACACGCACGCGCATGGACACACACCGACACTCGCGCGCACGCACATACACACATACGGCAAACACACGGACACACGCGCGTACACATTTGCATGCAGACACATACACACACACACACACACAGAGAACACACAGGCACACACACGCAAACACACACACACTCACACGGCGTTGTGTGTTTGTGTAGGTCGCCTGCGCATCCAGAGGTCGGTCCGGTCGGCGGTGCGCGTCAGGTTTGGAGAGAATCTCCACCTGGACTGGGACGGACGGGGCCGTGTGCTGTTGAAGGTGGGCAGAGAGAGCCACCGCTGATCACAGCGTCACACAGGAAGTGCTATCGAAACCATGCTTAACCACGTGTTCCGTCTGCTCCAGCTGCATCCCGTGTGGGCGGGGAAGACCTGTGGTCTCTGTGGGAATTACAACGGTAACCAAGGCGATGACTTCCTGTCTGAGGCGGGGCTGGTGGAGGCGAGCCCACAGGCGTTTGGCCAATCGTGGAGGACCAGCGGAGATTGCGATCCCCCACATAGACCGGAGATTGACCCTTGTGCTCTTAACCCTAAAAGAGGTTGGTTCTCTCTCTCTCTCTCTCTCTCTCCCTCTCCCTCTCCCTCTCCCTCTCCCTCTCCCTCTCCCTCTCCCTCTCCCTCTCCCTCTCCCTCTCCCTCTCCCTCTCCCTCTCCCTCTCCCTCTCCCTCTCCCTCCCCCTCTCTCTCTCTTCACACATTCCTCTTCTTCTTCGCCAGTGCGTTTCGCCGAGGAGTCGTGCGCCGTGCTGATGTCCGAGGCGTTTGGGCCGTGTCACTTCCTGGTGAACCCGGGGCCCTTCCTGCGGTTCTGCCGGTACGACGTGTGCGCGTGCTCCAGCAGCGAGGAGTGTCTGTGCTCCGCCCTCGCCTCCTACGCTGCCGCCTGCTCCGCCAGGGGAGTGCTGCTGCACTGGAGGACTACCTCACTGTGTGGTACGCACACACACACACACACACACGCACCCATGCCAACACACACGCCAACACACACAAACACACACTGAGATGTGGCGTTCGTTGCAGATCTGGGCTGCTCTAACGGCCAGGTGTACGAGGCCTGTGGGAGCGTGTGCGAGGGCTCCTGCCGCTCTCTCTCGGGGGCTGAGTCAGGCTGTGGGGGAGAGGCTGTGTGCGAGGAGGGCTGCTTCTGCCCCCAAAGGACAGTACCTCAGCCACTCTGGAGAGTGTGTGACAGCTGACCAGTGTCCCTGCCTCCATGACGGACAGATGTACCAGCCCAACGACGTCTACGCTGACCACAACACTATCTGGTCAGTCGGCACGTCTGGTGGTGTGTAGGAGGCACAGAGAGAGAGGGCAGGATAGAAGGGGGGGATCTATCGTGGTTATAATGATTGACTTCCATTGGGATAATGTGTGTGCGCGGTTGTGTCTGTGACGTGTGTTTATCGTTGTGTTGGTGATGTGTGTGTGTCGCTGTGTGCAGCTACTGTGAGAACGGCTCCATGCGCTGCAGCTCGAATGAGCAGAGCGACGCCATGCTGTCGGACCTCTTCTACGACGACGACGATCTCCCGCCCTCCAGAGGTACAGCTTGCGTCTGTGTGTGTGTTTCTCTAAATGGCGGATGTGTGATGTTTTTGTGGCACTAGCACTAATATATGATGACTATTGTATTTGTGTGTGTGTGTTTGTGTGTGTGTAGAACGTCGGTCGGCCCCCTGCCCCCCCCCTCTGAAGCGTGTGGGAGTGTGAGGGGGGGGAGGAGGGTCTGGAGTGTTCTCGTACCTGTCAGAACCTGAACCTCCCCTGCCTCAGTATGGCCTGCATCCCTGGCTGCCTCTGCCCCCCTGGCAACCAACAACCTACGGCAACCAACACCCAGGGACGTACGGGCAAACAACGACCAACGAACCTACGGCAACCAACGACCACGAACCTACGGGCAAACAACGACCAACGGACCTAAGGCAACCAACCCCATGAAAGCCCCTAGAACCAACCCACAAAACTTCCCTGGCACAACCGTCTGGTATAAAGCCTCCCCGACAAAACAGTCACCAGACGGCACCCCCTTACGCATTAGTCACCCAGGTAACCAACTACCAGGTCCTTGGATCCTCAAAATGGGGCGGGCCCGGAGCGCCAGAGCAGCAGGTCGAATGTTACTAGGACCTCTACCCCTACCCCCTCAAACCGGGCACTCATTTTTCCAATGCCCCGTTCCTGACAATATGACAGTCCGAGCCACTGACGCAACGGTCGGGCTGTGACACACACTCACGATCTGACATACGAAACCCAGCCACTGACCACATCACTACGTGCACGGGGCTCATCCCAAAATCATCCGTCGATGGATCAACACGTAGATTCGTCTGCCATCACCGCAGCCCAGCCACTGTTCCCACCTTGTGCGCACTAACGTAGGATCGCTATCCGACGATACCCGGACCGATTCCACCGACTGCTACTGCTCACAACACACCAGCAGATTACCAAGCCCCTCAAAGGTATCACCATCGCCCCGACGCCCCCACACACACCACTCGAAGCAAATGAGCTGTCAATTCACTGGCAAACTCCACATGAGTCTGCCCCTCAGTCATCCTCCAACGTCCGGAAGCGCTGCCTATAGGCCTCAGGACCAACTCATACTCCCTAAGCACAGCAGACTTTACCACCCGATAGTCCCCACTCTGTTCCTGCTCAGGGCTGAATACGCCTCCTGTGCCTTCCCGGTAAAACGCACTGCAGCATGAGCGTGCGCTCCGAGTCAGGGCCAGTCCCTAGCCTCCGCCACACGCTCAACAACGAGAAAAAAGTCTCCGGATCCCTTTCACTAAACTTGGGGAGCAGCCGTAAGTTCCCACGATGTCGAACCCGTCACGGCCCACAAACGACCGCGCCCATCGCAACCTCCGAGGCACCATCACCTCCCCACCCTAACCGAGAGCCTACCTCCCTGCCAGCTCGACTGTAGCTGTAGCAGCTCTTTCTGCTGGTCGATACGTCAACGCCCCAGCACATCGACCCACCCGCAGCCCAGCCCCGCTCCCCGAGCAGACGGAGGCAATATCCCAGCAACCCCCAAGGCCGCTGACAAGATCGACCGCACGAATCCTTCAACCGCTTTCACCGACCTCAACGTATAGTGGTCAGCGAGCCTCAACAGCTGATCCTTCGTCAACACCTGCCAACAGCTCTTCCGACGGAGCCCAATAAAGTCCTCCACTGCCGTCATACGCTCACGTCACAATCGCTCTACGAGGTGTGTCGGCCCACAGGAGAGAACCCCAACCGTTAACTCAACCCTAGTCTTCAGTGGGCGTTGTGGCGGGTATTTACGCACTGTAGCCCGCTGGAGTGGAACAAGGCAACCAGCACGCTGACGACCCCCCAAACCACGGAAGTGCCCCCGGACCACCGCTCTAAACCACAGTTACCCCCAAAATAACAAACAAAACAACAAACCCGCGCGCCCCGAGAGTACCACACCGCTACGCCTACCAGGGGAAAATCGCACCACCGTCTCCTGCGAACACCAACTCACCCCAACTGAGCGACGTCCAACCCACAGCAGCACAACTTCCCAAACACACACTCCGCAGCACAAACACAACAACAAAAAAAACACAGCCAAAACCCGAAACTCCACGCACATGCCCCCCCCCTAAAGCAAAACCACAAACCCGAAACCGAAGTCAGCGAAGATGTTGAAGACGAGCCCCCATGTCACGAACCCGGCTCGGAGGTTGAGACAGACAAAGGGAAAACACACGCACGAGGAGTAACACGGTAGGCGTTTAATAAAGACTACCAAATCAACTTAACAGAAAAGAGGCGCCGTGCAGGGTTTTAAGAGGTCAAAGGTGGTGCGCAGGTCCTCTTCAGCAGTACGCTAGCAGAGAGTCTTAAGTGGTTTTGCGTGTGCACGTTTGCGGTCGGTCACAGGAAAAATGTGCAGGTTCTGCTGATGAGTGTTCCTTTGTCCCTGTGATGATTTCAAGCATGCTTACATGTTTGAACTCGACTCCGTTCAGCTCGAGACCTATTTTCGTTGCGGGGTGGAGGGATAGCTGATCTTTAACACTGTGTTGATCTCCATTTATGCATTGTAGCGTAACCTCCAGCCCTCATTCTTTCCGTTGAGCCATATAATTTGAGGTCCCTTCTTTGTTCAATACGAGTCCTCAGTGTCCATGCGAGTATCCAAGACCGTGACTATTACATTGCACTCCTCCCTCAACTCTGCACAATTAGTCTTCTACCCCCGCGCGTGGTTTTGATCCTCTCATGTATAGCCACTTTATCTCTACCCTCCGCCATTTACTTTGTGTGCCTCAACTAGCACAATAAGTCAAATCATTCTTTCCCCCTCTCAAATCGTTGTGTCCCCGCAAAATCAATATGCCACGCTGCCATGGTCCTTGTGGAAACTTTCCCAGGGGTGACGCGGTGCGGGGGAGGAGTGTTTCTGACCCCCCTTTTTTGGCATGCTAACAGCTTTTGCAAGCTTCCTCAATCTGGTATCCCATCTACTCAGCCACAAAATAACCTTCTTGCTATTTCTTTCACACATGCGTACTATCCACTTTGTCCCCGAATGTAGCTGTTTGCAGCACTTTTGTTCGAGTGACCATGAATGACGACCCCCCCTCTCCCCACACTCAAACCACCAGCACTGGGACAGACAGCTCCAACCTCCTCCGAAGAAAGGGCTTCAACAGTTTGCGTCCATCACCACAGGTCGCACCCTCTTACACATTGACATGTCCATCACAGCAACATCTACATCGGTCATTTCTTCTCCTTCTAACCTGTACAGCTGAAACAGTCTTTTTCTACTTCCCTAAATCGAATATGTCCACTGTGTTAGCTCCGGTTTTGTGACAGGCATGGCAGCTAGATAAAACCTCCGCATTGCAGTGGGAGTCCTGCCTTCCGAATATTTGATGTCATAATTTGTTGCGTTTGCTGAACAACCACAAGTCCGCATCGTTGCAGTCCGTGAAGCGGCAAGCGATGGTATAACCTTTGTGGCGGTAACGAGGATGTTTAGGGGTCTGTGGGTCAGTTAGAGTGTAAACCGGTCTCCCAACGTACTGATGAAACTTCCGAACTCCAAACCAATGCTCAGTGGCCTCCCGTTCTAGCTAGCATAATTAGACATCCCGCCTGTTTAATTCCGTTGATGCACCAAAAAGCCATTATTGGCTTTTCCTCACCACGGGTAAAAACATGAACGGACAGCCCCTACTCCGTATGGGTAGGCGTCACGGCGAGCTGAATCTAAGTGATGGGTTCAAGTGGCAGAACCTCGGAACGACGTCAGCACCTTTTTAGCTTATCAAAGCCCTCTTGGACCGCCCTGCTGTCCACTTCCAATTTTTCTTGCGTAGCAAGGCGTCAGCGTTGTAGCAGTCGAAGATAAAATTGGAGATTGATCGCGCCGTAGTAGTTCACCAGTCCTAAGACGGATCGTAGCTGGCCTGAACGTTCTGGGCGGAGGTGGTCCCCGATTGGCAGCTACTTTGGTGGTGCAGTGGTGTAGCCCATCCTGCATTAATTACATCCCCAGATAATTCCACTGATTTCTGAAAAGTCACATTCTCCTACGACTCTCGAAAGCCGAGTCCTTCAGTCTTTGAGGTAGCATCCAAGTTGCGCAGATGTTCGTCATCGCTAGTATCCGGTGCACAGATATATCGTCGAGGTAGCACTG